>JARLTB010000252.1:1280000-1880000 GCA_030141615.1 Unio pictorum
GATAAGGCATGCACGTGAACAACTGACACTTAATAGATACTACATACGTGAGATTAATGAATTAGATTTTCGCATTGCAATCAGATTTTTTTTCTGTTTTAACAGGCGCATAAAAACTGAATTCACTAAATGTTTTCATTTTTCAAACAGTTGCTGACTTAAATCTGTATTTACAAAATAAGGTCATATGATATTCAAATATTTATATAAAAACAATAATTGATTATGAGTACAGAAGAAGTACGCGTTAGTGATACATTTGTAAGATGAACTTAAACAAATGGTATTGATTATGGGAAAAAAGAGTATAAATCTTGGATGTATTGTCTGTATTGATATGAAATCACTGTGACATTATTATTATTATTATTATTATTATTATTATTATTATTATTATTATTATTATTATTATTATTATTATTATTTAGGAAAGTACAAGAGGAGCAATAGTAACTACATCAGAGATCTGGCCCAAAGGGTGTTTTATGAAACAATGAACGTGAAACCATTAAGAGTTCAGGATGTGCGGCTGGATTATGATAACTCAAATATATATATATCTGCAACCCTGCTCGATAGATCACCTTATGCAGGTAAATTATCTGCCTATCCTGAGAACTTATGACATCTAATTAGCGTGATATGCACTCGATAGATTACACTACGCAAGCAAATTGTGTACCTATCTTAAGAAGTCCATGATAACTAATTAGTTTGATATGAACTCAATAAATCACATTTATACAGGTAAATCATCTATCTATCTTGATACTTTTTTACATATGAATTATTACTGCGATCAGACTAAGAAAGACAACATTAATGATTGTTTGTGACTAATATGAGTAGACGATACCATACATGGATATAATCGAAGAATTTCGCGCTTAAAATCAGCTCAAATGTAAAAAAGAAAAATACGAGACATTTCTTTGAAAAATCAAAAGATTTTAAATAGTGAACTTATTTTATGGCAATATTAGTCAAGAAAAACAATTGCTTTGTGGGACTGTCTAGTGTCAAGGGAAAGTGGAGTGGTTTTGTAGGAGCAATAGGAATGGAAGAGGTGGAGTGATGTTAGGGTACTGAAGATTGGTAACAAAGTTGCAACAATGTCGCAACAATGGTAGGAACAGGTATGCACCGGGTTAACCTCAGTGCTGAGTAGAGATATGCTCCCAATATTTATAGAGTAATAGAACACATACAACATATATACAATAATATACAAGGACAAAGATTGTTCATGATATTAGTTTGGGGGTAGAGGAAAAGAAGGCAAATCTTTTCGAAACCTATGACTGACCCTGAAAAGGCCGTTTGGGTTCTTCTTCTTCTTTTATTTTCTCCCGTTCTTCGACCACCTCCTGATATTTCCAATACTTCTTTTCTTCTTCTTATTTTCATCCTCGGGAATCCAGTCAGGATGTCTCATAACTCTAAACTTTTCCTGAACTTTTATCCAACATCTCAAAGTCCTCTTCCTTCTTTTTGTTTTAACTTTTCTTTCTTTCTTCTGCCCAGGCTTTTTAATTGTCTTTACTTTTACTTCCAACACCTTTCTCATCTTGTCTTCGGCTTTCTGTATCTGGTCAACTCCCCACTTTACAAATGACCACTCTGTCCAAAACAAAACATCTTCTAGAAAGCACCGGACGTTCATGGCCCCATCAAGGGCCTCCATTAAACTTCCATCTCTCACATATTGTGCATAGAAAAAGCCTCTCATATTATCTACTTGCTCCAGTAGCATGCTTTCAAGCAAATCTCTCAGCACTTTGAGACTGTTCACAAAGTCTAGGCTACCTGGATATTTAATTTTTCAGCCTGGATATTTAATTTTTCAATCTTTTTCACCACATAAACCACGTCCGTTAGCCAAAACCAACTGTGTCTAAATTCGTCGAATAACTCAATGTCCATCTTTGTTTTGTTTTGCTTATTCAGTAGAATGACGCGAATGACGGAAGCTGGAGTTTATAAATATCAAGCACGGTCGTCAAGGAAAACATCCCTTACACTCACTTCACAAATGATATACTATCCACACAGAAGAGAGCGAAAACAAAACCCACAAAATATACTATCCATACAGAAATGAGGGAAAACAAAACACACATATACTATCCATACAGAAAGGAGTGAAAACAGACACAAATCTAATATCCACACAGAAGGGAAGGAAAACAAACCATACATAAACTATTCACACAGAAGGGATGGAAAACAAAACAACTATCAAAAACCACATAATCTACTATATGCACACAAGGGAAGGAGAAAACACCCACACATATAATATCCACACACGGGAATTGAGACAAATAACACACACACACACACACACACACACACATAGATATATATATATATATATATATATATATATATATATATATATATATATATATATATATATATATATATATATATATACTACGCACACACACTATCATATCAGGAAAAGAATGAGTGTTCATAATCACACTAAACACACTATCATATCAGGAAAAGAATGAGTGTTCATAATCACACTAAACACACTATCATATCAGGAAAAGAATGAGTGTTCATAATCACACTAATCCACTCTCATAGCAATTGGTAAATTTAATAGTCCCTTTTCTAGAGATTTGGTTAGACGTGAGAATAATTTTAAAACTAAAGATGCAGCTGGTTAATGCTCCCTCTATAGCTTAAAGTTCCAATTTTCTGTTTGAGGGACTGCAAACGGCTTCTGTAGGGTGCCATCATCACAGGTCCTACATGACAAATGGGTCTCATCAGAAGGATGATGTTTTATCTTTATCCTTCTCTTCCTCTAAATTAGATTTTTCTTGAGCCTCCATTGCTAGCTCGTCTAGGAGGCGACGAGCATCATTTTTCAGATGCATCTGGAGTTCAATCAGTTTTTGTATTCTACTCATATATCTTCTTACGTGTTGACGAATCAACGGAGTGTATCCAGACTGACGAATGCTTCTCTGTATATAATATTAGCACAGACGTAAAGGCAAACATCCCCCTGATATCACAATTCTCAAAGGTTCATATGATCCGCAAGAAAGCATGGAACACACGGAGCTAAAAGAAATATTCACTTACTTTTTAACCTAAAAACAATAACTACAAAGAAACAAATAGACTTTTTGACAAGCGACGGAAATGAGAAGGTTATAGACAGACTTCTAATAAAATCAAACAATCAAAGTGCTTATAGACATACCTCTATTTTATTTCACATAAGCATAACATATTTGGCAATCGATTTAGTATCTCTTTTCTAGAGTATTGGGGTAGCCCTGAAAAGGGCTGGGTTTTGTTGTCGACGGGGAGTTATGACAATCTTTAATCCCCGTATCGTGGCAGGCTTTCCTCAAGGATTAGGTCTGCTTCATCGGAAAGGAAAAAAAAACTCTTTCGTGTCGACACGGTAGTCCATACATCCTCTGTCTGGTTCTTGCTGCTGCTGCTGCTGCTGCTCTCTCTCTCTCTCTCTCTCTCTCTCTCTCTCTCTCTCTCTCTCTCTCTCTCTCTCTCTCTCTCGCCTGCTTCTGTCTGACACGATGTAAGTTTACGTTAGCTTCGTTTTTCTTAGCTAGTCTTGAACACATCTTCACAGGAGGATGGGTCAACAATGGATGGTCAGACTGAATGAATGAATGAATTATGGTTTTAAGTGAAACCGGCCACGAAGGGTCATTTGTTCACTATTTTACACTTCCAATTAATATGGTAGTGATTTAGATTTTCCCGTGAGGAAGGAATGGTGTCACATCCCCACAGGCGTTTATGCATACATAGTATGCTATTTAATTTGGTCGTCATGCCGCACCCCTATAAGGAGCTATAGACATGAATGAAAGACCTAGTTGAGTGGGAATAGAACAGCCACGCACTCAACCATATCAACCAATCGGAGGATGTATGGTCAGACTGAAGACTGTTTCTCTTTATATGGTTCAAGCGCGGACGCCATAGAAAACATCCATTGATTTCTTGTTGGGTCAGAATGTTAAGTTTAGGGTGAGGAATAGAGAAAAGTCAAAGAGCTTGGATATGGATGAAACTTTAAAAACAAACGACAGAGGCAATAAACCATAATGGTCACAAAATTATCGATCTACTTGGTCATCGTTTCTAGAAAGATGACGATCGAAATCAGTCCCTAAATGTTCTAAAGAATATCAAAGACTGCGTTGATGCAGAAAATATACACAATATTATCCACACACCATATAAAGTGCCTTGTAATTTCACATTATTGAATCATGTCGTCTGAGCATTTCTTTTCATAAAGTCAATGATGTCGTCTTCCAAAGGTGGCAATCCATACGAATCAAATTACTCCACACATCCCTCTTTGGGAAAGTAGACGGCTACCCAGTGGGTTCCTGGGAGATGAATATCATCCGTATTGATGACAAAAGCTTGATAGTCTTGTGGTTGGCGATGAGGTAGTTCATCTTTAGCACACACCACATGATTCCAAAAAGCAGTGTATGAACTGTGGTTCAAGAGGTAATACAGTTCCCAGGTATCCATTTTCTGACTATTTTTGTTTTTATGGGTAATGAAAAGTCATCAATTCAATCCAGACGTTTTGCTTGAAAAGGTCTGATGTTTTTTATATGTCTCTTCGAGCATCACACAGATTTAGAATCTCTTCTGTAACCCAGGGTTTTTCTTAGGGCGATGGAGGCCAATGATGTCCTTGGTAGCAGTTGTCATGACAGTGTAGAAAGTGATGTCATCACTTTAACATCAACATCCATCACAAGGAGTGGAGCAAATTTTCCTCCTATTGTAGATTGGAATGACTTGCAGATGTTAGGGTCCTTCAGTTGTTCGAGGTTGAATTTGAGCCTGATTTTCTTTGGCTTGTTAATTTTCTTCAGTCTTACTCGTAAGTTCATAATGACGAAGTCGAGATCACTCCCAACATCAGCACCTGGGAACGTTCTTGTGTTTTCGCTCTAGTGATACCAGATCGGTAACGGTTTTGAAACAGTATGTAGTCGATCTGGTTATGATTGGTTCTATTTGGTGCGTGCCATGTCTAGCTTCGTGAAGCTTTATGTTGGCTCATGGTGTTGGCTAGTACTAAGTTGTTGTAGCTTGCAAACTCGAGCAGCCGTCTCCCTCTTCATTGGTAAGCTCATTACAAGAAGGTCCACAACGATCCTCCAAGTCTTTGAGTGCATCGTTGCCAACTTCTCCAGTCTCCATGGATGATGCGAATGTCTTTTTTACTTACCATGTTTATAATACCCTGGAGTTTGTTGTAAAACTCCTCTATGTCTTCATTATCATGATCAGTACCAAACTTAGTCTCATCGATAGTTTGTTTCATCAATGCACATATATTGGAATAAGCCAGATATACTCGTATATAGTTTTTGGTACATTAATGTACATATATTGGAATAAACCAGTTATACTCGTATATAGTTTTTGGTACAATAATGTACATATATTGGAATAAGCCGATTGTACTCGTTGATAGTTTGGTACAATAATGTACATATATTGGAATAAGCCGATTGTACTCGTTGATAGTTTGGTACAATAATGTACATATATTGGAATAAGCCAGTTATACTCGTAGATAGTTTGGTACAATAATGTACATATATTGGAATAAGCCAGTTATACTCGTAGATAGTTTTTGGTACAATAATGTACATATATTGGAATAAGCCAGTTATACTCGTAGATAGTTTGGTACAATAATGTACATATATTGGAATAAGCCAGTTATACTCGTTGATAGTTTGGTACAATAATGTACATATATTGGAATAAGCCAGTTATACTCGTATATAGTTTTTGGTACAATAATGTACATATATTGGAATAAGCCAGTTATACTCGTAGATAGTTTTTGGCACAATAATGTACATATATTGGAATAAGCCAGTTATACTCGTATATAGGTTTTGGTACAATAATGTACATATATTGGAATTAGCCGATTGTACTCGTTGATAGTTTGGTACAATAATGTACATATATTGGAATAAGCCAATTGTACTCGTAGATAGTTTGGTACATTAATGTACATATATTGGAATAAGCCAATTGTACTCGTAGATAGTTTGGTACATTAATGTACATATATTGGAATAAGCCAATTGTACTCGTTGATAGTTTGGTACATTAATGTACATATATTGGAATAAGCCAGTTATACTCGTATATAGGTTTTGGTACAATAATGTACATATATTGGAATTAGCCGATTGTACTCGTTGATAGTTTGGTACAATAATGTACATATATTGGAATAAACCAATTGTACTCGTTGATAGTTTGGTACAATAATGTACATATATTGGAATAAGCCAATTGTACTTGTTGATAGTTTGGTACATTAATGTACATATATTGGAATAAGCCGATTGTACTCGTTGATAGTTTGGTACAATAATGTACATATATTGGAATAAGCCAATTGTACTCGTTGATAGTTTGGTACATTAATGAACATATATTGGAATAAGCCAATTGTACTCGTAGATAGTTTGGTACATTAATGTACATATATTGGAATAAGCCAATTGTACTCGTAGATAGTTTGGTACATTAATGTACATATATTGGAATAAGCCAATTGTACTCGTTGATAGTTTGGTACATTAATGTACATATATTGGAATAAGCCAATTGTACTCGTAGATAGTTTGGTACAATAATGTACATATATTGGAATAAGCCAATTGTACTCGTTGATAGTTTGGTACAATAATGTACATATATTGGAATAAGCCAGTTATACTCGTAGATAGTTTTTGGTACAATGATGTACATATATTGGAATTAGCTGATTGTACTCGTTGATAGTTTGGTACAATATTGTACATATATTGGAATAAGCCAATTGTACTTGTTGATAGTTTGGTACAATAATGTACATATATTGGAATAAGCCAATTGTACTCGTTGATAGTTTGGTACAATAATGTACATATATTGGAATAAGCCAATTGTACTCGTTGATAGTTTGGTACAATAATGTACATATATTGGAATAAGCCAGTTATACTCGTAGATAGTTTGATACAATAATGTACATATATTGGAATAAGCCAGTTATACTCGTATATAGGTTTTGGTACAATAATGTACATATATTGGAATTAGCTGATTGTACTCGTTGATAGTTTGGTACAATATTGTACATATATTGGAATAAGCCAATTGTACTTGTTGATAGTTTGGTACAATAATGTACATATATTGGAATAAGCCAATTGTACTCGTTGATAGTTTGGTACAATAATGTACATATATTGGAATAAGCCAATTGTACTCGTTGATAGTTTGGTACAATAATGTACATATATTGGAATAAGCCAATTGTACTCGTTGATAGTTTGGTACAATAATGTACATATATTGGAATAAGCCAATTGTACTTGTTGATAGTTTGGTACAATAATGTACATATATTGGATGGAATAAGCCAATTGTACTCGTTGATAGTTTGGTACAATAACGTACATATTTTGGAATAAGCCAGCTAGATTCGTTGATAGTTTGGTACATTAATGTGCATATATTAATTAAACCAGAAGGAACGTGCCTCTAAAAGTGACGAAAACAATACATAGAATTTTATTTTAAAACATACCTTAATTGTTCAGAATACGTCCTCATTGTAAAGTTATTGCATCTATTCACATCTGAAACATAAAAAAGACGACCTAATCTGCATTCTAATGGAAATTGTACGTTTTTATCAGGTTACTCAACATTTACGTATGATAGAAACAACCTGATAAACAACAACCATTTCAACACTTCAGTAACTCAATATTTACTAATGGTATCACACTCGTCATTTAACTTGCAATTTATAAAGTCGATTTCAGTTGTGTAACGCTTTTGTCATGTTTCTTGTCATTATTACCTTTTCTTGGTATGTAAATTGAATCATTTTCATTTTCATTTTCGCCAAATCAAAATCAAAGCTATAACCAGGGATCAAGTTTAAGAAACCTCTGATTCTTACACTAAAATCAACTGTCAAAAGTAGTAATACATGGGAAAAGTGTTTTATTTTCACTAAATATGATTGACGAACTTCTTCATACTTTCACTTGAATTAGTCAAATACAGTAGACACTTCGGGGAAATTGTATAACAATATATAATGATATATTCATTAATAAGAAATATTTTCCATTCACTCCATTCACACTTGTCAGGTTTATCAAACAACTTACCTTTAACAAACAAACAGAGACATATACGTTGTTATTGTTTCACCCTCAACAGATTTAAAATGTGGATCGAATCTTATATGTCCATTTTGAAATCCTACGCTTTACATTGGAACCACTGACCTTTATTACTAAAACTGCACCATAGTTATGTACACTGTCATACTGCATGGTTTATCCAGCATCAGCTTTACTACGTGGCTTATACAGCATCAGCTTTACTACGTCGCTTATACAGCATCAGCTTTACTACGTGGCTTATACAGCATCAGCTTTACTACGTGGCTTATACAGCATCAGCTTTACTACGTGGCTTATGCAGCATCATCTGTCACACTATATGGCTTATCCAGCAGCAACTTTCATACTACCTGGCTTATCAGCAGCAACTTTCATACTACATGGCTTATCCAGCAGTAACTTTCATACTACATGGCTTATCCAGCAGTAACTTTCATACTACATGGCTTATCCAGCAGTAACTTTCATACTACATGGCTTATCCAGCAGTAACTTTCATACTACCTGGCCTATCCAGCAGTAACTTTCATACTACCTGGCTTATCAGCAGCAACTTTCATACTACATGGCTTATCCAGCAGCAACTTTCATACTACATGGCTTATCCAGCAGTAACTTTCATACTACATGGCTTATCCAGCAGTAACTTTCATACTACATGGCTTATCCAGCAGTAACTTTCATACTACCTGGCTTATCAGCAGCAACTTTCATACTACATTGCTTATCCAGCAGCAACTTTCATACTACATGGCTTATCCAGCAGTAACTTTCATACTACATGGCTTATCAGCAGCAACTTTCATACTACATGGCTTATCCAGCAGCAACTTTAATACTACGTTGCTTATCCAGCAGTAACTGTCATACTACGTGGCTTATCCAGCAGTAACTGTCATACTACGTGGCTTATCCAGCAGTAACTGTCATACTACGTGGCTTATCCAGCAGTAACTTTCATACTACATGGCTTATCCAGCAGCAACTTTCATACTACATGGCTTATTCAGCAGTAACTTTCATACTACATGGCTTATCCAGCAGTAACTTTCATACTACATGGCTTATCCAGCAGTAACTTTCATACTACCTGGCTTATCAGCAGCAACTTTCATACTACATTGCTTATCCAGCAGCAACTTTCATACTACATGGCTTATCCAGCAGTAACTTTCATACTACATGGCTTATCAGCAGCAACTTTCATACTACATGGCTTATCCAGCAGCAACTTTAATACTACGTTGCTTATCCAGCAGCAACTTTCATACTACGTGGCTTATCCAGCAGTAACTGTCATACTACGTGGCTTATCCAGCAGTAACTGTCATACTACGTGGCTTATCCAGCAGTAACTTTCATACTACGTGGCTTATCCAGCAGTAACTTTCATACTATATGGCATATCCAGCAGCAACAAGAACATTTAAAACACGATAGTAGCCTCCATCATACATTCTGTAAAATTCTCTGATAGGAATCGGGTTTTTTATGTTCATAACTAAAATTTAAGATTTATTTTTAGCAAAATCTCAGACCAGATGCAAAATTAGCATATTTGACTTAGTTCGGTATATTTTGAAATTGAATAGAGAGACATATTAGTACATAATGCAAAAGTGTATTGTCTGCATGTACATTTACATTGTACATCCTCACTTATGGTTTAAAGCATAGTAATATAATTTTTCTACAACATAAGTATGTTGCACTCACTCTGCAACTAGACTAGAGTCAACACTACTTGTTTAGCCTAAATTGATTAATTTCCCTGGAAAATATTTCAGACTATATTGCATTTAATTGTACTTATGCCTGAATGGTCTCAAAAGGTCAATAAGTTTCAAATTGGCCCACATATTGCTAATCAAATTATTGTTAAGTTTGAATTATAATGGCCTCGTCAAGTTTTCATTTCCCCCAAAAAATGATTGGTCCCCTAACGACCCATCGGTACTACTATCATTCGATTATTAATTCAAGCCCATAGCCTAGACCTTGATCTGCCTGAACATTAAGCGATGTCACATCTAGGTGTACGCCATTCGCAGTTGAGAATAATTTTCATGCGTAAATGGGGCAGTTCAGGAAGGAAAATATCCCACCGCGCAAACCCCATACAACAAAACAAAACAAAAATAAAACAAGCGAACATGGTATGTGGTCAGCCTGATCGGTGTAACTTTTATTTTCATTTAGGTGCTTCTTTCCAAATATTTCTTTTAAATTTCAGCTGAGTTCACATTTTTGTCTGGTACGGAAATAGAAAAGAATGATGACCTGGTATATGCATCAGATTTGGTGAATAATCCCCAGGATTGCGCCAAAATGTGTGTTACTAACCCCAATTTCGTCTGCAATAGCTTTGACTTCTGTTCTCAAGATCCCACTGGAACTTGCCGACTCAGCAAACGACATATTGGAGATGGATTAGCCGTGCCCATCAACAGCACGTGTGACCACTTTTCTCGTAAGTCTGCCTCGGTATTCTCTTTTTCCTGTTTTATTTATTGATATTTTAATTATTTTAATAGAAGGCGCGTGAAATTCAGATGTACTAAAATTATTGACATCCCACAATACCACTGTCTGATTAGGTTAGAATGTCCATCTAAATATATTTTCACGTCTCATGCATGCTCACTATTGCGGCATTACTTGTTTATGATCGACACGACTTTTCTTTTGCATGATGTCCAGTGCCTTACCTCAGACGCAAATGGTGTTGGTGAGGATGGTCTTCATTGAAAGACAGAAGAAAACAAAAGTATTCTAATGTGGCCATTAGCTAAATAGTTACACGTGCACCAATCGTACACATTTTATTCTACCATTATAAATCTTAATCACGCTCCATTTAAGATAAAATATCATACTGAATAAACTGTTGACCGACATTAATGTCTCAGCTAGTTCCCGTGCAATCTCTGTTGATGTTTAGACTACCCTTTTTCAGCATGCATATAGTGATTGGTGTTGCGCTGCATATTGACATAAATGACGTTTGAAATCGTTTGTGAGCGAAACGAATACAATATTTTATGTACAGTTCGTGACATAAATCTGAAAAATAACTGATTTTCGGGCACGGATAGCATTCGCTAAGCTTAACCATCTAGCTTGTAACGAGTGAATAATGAAAATATTTCATCTAGTGGGTGAAAATACAAGAGTTTATGTCAGTTATTTAGTCTGAAAAAGTAAGTGTTATTGTTTAGTCTATGCTCAAACGTATTGGCTAGCAAAAGTGTATAACATATTGAAGTAACATACTTATTTCAGTATGCTTCGCGATAAAGTCAGCTATTTGCCGTTTAACTAATGCTGGTGTTGTGTAGATTCGTACAGAGAATTCGAGTAGTAACATAATTTTGTTTAGTTGTTCTAGAAAGAAAAGAAAAGAAATTAAGAATATTAGGGAATTCGTATTCCTGCGCGACCGATCACCATGTTTACCACAATATGCCACATAAATTATTGGGTTATGTTATCGGTGTCGATTAATTGGAGTGAAAACAAATATTGATAAATTTAGGCTTAACATAAAAAATGGGTACACGTTCATCAGTAATGAAATTTAAATAACTAACTTATTTACTTATTTATGTTCCGTGCAGGGACAGTAAATGGACCTGCCATTCAAGAGTTGCAGATCCAGGACGCATATAACAATCTCCTCCAAAATGTATACAGCCAGCAAGTGTCAATTATGATGCCAGATGGAACTCAAGTCAGTAATCTTTCTTTCTATTTATGCACTTACGTGTGTATATTTGAGTAAATAAAGTATTTTGAGTATTTTCGTTTCTGTATTTTAAGTAAGCTCACAGAACAGAGTAGCAGTTTTGTTTTATTTTAATTTTATTTTTAACTCCTACAACAAGTTAGATCATAAGCAATACATACGAATACTGCACAGCGGATTATGTTGCTGCTGTGTCAACGATTTTGTTCTTTCAAATTACTTTTTTCAGTTGTGATTATTACAATTCAATCATAAATGATAACATTGCGTTAACAAGAGTCTGTAGTGATTTTTTGGGTTGCAATTTCATATTAATGTTTTATTTTCCAGTATGTAGCCGTGGATACATCTGTTACCTTCGGTGAGTAATACAATAATTATATTCGGAATGATTTTTTCTTCTTCCGCCGAGACTGGTCTCGCTGAATGTCCTTTCTATATACTGGGTTCTCTCGAAGACATTAAATTGTGATGCTAGTTGTTGCTTTCCAACGTCAGCTTCAACTGATTTTATTTATTTAGTGTATTCTCTGTAAACAAAAACAGCCGCTACTAGATTATTCGATAAACGCTGAAGTATACAATGAGATTCCAGACGTAATAGTTGCTTGTAGCTTTAAGTATTGCACGTGTAAAGACAATATTTATAGTGATCTAAATGCGAATTACACGAAGTAGGATATTCGACTTTTAGTCTCAAGTTACGATAATTAAATTTTCACATCCAAAAATAGGAATAGCACTGACGAAGAATAAGTTAGACATGTACGACTAAAAAGAACGTAAAGTGTCGATAACTGTAGGAAGGAATCAGAAACACACTAGAAACAAGTGCTATTAAGACATAAAGAAAACAAGAGACCCATGAGACGAAACCCGCAATCAGTCAGATGGCTCAAACCATTAGGTTAACAGTCATTCGACATATGTCGACTTTAAAACTGTCTTAGAACTTGAGAATTAAAACCAACCAAACAAAGCAGAAAACGTTTACAATGGAGATTTCAACAATAATTTAGTCTCATAACCAACTCTGCTTACATTTGTAAATCCTGTCAGGCAAAAGCTCGGTTTACATTAAGATATCGTACAAATTTGCTGAACCAATTACATCTCTAAGTCCTTAATAGGGATTTCACCATTGTTTTAAGTGATATACAGGTGTATGCGTCGAGATATACATGGTTAACATCCTCTGGAGAACAATATAACAGAGAACATGGACTACAGGGAAGGAACTGTCACTTGTAGAGGACATCACAAACGTTGGTTTTTAAGATGACATTGATGGACCTGCTGGTTCAGAAACGCATTTACTAGATCTGACAATCAACGTGGAGCCTTCTCAAAGGTCTTGATGGAAAGTGCTGTTACAACAAAAGCTATGATCGATCAATCAACCGTATTAAAAATTACACCTGAGTAAAAGACAAGACGGGTATGATACTTTTTGTTGAAAGGACACTGGACATGGCGCTATAAGTATCTCAACTATCCAGGAATAAATCAGATTAGAAATACTAAGATAACGGTATTATGAGGTGGAAAAAAACAAATCTGACTGGATAAAAATTTCCCTGATCTCATTATAGAACAACCAAACAATGGTCGTGACTGGAAGGTGGGGTGGATATAGTCAGTGAAGGGAGACAGGTTAAGTCAGATTTTCGGGAAATTACATAGTTCAAATTAAATCCTTTGAACTGTTTCTAAAAATAGATTTTTAACCTGAAAGGTTACGTTAAACTATAAATGAGGGTAAAGAGTGTCCATTACATGAAGTAGTCAGTCCTTGTTAAGGAAGGATCCAACAAAATACGCAATTAGTTATAATGTGAAACGAAGCATCATAAAGGGCGTGCAGGAAACACGCAATGTGATTATTTTATATAGCGAACAAAGTATCACTAACGGTGAGAAGGAAAAATTCAATGTGATTGATTAATATCGTAAACATAGTAACGGTGAGAAGGAAACATTCAATGTGATTGATTAATATGGTAAACAGAGTATCATTAACAGTGAGAAGGAAACATTCAACGTGATTGATTAATATGGTAAACAGAGTAAAGGTGAGAAGGAAACATTCAATGTGGTTTATTCATATGGTAAACAGAGTATCATTAACAGTGAGAAGGAAACATTCAACGTGATTGATTAATATGGTAAACTAAAGCATCATTAAAGCAGAAAATTACGGGTTATAAAGTGATACCCTTTAACCAACACATATCCCAAAGCTGAAGGATAGGTAGTTCTTTAACAGTATATCGCCAACCCACATCCCTAAATATGTAAGATTGGTACTTCTTTAACACTACACCGCCAACCCACATCCCTAAATATTTAAGATATGTAGTTCTTTAACACGACATCGCCAACCCACATCCCAACCCACATCCCTAAATATGTAAGATTGGTACTTCTTTAACACTACATCGCCAACCCACATCCCTAAATATGTAAGATTGGTAGTTCTTTAACACTACATCGCCAACCCACATCCCTAAATATGTAAGATTGGTAGTTCTTTAACATGTTACGTGCTTAGGCTCGAATAAGCAGCAACACAGAAAGAGTGAAAACTAACAAGCTTGTAAAACTTTAACAATAATTTTATTAAGTACAATTATTTTCATAAAATAAATAAACTTACGGTTTTAGAGAATCAAATCCAACAAATATAGAATTCACAAAATAATCCACTAATGGAATTTCAAGTCCTGATAAATAAATGTTCTAATAGTTCCAGGTTCGAATCTTGACGATGTAATAATCCAAAATGGCTGACAATGTCACGTGGTACAGTTCTTGTTTTTAAATCATCCAGATGAAATTATGAAACATATGTCCTTTTCCAGATAAATAGAATAATTCTTCTTTTCCAACGAATTGACACAGTCCAGAACAAGATATTAAACTCGAACAGAAAATACACAACTTCTTTAAAATAAGCCCAATTTATATTCTACTAAAGTTAGCTTCTAAAACACAGCTATATATATTGTTTTTCTGAAGTAAACAAGTAATCACGCGCTTTTCTAGAAATTGATAGAAGGTCAGAGGAAGAGTCTACCTTCACCTAGTCACGTAATAATGGAATGTTCTAGAAGGAAATCATTCACTTATAAAATGTTGTCCCTGAAATTAACCAATGAAATTGAAGACCTGTTGACAATGTCTAAAGCAAGGTCAGGAACTAGACCACTATAAGCCAAGGTCAAAACTTGTTTACAGTAAAGTCCAGGTCAAATGAATTTTCTAGAAAAATTTCCCATTTAATGAATAATAAATCCTAAATGACAATTTTGGATTTAATAATTAAAAATAAATAAAATTAAATCCAATAGCCGTAACACCTTCCCCCATAAAATAAAAAGAAAGGTTTATATGATAAAACTTTCTTTTTATCACAAACCAATTTACATTTGAGATTAAAATTTACTAGTACAAATTACACAATATAATAATTATACACGGGAAAGAGTGTCTGCAATTATATTATCAAGAAATAGCCTCAACCTTTTAACTTGTCCATGTCCCACTAAATGTCCTAAGAAAGGCACAATAGCACAGCAGAACTCACTTTTATACAAATTAACTGTGAAACATACATTAGTGAGTCTGTTAAAGAATTATCAAATTGTTGCTAGATGTTCTTTCCAGGTGTCGTTGTAAATGATGACGTCACAAATCTCTAGACCAGAGATAAACATTTTTATGAGACGTTGAAATGGACTTTCTTTATATTGGTAGAGTCCTTTTGGAGTCGCAATGTCGAGTTTTCCTTTGCTCTTTCCGTAGTGGAATCTGCCAAAATCCTTTCAGAAGGTCAAAATTTAGTGACGTACTTGGCATTCCCAATTTTATCAATAGAATAATAGTCAATTCTTTTAATGGGAATGAATCTGTTTTTGTCACTCTGTTCACCTTCCTATAATCAGTACACATACGGAGAGTTTTATCTGGTTTAGGAACAAATATGCATAGTGAACTCCAATCACTTTTACTGGGCTTGATAAAATCATTCTCCAGCAAATATTGAATTTCCTTTTTCAAATATTCCTGTTTGAGTGGACTCGTCCTGCATGGAATTCTCAATCTCAACGTCATGAAAATTTTGTTTGTCCTTGTAAGAATATCTGGACATAAGTGCTCATATAATAATAACTTTCAGTTCATTTCTTTCTTGCACTTGCAAATGTGAAAGTTTCTGGTCTAGATTTTTTATAATTTCTAAATTCCAACAATTCGTCGCTCCAATGTCAATATAATCCGATGATATTCCTTCACTAAGTAGGACTGGTACAACTAAATTAATTACATATTTAAAATGGCTATTTCTTTCAATACACTGGTACTCCTATAATTAATTTAGATCCCAGGAGCACTAATACTATAATTTAACTAATTCATTTTCTTCTTAACTTTGTAAGGGCCGTAATATCTAATCTGAAGAAAAGTAAGAAGAATGAACAAGAGTAACACAACTCCATTATCAAACTCAAAAGTTCTCTCCCTTTCAGTTATCTCAAACCATAGTTTCATTTTTAACTTTAATTGATTATTTGACTTGGTCTTAGGTAAAGAATCCACACAATATACCATAATTTCACTGAATGTCTCATCAAACGTAGGAATAGGTTGCAGATGAGCCTTAGGTATCATCTGATTGGGTTTTCCTACCATTTGACAAGCATGACAAGATCTACAATATTTGACATCACTTTTGATGTCTGGCCAATAGAAGTGAGTCAAGATCTTGTGATACATTTTATTAATCCCTAAATGACCAGCCAAAGGAGTTTCATGGGCCAGATTAAGTATTTCCTGTCTGTAAGGTTTTGGAACTACTATTTGATAGTTCACTGACCATTCATCACCAGCAGGTACCTCGGGAGGTCTCCATTTTCTCATAAGAATTCCATTTTTAATGAAATAACAGACAGGAACTTCAATAACTTCAGTCTCATTTATGACCCTTTGAAACAAACAGGAGATCTCAGGATCTTTTTCCTGTTCAACGACAAGTGACTGTCGTTTATCACCCTGATTAAGAGAATGAGTTATTAAAAGAGGATCACTATGATCAATACCTTCTGATTGATCTAAACCAAGAGTAAAAGTGATCTCATCAAAACCCTGACCTATACAAGTGCCAGTTGAAGGAATGCTGCCTTCTGTAACATCACTCTCAAAATCATCACCCTGATTAGAATAAAGAGAATGAGTTGTCAAAAGAGGATCACTATGATCAATACCTTCTGATTGATCCAAACCAAGAGTAAAAGTGACCTCATCAAAAACCTGACCTTTACTAGTGTCAGATAAGGGAATACTGCCCTTTTCAACTTCATTCTCAAGAGCTTTCTTTACCATAGCTCTAGTAACTGTACAAGCTTGAAATATATCAGGGATTTCTTTTTCAATTGGATCAACTTTCTGATCCAAATTAGGCTTGTCAGTCACAAGTGGATTAACCACAACCTTGTCTCCAGCTAAGTCGTTGCCTAGCAATAAATCTATTCCCTCTACGGGTAAAACCGAGACTGTTCCGATTGTCACAGGTCCTGACACTAAGTCTGATGACAAATTTACACAATGGAGAGGAACATTAACAAAGCCGCACTCTACTCCCTGAACAAGAACAATTTCATTAGAAGAAGACTTCTCAGAAAAAGGCAAAGTACCTGATAATAAAAGACTCTGAGAGGCTCCTGTGTCCCTTAAAATTTTAATAGGGGTGGGATTGGCCAAATCACCCAAGAGTGATATAGAACCCTTCGATATGAATGGTTCATAATTCTCCATATCAAAATCAGACTGGGATTTATTAGATCCAACAAATGTATTGCTTTCAATACATGAATGTGACCTTGACCTCTTGTAAATAAGAGCATTTGGAACAGGTCTATCTTGATTCTGATGCCTATTTTTCAATTTGTAGCAATCAGAAATAACATGTCCTTTTTTCTTGCAAAAGTTACACGTCGGAAGAGACAAGGATCTAGAATCAAATTTCTCTGAAGTCTGATCTTTGAAAGTTGTGTTAGTTTGAGTTTTAGAAGGGCTTGAATTAGGCGGAAATACTTTTCTGCCATTTAATTGTTGAGTAGAAGTCTTGTTAACAAAAGGAACTTTATGTGTCAAAGAATATTCGTCAGCAGCTCGAGCAGCATTTTCCAAGGTTTCAATCTTATGCTCATCGAGATAAGTCCTAACATCACTATGGACACAGTTTTTGAACTCTTCAATTAATATAATTTGCCTGAGATTTTGATAATCTTGTTTGACTTTCTTGGCTAAACACCATCTATCAAACATCTGTTCCTTTTCTCTAGCAAATTCGACATAAGTTTGTCCAGCTTCTTTTCTGGAATTTCTAAATTTTTGCCTATAAGCTTCAGGAACTAACTCATAACCCCGTAAAATGTATTCTTTAACTACATCATAATCACCACTTTGCTGAACGGACAGTGAACAGTAAATATCACTAGCCCTACCAGTAAGTACACATTGTAATAACATGGTCCAATATTCTCTTGGCCACTTTGAATTTTCAGCAACTTTCTCAAAACGAATGAAGTATTTGTCTACTTCTTCTTCTCTGAAAGGGGGCACTAATTTAATATTCCTTGTTATATCAAAATTTTGATTTGAATTATGATGGAGTTTTTCACTTGCCAGCTCTAATTCTTTCATTTTAATTTCTTTCTCAATTCACATCTGCTCTTTTTGTAATTCAAATCGTCTTTCTCTCTCCTCTCTCTCTTTTTGTAATTCAATTTGCCTTTCTTTCTCCTTTCTCTCTCTATCAATCCGCATTTGCTCTTTTGTAATTCAATTTGTTTTTCTTTCTTCTCTTTCTCTCTATCAATCCGCATCTGCTCTTTTTGTAATTCCAGTTTTTTAACTCTAATTCACTCTCTCTTTGAAATTCCAGCTTCTTCAACTCTAATTCCATCTTGAATTTTAATTCTAATTCCTTCAGTTTAATGTCAGAGTCTGATGCAGACTTACTGACTGGAATCAAAGCACTTTGTTCCAAAAGATCCTGTTCTACCAAATACTGGACCAAAATCTTTTTGATATCTTGTTTCGTTAAAGAAGCCTGCAATTCAAAAAGATCGTATTTTTTGGCAAGTTGAACTAACTCATCTTTTTTGAAAAGATCTAATTGCTCCTGGGTAGGATTAGAAAGAAATATTTCTACCTTAGATGTCATTTTGATAAAAGCGTGTTAGCCTCACTAAAAGTTTAAAATTTGCAAAAACTAGGGGAAATTCAAATTTAAATTCAAATTTATCTCAAATCTCAATCTCAATCTCTATCCCAGACGATAGCCACCAATTCTATGTTACGTGCTTAGGCTCGAATAAGCAGCAACACAGAAAGAGTGAAAACTAACAAGCTTGTATAACTTTAACAATGATTTTATTAAGTACAATTATTTTCATAAAATAAATAAACTTACGGTTTTAGAGAATCAAATCCAACAAATATAGAATTCATAAAATAATCCACTAATGGAATTTCAAGTCCTGATAAATAAATGTTCTAATAGTTCCAGGTTCGAATCTTGACGATGTAATAATCCAAAATGGCTGACAATGTCACGTGGTACAGTTCTTGTTTTTAAATCATCCAGATGAAATTATGAAACATATGTCCTTTTCCAGATAAATAGAATAATTCTTCTTTTCCAACGAATTGACACAGTCCAGAACAAGATATTAAACTCGAACAGAAAATACACAACTTCTTTAAAATAAGCCCAATTTATATTCTACTAAAGTTAGCTTCTAAAACACAGCTATATATATTGTTTTTCTGAAGTAAACAAGTAATCACGCGCTTTTCTAGAAATTGATAGAAGGTCAGAGGAAGAGTCTACCTTCACCTAGTCACGTAATAATGGAATGTTCTAGAAGGAAATCATTCACTTATAAAATGTTGTCCCTGAAATTAACCAATGAAATTGAAGACCTGTTGACAATGTCTAAAGCAAGGTCAGGAACTAGACCACTGTAAGCCAAGGTCAAAACTTGTTTACAGTAAAGTCCAGGTCAAATGAATTTTCTAGAAAAATTTCCCATTTAATGAATAATAAATCCTAAATGACAATTTTGGATTTAATAATTAAAAATAAATAAAATTAAATCCAATAGCCGTAACAAACACTACATCGCCAACCCACATCCCTAAATATGTAAGATTGGAAGATATTTAACACTACGTCGCCTTATTGTGCTCGCTAATTGTTGCCTGCAATTTCCGTTCTAGGTTGGATATCTCAGGTTCCAGTTCCATCACTCACTGGACAGTTTTCCTATAATCTAGAAATGGTAATTCCAAGTCAAAAAGCTGTGTACAACACGAAAGTAAGTGAACAAAGTTGATAACCTTTATGGCTATGGTCTTTTATATAGGCGTGAATTTTATGTCTTAATAAAGCAACTATGGAAGTAAATGTTAAGTCCAATTCACCTGCCCACGAAAATCTAAACATTAATTCATGTATATTAGAATCTAAACGTTAATTCACGTATATTAAAATCTAAACGTTAATTCATGTATAATAGAAACTAAACGTTAATTCACGTATATTAAAATCTAAACGTTAATTCATGTATAATAGAAACTAAACGTTGATTCATGTATATTAGAATCTAAACGTTAATTCATGTATAATAGAAACTAAACGTTGATTCATGTATATTAGAATCTAAACGTTAATTCATGTATATTAGAATCTAAACGTTAATTCATGTATGTTAGAATCTAAACGTTAATTCATGTATATTAAAATCTAAACGTTAATTCATGTATAATAGAAACTAAACGTTAATTCATGTATGTTAGAATCTAAACGTTAATTCATGTATGTTAGAATCTAAACGTTAATTCACGTATATTAGAATCTAAACGTTAATTCATGTATAATAGAAACTAAACGTTAATTCATGTATAACAGAAACTAAACGTTAATTCATGTATAATAGAAACTAAACGTTGATTCATGTATAATAGAAACTAAACGTTGATTCATGTATAATAGAAACTAAACGTTGATTCATGTTTATCAGAAACTGAAATTAGGTCTGCATGTGAACCATTGTAACTAACTAATAGTATAATAAATTCAAATTCTGTCTGTGTGTGAAACGTTGTGAAAAACAATATTATAATTTGGCCTTTAGTTCTCATGCGAATCTAAATTACAAGCATATTACAATTTGTTGTTTACCATTTAGAAATAACAAATTTCCTTTTTTTTGGTCTCCACTGTTCACAGCCTGGTTACGTGATTTATGAAATTATACATTTGAAAATAAATATACATTTAGTCCCGTATGATAATTCCTCAATGCTCAAGTGATTGATATAATCAGCTGTTTGATTTTGCTTGGCTTAGCGGCATATCTGACAATAAATCTTTTCTGTTGAGATTTAACAAATGAAAATTGGCGACACACACACACACACACACACACACACACACACACGTGACTGCCTTCTTTGTAATATTTTATCAGAAGAGTCTTATTAACCTATTTTGTTACATTCATGCGTTTATGTTATTTTATTTTACTCGCCATTAATGTACTGTTTACGTCCTACCCCTGTCTTGTAGATCTGGTATGACTATGATTATAAATTGGTTCGCTATGACATCGTCAACACACAGCCTAATCGACCGCTGTATTCGCCGATTACCACAATTCATGACTTTAATAAAGGTAAGACTTTATTTTTTGAAAATTTAATAAACTTTATTAATATCACATCAAGCAATGAACAATCAAGGACTAAATATTAATAGATTGATAATTTATCCAGGGAAAATAGCTTACTATATTAACAACTTATCGAGTTTTGTGGGTTTGTCTGATGAGAGACCAAAACTAGATCAAAGTTTTATCAAATAATAGATGGTTTAACATTAAAAAAAAATTAAATTCATGCTTTTGATTGCAATGCAAAAAGCTTTCTTTCAAGAGACTAATACAATTATTGAACATAAACTTTTAAAAGGACAAGAATAAATAATAATTTTAGACTTATATCAAGATATGATTTGTGTTGTCCGACGAATTCATGGGAAACTTATGTTCTTACCACGATTTCAAAAAAGAGTTTGCGTGAAGAATCTAGAGCCAAAGAAGATGAGAGTTCGTAAGAGTATGTCGACTCTTAATCACCTGAAAGGTATCATTCCATTGAGGGGATTCAGAATCAATTGTCTCATTTTGCTGGGATGCGAGATGTACCCAAATTTGATACTGTCTGAGATACGGGAATGTCGCTGCGCTATTTTGTTTAAAATATTGTACTGAAAGCAATACTTTTTTTTCCGTCAGCAAGTAAATTCCACTGCAGCAAATTCAGCCTTAATATATATTTTTAAACTGCTAATATTAAATTGAAAAACAGTGGTTTCAAATACACTTCGATCATTATTCATACTAAATATATATTGAAAATAAATCGCGTTTTCATGAAACCACTCTGGTGGCTAGAGCGTTTAATCACCGGCCGATTAATATCAAAGACTTATTAAAATGGTACTAACAGCTGCCTTGCCTGGCACTCACTAACAGCTGCCTTGCCTGGCACTCACTAACAGCTGCCTTGCCTGGCACTCACTAACAGCTGCGTTGCCTGGCACTCAGCATTAAGATGTTACTGTTAGGACTAGTTAGCCTTGTGTTAGAATAACGTGACTGGGTGGGACATGGTGCTACATGTCTGCGGCATGATGACCTGTGCTAAAAATCTCCATAAACTGCCACACGGCAGACATCGTAACGATATAAAAGAAATCGTTAAAGCTACGTAAACAATCCAAATCGCACACTCTCATACATACACACATATACACGCATTTTAATGAAGACTCGTTGACTCGTGTAGTCACAAAATAACCCATATATAGAGCATGCCACATTAACTCTTGTAATTAGAAAGTGATCCATGTATAGACTATGACACATTGACTCGTGTAGCCACAAAGTAACCCATATATAGAATATGACACATTGACTCGTGTAGCCACAAAGTAACCCATATATAGAATATGACACATTGACTCGTGTAGTCACAAATTGACCCCTCTATATGATATAACACATTGACTCGTGTAGTCACAATTTAACCCGATATAGAATATAACAGATACAAACACACAATGTGGGTTTATGATATATGTGGCCTCTGTGATTGTTCTTTTTGTTTCTGAGTTTGCGAAAGCCAGCTGTAATATGTGCCGGATGTATAACTTGAATAACGAAAGTAAAAACAATATAAACTTTCAAATGTGTTTCAAAGCCTCATCCCACCCCGCCAAAATATGTACTACTTAAGATGGTCAGAAAGTCAGGTACTGAAATATTCACTTCAGTTTGTGTGGGACAAAGTCTATCTTTAAGTCCTGTTAAATATTTGTACACGTTTCTTGTCTTGTCTGTGTGTATGTGTATCTCTCTATCTACCTGTATATATCTACGCATGTCTGTCTGTATGTCCGTCTAACATGACACGTTTCCTATTACAAGGAAACTACAACGTAGGAATCTTAAGAATTTTTTTGTATCATATCGTATAATTTATGATATACGTTATATTTTAAATGGTCTAACATAGCCATCAGCTATTATCTATATCAATATTATTTCTTTAAATCTTTTGTTGTTGTTGTTGCATTTGTAAGGATTTTTGTATACAACATTTAAAGTATAATATAAAGTTTGAGTATGCATTTACATTTGCGTGTGTTTGCAGGTCTCTCATATGACATTAACAACGATCTGGGTAACTGTACCGTTACGCCGATTACAAATAGCTCATTTGATGTCGGATTAGACAATTCATCTGTGAATGCTCTTGGAGCTGCTTATATGAAAATGAAAAGTCCTCTCGATTTATTTTACCTGAATGCTTCCTACCGCTTTGCAGGACAGGTAAGGGTATTTAAATTTGTTCCTAGTAACGTACCATTTTCTTTCATAATAACATTTTATAAAATATTCTTTAACTGTGGCAGAATCCCAAGTGTGGAGCTAGAGAGTGAAGCCGTCGGAAGCCCCTGTATATTTAAGTGTTTTCAAGGCTTAACTTTCACCATCTAACTGTAAAGAAAATGTAATATAGGAAATGTTTCTATTGGCCATGTTATTTAAATATATGCGTGAGGGTGGGAATGCGCAAACTCCGTCATCTATTGATCCGCCACTGGTAATGTTTTCAGTGCTTGTAAATTCGTGTACAAAAGTATGATTTGTCAAACCAGTAGCGAACTAACGTGAGGAAAAGTGGGAGCTGATGCGACTGATTCTCTTGGCGCAGGAGGTCTTGGAAAACAAAAATACCTGGCGCCATAGGGTCTTAGGGAGACAAAACCTCTTCGGGCCATCATTGTAGCACCGGCCACCATTAACCCGAGTACGCCACAATGTTTAGCAGTATATATTTAAAGTACATACCTAGTTTTTCATAGTTTAATATAAGTAATTGTAATAAGGGCTACATACATTCTTCTCTTTTCATTATATTATCAGAAATTTACTTAAAGGTTACATGCAATCACTATATTATCAGAAATTTACTTAAAGGTTACATGCAATCACTATATTATCAGAAATTTACTTAAAGTTTACATGCAATCACTATATTATCAGAAATTTACTTAAAGGTTACATGCAATCACTAGTAATTAACATATGCTTTATAAAGCACTATCCTGATTACTGTGTGTTCCTTTATAAAGCACAATCCTGATTACTGTGTGTTCCTTTATAAAGCACTATCTTGATTACTGTGTGTTCCTTTATAAAGCACTATCCTGATTACTGTGTGTTCCTTTATAAAGCACTATCCTGATTACTGTGTGTTCCTTTATAAAGCACTATCCTGATTACTGTATGTTCCTTTATAAAGCACTATCCTGATTACTGTATGTTCCTTTATAAAGCACTATCCTGATTACTGTGTCTTCCTTTATAAAGCACTATCCTGATTACTGTGTCTTCCTTTATAAAGCACTATCTTGATTACTGTGTGTTCCTTTATAAAGCACTATCCTGATTAATGTTTGTCCCTTTATAAAGTACTATCTTGATTACTGTGTGTTCTTTTATAAAGCGCTATCCTGATTAATGTTTGTCATTTTATAAATCACTACCCAAATTAATGTTTGTCCTTTTATAAATCACTACCCAAATTAATGGTTGTCCTTTTATAAATCACTTCCCAAATTAATGGTTGTCCTTTTATAAATCACTACCCAAATTAATGGTTGTCCTTTTATAAATCACTACCCAAATTAATGGTTGTCCTTTTATACATTACTATCCAAATTAATGTTTGTCCTTTTATAAATCACTACCCAAATTAATGTTTGTCTTTTTATAAATCACTATCCTGATTAATGTTTGTCCTTTTATAAATCACTTCCCAAATTAATGGTTGTCCTTTTATAAATCACTACCCAAATTAATGTTTGTCCTTTTATAAATCACTATCCTGATTAATGTTTGTCCTTTTATAAATCACTTCCCAAAATAATGGTTGTCCTTTTATAAATCACTACCCAAATTAATTTTTGTCCTTTTATAAATCACTACCCAAATTAATGGTTGTCCTTTTATAAATCACTACCCAAATTAATGGTTGTCCTTTTATACATTACTATCCAAATTAATGTTTGTCCTTTTATAAATCACTACCCAAATTAATGTTTGTCTTTTTATAAATCACTATCCTGATTAATGTTTGTCCTTTTATAAATCACTTCCCAAATGATTGGTTGTCCTTTTATAAATCACTACCCAAATTAATGTTTGTCCTTTCATAAATCACTACCCAAATAAATGGTTGTCCTTTTATAAATCACTACCCAAATTAATGGTTGTCCTTTTATAAATCACTACCCAAATTAATGGTTGTCCTTTTATAAATCACTACCCAAATAAATGGTTGTCCTTTTATAAATCACTACCCAAATTAATGGTTGTCCTTTTATACATTACTATCCAAATTAATGTTTGTCCTTTTATAAATCACTACCCAAATTAATGTTTGTCTTTTTATAAATCACTATCCTGATTAATGTTTGTCCTTTTATAAATCACTTCCCAAATGAATGGTTGTCCTTTTATAAATCACTACCCAAATTAATGTTTGTCCTTTCATAAATCACTACCCAAATAAATGGTTGTCCTTTTATAAATCACTACCCAAATTAATGGTTGTCCTTTTATAAATCACTACCCAAATTAATGGTTGTCCTTTTATAAATCACTACCCAAATTAATGGTTGTCCTTTTATAAATCACTACCCAAATTAATGGTTGTCCTTTTATAAATCACTACCCAAATTAATGGTTGTCCTTTTATACATTTCTATCCAAATTAATGTTTGTCCTTTTATAAATCACTACCCAAATTAATGTTTGTCCTTTCATAAATCACTACCCAAATAAATGGTTGTCCTTTTATAAATCACTACCCAAATTAATGGTTATCCTTTTATAAATCACTACCCAAATTAATGGTTGTCTTTTTATAAATCACTACCCAAATTAATGGTTGTCCTTTTATAAATCACTACCCAAATTAATGGTTGTCCTTTTATAAATCACTACCCAAATTAATGGTTGTCCTTTTATAAATCACTACCCAAATTAATGTTTGTCCTTTTATAAATCACTTCCCAAATTAATTGTTGTCCTTTTATAAATCACTACCCAAATTAATGTTTGTCCTTTTATAAATCACTACCCAAATTAATGGTTGTCCTTTCATAAATCACTACCCAAATTAATGGTTGTCCTTTTATACATTACTATCCAAATTAATGTTTGTCCTTTTATAAATCACTACCCAAATTAATGTTTGTCCTTTTATAAATCACTACCCAAATTAATGGTTGTCCTTTTATAAATCACTACCCAAATTAATGGTTGTCCTTTTATAAATCACTACCCAAATTAATGGTTGTCCTTTTATAAATCACTACCCAAATTAATGGTTGTCACTAAGCTGATTAGTAGTTTTGTCTTGACACAAAATAACAAATTCATTTTCAATTCTATCAATTTTATCATTAATGTTAGAATTTCGATGATGAATTTTAAAAAGTGCTAATTGGGTTTGCTGTAATTATATTTCATTATTTTAATTGGGATATTTATATTTTCATTTCATTGTTTTAATCAAATCCAGAAAACGGTCCGAGGAATGTTGTGTGATGTATTTGAAGCAAAGCAAATGGACTTTCCTCTTGGGAATCAAGTCGCAAAAGCTAATTTACAATTTTATTTTCTTACGGTAAGACAATGTACTTGTTGAAATCTTATCTGGTGTGTAAACAGCTTTGATATAATACTTTATTGCTTCTAATGTATTCCAAAAAAAAACATTTTCTTGCCACGCAAACTACGCTTGTTAATAATAAATCCTATGTATTCCAAAAAAACATTTTCTTGTCACGCAAACTACGCTCGTTAATAATAAATCCTATGTATTCCAAAAGACACTTTCTTTAGACGTAAACTACTCTCGTTAATAACAAATGCTTCTTTCGTAATCTGTAAATGTATTACTCTCAAGTTTAAAAGAAAATATAAAATGTCATATCTGAAAGAAGCAGAAAAACAAAGAACAAACTTTAAAAACCAATCCAGGTTATTTTTTGTGATTTCATGCATACTAATTTTCTTAGGAAATGTAAGTGTGTCTATTATCATTCTTTAAATAAAATTCGTATCAGTTTTGAAATCACTTTGTAACGTATAAACTTACTTTAGGAGTTCATAGCAACGTTTGTGAATTTAAAATATGACTAAGAAACTAACATTGTCGGTGACAAAGCAAATATTGAGAATTTTGCATGAAATGTACCTCAATGTCAAAAATGTTTTCTTTGGAGACGAAAAGGTTTTTTTTACCCCCCCCCCCTTCCCAATAAATATTTTAGCCTGGTGTTTTCATTTTTTATTACGAAAAATACTAACTCTAAAGTACCATGATATATTTGAGTATTTTATTGTAGCAATCTTGTAATTTTTGTCATTGATGTTCTGATGTACTTAAGACGGACAGAACAATCCTGTGCTTTCTACGACAATATAAACTTTGATGTACTCAAGACGGAGATAATTTGTATTTTTTAACAAATTTCAATTGAACGTTTTGAGGTACTCAAAAGATACAAAACATTCCTGTAAATTTTACGTTAATTGATGTTTTAAGGTAGTTATGACGGACATAAAATATTAACATAATCTTTATATGCATCGGTGTAGTAGGGTAGGAAAAGGCCACCTGAGTGATTAATCGATGTACGGTTGGAAATGCCACCTGAGTGATGCATCACTGTATGAATGGAAAATGCCACCTGTGGGATGCATCAGTGTAGGTTAGGAAAATGACAGCTGTGTGTCATAAATTTGTGTCAGATACAGGACATATACATTCGAAAATTGTAACACCCATTACGAGTTTACTTCAGAGATTCAAATGTATTTGAATCACGTCAGAAAGAGGATGTTCCGTATTTCTTTTACTACTAGGCTATGCACATTTCGTTTCCGGAATTCCTGTACAATTTATTCCTGCACTGGACGATTTCATGCCGTGGATGCTATTTTTATAAAAGAGGAATACCTATCCAAGTTAAAAACCGATTACTGTCAAACGTTTTAATTGCCGTTAAAGGTTTCTTTTCTCAACTTATTGACTCATTAACGTTGACCACTGTTGCTGTGTTATTGACATTTCTCTGAGTGACAGGCCTAGGGGTTAAAGATATTGAGTGACAGGCCTAGGGGTTAAAAAATATTGAGTGACAGGCCTAGGGGTTAAAGAATACTGAGTGACAGGGCTAGGGGTTAAAGAATATTGAGTGGCAGTCCTAGGGGTTAAAGAATATTGAGTGACAGGCCTAGGGGTTAAAGAATAGTGAGTGACAGGCCTAGGGGTTAAAGAATAGTGAGTGACAGGCCTAGGGGTTAAATAATATGTGCATACAGTGGCGCGGTTTATGACATCATCCAGGGAGTAGTTTTCAATAACCGAACTAGAAGGAAAAAAAACTCGAAAAATATAATTTTTCTTGTCGAGAAAAATAATTTGCCGCAGTAAAACAAATTGCACTAATTATTATTACAATAAACTTCAATAAGTTTCTTTTGCGCCACTGGCGAAATGTATGGAAGTACGAACGGACACTCCCAAAGTGAGGAATTTTAAAAATATTTGAAGCTGCGTTTATTTTGGATTCATACATAATTTTCAATTCATTATTTCTTATGTAATACAATAATAATGCAAGCCGAATGCTGAATATTTGAGAAAAATTACACGAAAGCTCTCGATATTTCGAATGTATGTGCTATATCTACGGATTGCCTCATCGCTCATTTTTAGAAATATGGAATGTTTTTTATTAAATACAGATAAAGCGATGATTTTTCTTAAATTATGTGTGGTTAGCCCGTTTACGGGAGTTGTCCGACAATGCGCATGCCACGCACTAGTGAACTCATTACTGCAATCACAAACAGGTTTATATAGTCCCTTCATTTTCTTCGATAAACCTGAAGACAATTGCTGCTGTTCTATGTTTGTTTGTTTTTATGAAATCATTGTATTAATGTTTTTCATGGTCATTAAGGATGATTGGAATGAAATGTCTCAAGAATCTGGTACTCCAGTCAATACTCAGCCAGTAAAACTTGTCGCAGATGCCGTAAATGTAAGTAGTTCTGTTGCCAGTATGTTATTGATTGATAATGTTGAAATTTTCTTTCTTTTTACGACATTACTGTTGAACTTTGTATCCTTTCAACGCATATGTTAAATATTCTTGCAAAATTATAAATAGTTAAAAAAGACAAAAATGAATATTAAAGTAATAAATATTAGAATATTAAATATATAAATATTGTTAACCGCTGTTATAAAATTTCGTGAAAAGACAACAATGGCAGTGGCGTCGCTAGAAGGGTGCGGACCGCACCGGGTGACACCATCTCAGAGAGGTGACACCAAAATGAAAAATTGCAAATTTTATAGAGCACACACTGCTCGGTCTAGAATAGAGGGGTGATACCATGAGTTTACCGCACTGGGTGACACCAACCATATCGACGCCACTGAACAATGGTCCCATGGACAAATGACTAATATCTTTTTGTTGTTATGAACCTTTCGTCATCACGTGATGTGATTTTAGCCATTCAAGCGTTGTTGCAAAGGTTTGGTCAAAATATGTACATTATAATAATATAATTTAAAAGGCACGTTGAAGCAACTAACAAGTATAAACAAAATGAAACAATAACCAGCACCGTCGATTATAATACAAACAATGAACCTGTCTATTTCTAATGTCTTCTAAGGGTCATATTCTCTTACAAATGTTTATCTTTAAACCATAATCAATTAAACATTATGAATACATTTTGAATGACCAACAAAATTGAAGAAGGAAAGACAACATGGTTAACTGTCAGAAAGCAAACCAGTCACATCCTACTAATCATTTTTCTATTTGTTTACATTGATTAGAAATAACGGATGACTTTTTTAGGCATCATCGTTTCGTTTGACTACATTGATTAGAAATAACGGATGACTTTTTAGGCATCATCGTTTTGTTTGACTACATTGATTAGAAATAACGGATGACTTTTTTAGGCATCATCGTTTTGTTTGACTACATCGATTAGAAATAACGGATGACTTTTTTAGGCATCATCGTTTTGTTTGACTACATTGATTAGAAAAAACGGAGGACTTTTTTAAGCATCATCGTTTTGTTTGACTACATTGAATAGAAATAACGGATGACTTTTTTAGGCATCATCATTTTCTTTGACTACATTGATTAGAAATAACGGATGACTTTTTTAGGCATCATCGTTTTGTTTGACTATATTGAATATAAATAACGGATGACTTTTTTAGGCATCATCGTTTTGTTTGACTACATTGGATAGAAATAACATATGACTTTATTAGGCATCATCATTTTCTTTGACTACATTGGATAGAAATACCATATAACTTTATTAGGCATCATCATTTTGTTTGACAAAATTAAATTGAATAGAAATAACCGATGACTTTATTAGGCATCATCATTTTGTTTGACAAAATTAAATTGAATAGAAATAACGGATGACTTTATTAGGTATCATCATTTTCTTTGACAAAATTAAATTGAATAGAAATAACGGATGACTTTATTAGGCATCATCATTTTCTTTGACTACATTGGATAGAAAAAAACATGACTTTAAGCAGCGGATGACTCTCTTAGGCATCTGGGGTCATGGATGTGATTCAGAAAACACAGCAGAGAAGTTTGGTTGCTACATCATATAAACCGATTAATTGACCAAACCAGAGGACAATTCCAGTGATTATGTAATTAAATTAAAAAAAGAACACGTTTTAAGGTAGCAGGCAACATGAATGTGCATTTGTATTTCTTGGATATAGGATATGGTAGCTTTAACAAGTTTTTAGTCATATCTCACGTGAGGTCAGCAACATAACGTTGTGAACAATGTTCAGTTTAAACTTCTATTTTTACAATGATATAATTCAGAATGCATTCAAAGGTCTTATATGGACTGGTGATTAATTAAGCAGAAATAATCTTGTTTCTGTACAATAGATTATCTCTTTGAAACAAAAGCTTGAAGATACGATTTGTCAGATGCAGTAGGGGATAAAAGCCAATATTTATAACTCTATTTTCACGTTTAGAGTGCCTTTTCGTTGACATATAACTTTTTCGACTTCAATGAGCAACATCCGGACCTTTCAAACTTCAATGTTCTGCCGTGTTTCACTGGAGATCAGCAGAAGATGTTTCTGATTACATTTCAAGGTGAGATTCATTAGTTTAACATTTGTTAATAAAAATCTCACTTACGTCGCCTGAACAAGTCTCCAATAATTTTTTTTCAAATGTAGCGGGACCAAGACTTCCAAATATTAAAAACGTAGCGGGACTAAGTCTCCCAAAGTCTCCTATGGGTAGCGGGACGAAGTCTTCCAAAATCTCGCAAAGGTAGCGGGACGAAGTTTTCCATGTCTATATATGTCACTCTTAGCATTTTCCGTTCTTTGATTTCGGTGGCACATCATGGATCAAAATTGTTTTTCAATATTCGCTTGGTTGAAGACACGTTTTCTTTCGTTATACACATCAAACTAAAAGTAAAACACATAAGAGTTATTTGGCTTTAAAATGTTACCAAGAAAAAGCTATATCAATGATTTCTTTTTCAAAAATTAAGTCATTATACAAGAATATGAGGTTATACCTTTTATTAGCTTTCCAAATCAGTTTGCTCCATAGGTTCCAGGTGAGCCGAATCGAAGATTCACGGGAAAGGTCAAAATAGAATGCTGGATACCTGACAGATAAGCAGTATTCTGCCAATTCTTGAGCGAATTGAATTGTATTTCCATTGCATTCATTATATACAAACGATTTGTATTTAATCTATTCAAATGAATTACAGTCCCATTATATACATTCTATTTAAATGAATTACAGTCCCATTGTATACATTCTTTTCAAATGAATTACAGTCCCATTATATACATTCTTTTCAAATGAATTATCCGCCCATTATATACGTTCTTTTTAAATGAATTACAGTCCCTTTTGTATACATTCTTTTCAAATAAATTACAGTCCCATTGTATACATTATATTTAAAAAAATAATTTTAATCAAATTGTTTGGAGTAATATTTCATTTCTGTAAATTTTCATTAGAATTTATTATATAGATAAATAGTATATCATGAAGTGCTTTATATTGATATATTTTTCATCAAAGATTCGGACACATTCTTGAAGTTATTACTAATCTTGCATGTATTGAAATAATGAAAACTGTTGATATATACTTGATATTTGTCATCAAATGAGGTTCGTCATTTAATGAAGGCCGTCATCTAATGAAGGCCATCATCTAATGAAGACTATCATCTAATGAAGGCCGATATCTAATGAAGGCCATCATCTAATGAAGACTGTCATCTAATGAAGGTCATCATCTAATGAAGGCCATTTTCTAAATGAATCAATGATCTTTTTACCTCGCACACCATCACTATCACTATGATATCAAGTTTTAATTCATGCAGTCCATTACGTAATTCTAATACAAATTATTTTCTTCCTATTACAAAACACCAAATAACATGAAATTACTATTATTGTTGTTTCTATAACTACAAGAACTAAAATTTCCACAAGCAATGCAACTATTACTTATACGACATTTTCTGCTCCAACCGTAAATACCAAGGCAACAGCAACAATAACAAACTACTACTACCTCTGTCACCACAGTGATACAGATAATATCGTTATTTTCACACAGGTTCATATCACCCAACTCTCGACGGGAGGCTGAGGATTTTCCAGAAAAACGTTCGGCTAACGCTGGCTGCATTTTTATCCGTTTCCCCTCTCCGCTTCCAGAATGCTCAGATCACCTTTAAAGGGAACGAGATTTACTACACAGCAACCATGCTGGAACAAGCACCAGTCATACGTAAGTTGAGATTCCATGCTTACCTTGTGGTAGACCACAAAACAGGTTTTAAGAGTTATAATAATTCGTCCATTCTCTCAACATTAGTTTAGTTATTTGTTGAAGACAAGAGAGACTTGGTCTATGAATATTTGTCAGAGTATCCCATTGAAGAAACAGGTCTGCTTTCACGTTGTTTTACTTCTGTCCTTTTCTTCATGTTTCGTTTGCTAATTTCCTCTGTGCACGAATATAAAGGATGACGTAATAACTGTCTTGCAATACATGTCTGGTGAAGAACGGGAAAAGTGTATCCACATCTTATTTTGGAATTTACCAGAGGTTGTCTAAGGCTGCACCTTAAAACTTGATTTATAGATTTTTGTTTGACAATTTTGAACTTTACCAGTTGGTATTTATCGCAACTATAATCAATTAAGTTACAGCAAGTCATTTACAATATGGCAAATACATTCAACTGGTTAAATTTCAGGCGGTAAGTTACACTATATTACATACAATTAATCGCGGCCTTTGCGATTATCAGGATGTAGAGCTTATACTTTTCAGTACCTATTAACTCAAAGGTACACAGATTGATGTAAATCCGGACTTCTTACAAAAGATCATCAACGTACGCAAACAACTAACAGCCGATTTTATATATCTGAAAGATAAAACACCTGAAATTCAAATTCTATCAAATTCGCTGTAAAATTCGTGTTTGATGAATGTGTCAACGGAGATATGTTCGGGGTGTTGGTTGTTGTTGGCATCCATTAGTCTCGAGAGACGCTGGAAGTGCGCCCATGAAAGATGTTCTGATTGTTGGTTCTGGAGTGTCTGTAGTAACTATGTAGCACAACACGAGAATTGCAGTCCTTGATGCAGTTGCTAAACTTGAAAGTTGAGTCCGGTGTGTGTTAAAGCTTCTTCGTCTTCATCTGAGACCGCTTTTCATCCGCTAGCAAGCATAGCTTGTCCTCGCCGGCTTTCAAACCAGTGATCAATGTGTGTCGCCAACAGAGCCTCTCTGGAGCAACCTCTTCCCAAGTGTGACATCGATGTCATGTGGCGCCTGCAGACATCATTGAAGCAGATATATGGCTCTACGATCGACCTTTTTCCAGAGACAAGTTTCTAATAGAGAAGGTCGTTGGGAAACCGTCAGTCATCCATCAGACTTGCATGGCCCATCCATCCGCTGAGACGCTGGTGAAGAAGTGTGACCATGCTGAAAATCACGGCACTTTCAAGCACCTCGGTGTTTGTTACTCGATCACTACAAGTGATCCCGAGTATGGGTCAAAGACATCGCATGTGAAATGCACACAAACTTTTTTCTCTTGTAAGGCTACAGAATCCAGATTTCACTGGCATACAGGAGAGTGCTTAATACGATGGCACGGTTCACAAATATCTTGTTTTTTATGTTGATGGTAAGCACAAATTCACCGCATTCTTTAGCAAAGCGATCCATCAGGTGGTATAACTCATCTCTGTGTGAGCTGCTATAGCAGTACCGTCTGCGAAGAGCATGTCCCTGATGGTCGCTTCACGCACTTCGCTTTTTGCCTTTAGTCGTGCCAGATTGAAATGATTTCCGCCTGTTCGCTTGCGTAGTTAGATCCCTTATGTGGACGTCCCAAATGCATCCTTAAGCAGGTCAGCGAAGAAGATACAGAAGAGCATGGGGGCTAGAACGCAGCCCTGTTTCACTCCACTGCGGATGCTGAAGGGGTCATACGTTGCGCCATCGTACTGCACTGTGGCTTTTATGTCGTCGTGGAATTACTGGATAATACCTAGCAGCTTTGGAGGGCATCACATCTTTGCCTGGATTGTGAAGAGTCCTTCTCTGCTGCCCAGATCGAATGCTTTGGTGAGTTATATAATGGCCATGAATATGGGTTTGTGTCGTTCTCTGCATTTATCCTGCAGATGCCTGACGCAGAAGATCATGTCGATTATGGACCGCTCTGCGCGCAGCCCTCACTGCAACTATGGATACTCTGTCAGCAATCATCTACAGTCTGTTCAGGATAATGCGTGCCAAGACTTTACCCACGATGCTGAAAAGGGATATGCTCCTGCGGTTGTTGTGGTCATTTATGTAGCCTTTGTTTTTGTACAGGGGTACGATTTTGGCGTTTCACTTGTCCTGAGAATCTGCACCCTCATCTCAGCACTGGCAGAGGTGGTCGTGCAGGTCTGTGAGCAGAACACTAAAGCCACATTTGTCGACCTCTGATGTGATGCCGTCCTTTTTTGGAGGGTTACCTAAGGACAGTTTACCTGAAGTCTACTAAATACTGCCACAATAGGTTTTTCGTCCAGTTCAGCCATGAGCGGCAGGTTTCCAATGGCTTCGAGGGCATCGTTGGTCACGTGGTTTGCTCTGGAGTACAATTCAGAGTAAGACTCTACCCAACGCTCCATCCGCTTGCCTTTGTCGTGGATGGCATCGCCTGCGGAAGACTTCAGTGATGATATCACTTTCTTCGTGGGACCAATGGCTTTCTTTATGCCATCATACATGCCACTGATGGGACCGATATCGGTACTGACTGGATGCTCTGACAGAGCTAAAGCAAGTATTCATTGGCGCCTTGCCTTCCTAACCTTTGCATTTAACTTCTGGCACATCTGGATGTCTGTAGAGTCATTTGGCAGTGGGGTCGTTTGCATTCCAGGTGAGCACTGCGACGCCCTTCTTGACTGGCACGATTGCGGCGGAGTAAGCCTCAAACCAGCCGTTATTCGTTGACTGTTTCTTACCAGAAATCCGTGTGGCTATGCTGTAAACAGTCTTTCTGACGTGATCCCATCTATGTTTGCCACAGCCGTTGAGAGGTTCTGAATCAAACGTCTTGGAGAAGACATAAGTGATTTTCTCAGCCTTGTCTCGATATAATGTTTTGCTCATGTCAATGCGTGGTTTACACTTTTGCCTAGAGCAGTTTGTCTTCTTTGGCTTAAACTTCATTTGTCAGTACACCAAAGAGTGGTCAGTGCCTCAGTCAGAACTTTGAAAGGTACGGGTAACAAGTACACCCTTCATGGCAAACCGTCTCGTAAAGGTCAAGTTCATTTGGTGCCAGTGTTAGGATCTGGAATGGATCCAAGACACGTTATGCTGTGGCTTTCTCTGGAAAACAAATGAATTAGTTTATCTTTACTTAAATGGGCGTCTACCCAAGGTTAACGAGCCTCATATGTCCGAAACGTATGGTTTTGAGGCGCCAGAAACTCGCCTAACAACTCATCTCCAGACCGTTTAGACAGGTTCTGCCGGGCTTAGATAAGCCACTCGTGAAGGCCTGAAGCTGGATTTGGCTGTCAGAGGATATATATATATATATATATATATATATATATATATATATATATATATATATATATATATATATATATATATATATATATATATATATATATATATATATATATATATATATATATATATATATATATATATATATGTGTGTGTGTGTGTGTGTGTGTGTGTGTGTGTGTGTATTGGCACAGTGGCTCGAAATCATGAAGTGGAGTAGTCTTGAGACGGACTTGGCTCACAGATAAACTCCATTATCAAATTACCGTAAATAAGAGCAATTGCAAAGTGTTCATTCATTTGCATTAATCTGTCTTTAGTGGTCCAGGAAAAGAACATCTTATATAAAAACAAATTTTTACCTTTTTACCTACATTGTTCCCAAGAAAATTAAATCTGGATCACTCAACGTTTTGGGACCTAAACGTAAATTCACATTTTTGTATACTGACTTCTTTAACTTTAAATAACGTTACCATGTTATCGGTGCGATTGAAAACGTAGACACGATATAGTAATTATTACAGAATCTAAGTTTTAAAAAGCAGAAATGCATCTATTAAAGTGGAGGTATATGAATGTTTGTTAACAAGACATTCTCGCATCGGGTCATTTAAATAGAATGAGACGACCATAAGTAATCGGCACATTTTCATAAGCAACTAAGACCTGTATCTCAGTGTGTGGTATTTGTGTCCCGTCTAAATCTTCATATAAAACTGCACTGATCCGCCGCGTATCGTGATGTTGCCAAAATGGTGTTGTGTCGTGCTAATTTAAATAACTCACAATAGTTCCAGGATAATATTAAAATCCCAAACATGAGGACTTTCTATTTCCAGTGAACGGTCCAAACAAAATGTGTTTTTTTCCCTGTAAGTACAACATAGCACAGGTCTGCAGACTTGATGTTACTTTGTTTGTTTATGCTATTTCTACGTAGCTTTAACAATGTTTCAGTCATATCGCTACGATATCTGCAGTTAGGTAGTTTATAGTGATGTCTAGCACTGGGGCATCATGCGCAGACATGTAGCATGATGTCCCACCCAGTCACATTATCCTGACACCAGGCCGACCAGTCTTAACACTAATCTTTTAATGCTGAGCGTTAAGTGAGGCAGTTGTTAGTACCATTTTTGTATGTCTTTGGTATGACTCTACCGGGCATCGAATTCACGACCTCCCGCTTCCTCGGCGGATGTTCTAACCACTAGGCCAGAGGAGCGGTACTTGCTGTTACAACAAAAACACAAGGAAAAAGAATGATTCCAAACTAGGAATGAAATCAGAATGATAATTTATCTCCTTATATACAATGTCTATTACGACCATATTTAGCATCATACCCTATCTGACAGACTTAAACTGCCGATTCTAATGTCTCAAGATACATTTTGATGTGACCTCACTCATCAATAAAGGTTTTACGTAATTCTTCTAAAATACCAGCTGACCGATCTGCTTAATGGCAAAAAGGTCTAATTTCGTGTTTGCTAATAAATTATAGTGTTTGTAACTGTCATGACCTACTGAGGCATATGTTTATTGATCGTATGCAATTTGTTTTTCTTAATATTTTAGAACAAACTTACGCCACCAACTAGATATAATCTATACAATTTACGACCATGAATAAATATTACATAACTTATAAAATAATGTACCAGGAGTTAAAATAAATATAGATATACATAGCATATTACATACACATAAATTAAATCTATCGTTTGAGAAGCCAAAGCTGAAATAACAAAATAAGATTAATTTTGTCACAAATATTAGTTATAATGAAATCGCTGAAATAAACACAAAACAACATTCTTACGGAACATAGAAATTATATTTATAAAAAAAATAGCATAGGTTTAGAAACAACATAATTGTATCCCTACGTTATATATGCTAAATGAATACATAAAATGAATACATAAATATATTGAGGATGACAGCACTGATATAATATATATCGTTAGTGATATCATACTGAACTCGCCATGGAGAGATTCTAACATGCATTCAATATGTGAAATGATAAAATTAACAATGAATGGATCAGGAACACCACATCACAATGATAAAATTAACAATGAATGGATCAAGTACACCACATCACAATGATAAAATTAACAATGAATGAATCAAGTACACCACATCACAATGATAAAATTAACAATGAATGGATCAAGTACACCACATCACAATGATAAAATTAACAATGAATGGATCAAGTACACCACATCACAATGATAAATTTAACAATGAATGAATCAAGTACACCACATCACAATGATAAAATTAACAATGTATATGTTAAATATACCTAAGAAATAATCTCAGATTTTTGTGTCAGCGAATGATAAGACATATTTATAAGTGTAGCGAGGATCCTGTCTCTGAAGGTTATCGTCCAATAGCAGTTGGAAGCTATCGATGTAATTATCCAATAACAATGTGAAACTATCTATGAAATTATTCATGTCTATCATAAATATCAGAAACACAATAGTTCTTTATTTCTTTTATATTATAATCATGCCGGAATACAGGTTGGATAGTCAGCAACAGATCTCAAACTTGCACTACATGTCTTCACATAATTCCTGAAATTCAGTGGAGAATAACCAAACTATTCTGTTGGTTTTTTAATTGATTTTTGCAATGGTTTTGATTTCGTTTTGTTGTTATGGCTGATTTGCTCAGAAATCATGTCAAATGACATTTTATTGAATATAATTGGTCATCGGAACATAAATGTCTTATGTGATGTTTGCAAGAAAATATTCCAGTTTTTCAAACATTTTGTGGAGTTAGGCAGTCATAAACTATTACTTGTCATAAACTATTACTTGTCATAAACTATTACTTGTCATAAACTATTACTTGTCATAAACTATTACTTGGTCATTATTCTCATTGGTGTCTATTGGTTTGAAATCATTTTTGCGAGCCATTAGGTGTCAGGCTGTGAATATAATTTTGTTAGATTTTAACTAAATTATCTGGCTGGGAATATTGATTTTTGGTAGGTTTCGACGCTTCAACGTATCTCAGAGTTTTTTTATTGTATGAGGACGATACTGTAAATGATTTGAAATATTGTAACTGATGCAGGTGCTTTCCAGGACAATAAGAAAGTGTTTTACGAGTATGTTCGACGTTGAAAACTTAATAATAACTTTAAGAAAAGAAGAAAACAACACGATATTTGGTAAAGATAAAAGTATCAATTTAAACTTGGGGAAATATTGTTTGCTGTGTTTAAGTATCATGAGAATTTTTCCCGGGAATTGTTCATTGCTTTACGCAATGAAACAAGTGTAAATAGCAACACATCTTCTTTTATAAAGAATATGTAACTTGAATATCCCCCTTCGATTTGCCACTACATTTTATATGTATACAGTTGCGCTTATGATTACATTGTGGAAGATTGAGGGAGGCGGGGCTTGAAAATCCTTTAATTATTGAGTCCTTATCTTCTTAAAACCAAAATCAGATGCTGCATTCGCAACTGGATTGCAAGTAAATCGTTGTTTACATGAAATATCGCAAGCAAATCGATGTTTACATCAAATATCGCAAGCAAATCGATGTTTACATCAAATATCGCTTGTTTAGAGTTTGGATCACACTTATACATGAAAAATAAATTAGAAACAAAATTATAACGAATAAGAATCGATCATTATTAAAAGGGATTAAATGGGTCGAAAACATTCTGATTTCTATTGGAAGAATCGATTTGTTTTAACAGGACTTTGTCCTCAGGCCCTTTGCTTTAACACTAAACTGGCCAAACTATAAACGGCATTTTATAAAGAATGGATTGTAAAAGTCGCCTATCAGGATATCAAGTTTCAAAATTACTTGTTATATATATATACAAATAAATATTTACCATCATTAAAATTCAGATAGTTAGCACAGACTACTGAAAGAGGCAGATCGGTTGGGAAAATATTCCACATCGCAACATAAAGTGTCACGCAAGTGATAAAATCCACATTAGTGATGAAACTACGTTAGTTCCGTTTCTCCAGTTTTACAGTGAAAGCTCTCTACTTTGGAAACCTTAAATCATATGTCGTAAAACTTGAGCAATTGATTCCAATGTGAATTATTTCTACACAGGCAAAATTATTATAATGCATTTGCACAATTATACATATTGTCGGAAATTATAATGAAGTCTACATAACTGATTCTACAGATATAACAATACGGTATTATAAAAGGAATAGAAATACTCTGTTTATGCACAAGCTATTTATTTAAATTGATTTTGTTATCAGTCAGTTATATATCAATTCTATCATACGTAACTAATATAAATACGTTATACATGTGTGTAAGCATCATCGTTCCGAGATGCAATGGGTCTTTCTTGTTAAGAGTCTATGCTCTTAAAATAAGTCATTAGAAAAGAGAAAGACAACATGCTTTGTCAACTTTAACATATAATTTGCTTCCTTAGAATACAAAAGAAAATTAGAAAACAATAATTTATTGCAAATTAAATCATACGATAATTCAAGAATTACAGACATAAGTCCTAGTACTTGAAAGTCCTGAAAAAGCAATAAGTAAAAGTCCCGAAGAAGTCCTAAAACTGATTGCGATGACGTGTCTGTTAAGACTGTTAGAGTGTTCATGTGGAAACAGTCTTTTGTGAAGTCACGGTAATATAATTCAAAATTTAAATTCATTATATTTTCCGGTAAATGTCTTTATCCAAGAAATTTATCGGAACACTTTTGTATTTCCAGAGAAAATAATCACTTGAATTCAACAATTTCAACAAAACGGATTTCAGCCCCAAACTTTGGTCACAACATATAATATAACTTCAAAGTGTTAGTTGTTAAAGCACTAATGACCACGTTCTCACGATCACAAGACTATATAGTTCCCTACTTGACCTCAGGTCATAATTAGCATATTATAGTTAAAAAAGCATCACCTAATGAAAAATAATCTTCTAGAATGATCCTGATGTTTGCAAAATAAAAACCATAACATGTACATTTCACTTTTTAAAGTCCAAATCCTGACCCAAAGAAACATATTTACTTCTTATGTTAATAAAGATCCTGATATTAATCTGATAAAAAGAGGAGAATGAAGCTGTTGACATAAAATGAAATAATTTAAATCAGTTAGGTCAAGCAGAAATGAACTCATTTTTTGACAAGTGCTGCATGCAATGTTACATTACAATATCATGTAATCAATAAAATTTAAAAAAAACCTCACAAATAAACAATAACATAATAGAAAACGTGCGGCATTCTATGTTTAAATGTTAATTTATTTGTTTTTCCTCTTACGCTACATATGTGTGGCCTGAGATTTATATAAATTATAAAGGAATGTTCCGTTTAGATGTGTTCAGTTGTATGTGAAAAATAGTAAAGGTTTTAAACCAATTCTCCATGATAAAAATCAGTAAAGGTTTACTCAATGTCTGAGGTCAGTTGTGTTTGGTTTTCAGTTATGGCCGTTTCTTTTTAGTTGATTACATAAAGAGCAGTAACAAGGTCGGCATTTACATAGTGGACAAAAACTACTACAGCATTTCAAATCCCATGGACTGTGCGTCACGTTGTCGAACTGAAACGTCTTTCCAGTGTCATAGTTTTGACTACTGTCCTGCAGTACAAATCTGTCAACTGAGCAGAATGCTCACACCCGATGGATCTCAACTAAATGCCAACGAATCGTGTGATCATTATTCTCGTAAGAATCTTCTTTATTATTTCATCTCTTCATATTACAATTTAAAATGTATTAGTAACGTTTCAGTCAATAACACACATGTAATTCGAAGTTAGATTAATGTCTTTGATAACAACTTTCTTAACTTTCTGAAGATTAAATTCTGTAAAGTACTTAAAAGTTCGTAAAGTCGGAATAGATCCTATTGTCTTAACAGAAGGACATTGCTCGTCGGGTTTTAAAATGAAAATAGATATCTCACAAAAAATAGTGAATTAGAGGCATCACAAAACGCTAACAAGTATAAACTATTAAAAGGTTATGATGTTACGAAACATTGAAGGGGTACGATACAACGACGAGGATTAAGAATTGTAGGAAAACTGAACGTCTCCAAACGTACCAACCATTGTATTTAAGCGAGGGACAGCACATTTTTGAAACGCTCTCGTTGGGTTTTAAACTCATTATTTAATATCACCTGTGGTATTTGATTGGAGTTAGTAACATTGGCAGGTCTAGCGTGCACATTGCTACTGCCGAAAATGTAACAACATTAAATAGCCACAAAAAAACAAGTTGGCTAACAATATATGCCACTGTAATTTATGTATACAAGTAGACTAACAATCTATGCTATTGTTGTTTAAGTATGCTTGTAGACTAACAATATATGCTATTGTTGTTTAAGTATGCTTGTAGACTAACAATATATGCTATTTTAATTTAAGTATGCAGTTGACAGACAATATATTCCATTGTAATTTAATTATGAAAGTAGACTAACAATCTATGCTATTGTAATGTAAGTATGCATGTAGACTAAAGATCTATGCTATTGTAATGTAAGTATGCATGTAGGCTAACGATATATAGTATTGTAGTTTAAGTATGCAACTAGACTGATAATGCATTTATATATTTACAGAGGCTGTAAATAATCAAAATAACGTTGAAATCACTGTAAGTCAAGCTTTCATTGCTCTTCGAGACCTGGTCTACAAGAATCTCCTGAACGTTTCCATACAAGCCGGATCAATGGTAAGCTATCTATTAAAATGTCTAGTTGTGCATTCAGGTCTAAATTATAGTTCACACAGACCAAACATTTTTTTACCGGGGACAGTATAATATAATACATTTATAAGAACTATACATAGAATTTTTATCTTTCCATTACAAGAAATAAGTGAAGCGTAAAACACACATCATTTAGCACGCACCTTGTACCGGCAGACTTGTCTAGGATAGTTGCTGAATATGTCCCCCAGAACAAGCTATAACCTTTGAATGCCAGCGTTTGGATGAGTTTTTTTTTCAGGAAGAACAAATATTGGAATGAATTGCCTTTAGTCGAAAAACGCAGCAGTGTCAACCTAAGTGGGTCACAAAATGTAATTGTTTGTCGACAATTTACATTTTTTAAGAAGAAAATATGTAAGTGAAATTTAAAACAAACATGTAATAACTTGTTTCCTTTATGAAAATGTGTCATTACGAGAGTGAGAGAGCTGCGCAGACAGATATAAGTGTAAATAAATTAAAGAAATAATCTTTTGTAGACATCATTATTGCATGAGTGAATGATATCGAAGAAAGACGGTTGCCTTTTTTTAAGTGAAAATGCTTTAATCAGAAATAAAATCAAATTGTTGTGTTAGAAACGTTTGTCGTTAATTATCATGTATCGTTCACTTTTTTGTTTCAATCCGCCGATAATTTAAATGTACAGTAGTTTCTTTAAATATCTCGCAATCTTGTGTTCTTTTACAGCTAATAGTATTTCCTGCCACGTCTTTCGCTTCTAACATGTTGCCGACAGATGTTAACCAGACTATCGGTAGTAAGTAAACACTTTGCATATTACTTATTCATTATCTAGTAATATTTTCCGTCCGAGTTGTAATGTATAGAGTAGAATCGATAGTCAAGCAGTCTTAGTGATTCTTGAAAGTATAAATGTTACTGTTTAGCTTAGCTCCACCAAGACTGATGTCATAAATTCAATGAATTTTACATTTATGTAACAACGTATTTTAGACGTGTAATTTACTTAAGGATATAACAGGTCTCCATCAGTATCAACTCGTACGTGGTGGTTCAACGTGTAATTTAATTCAGGGTGTAAAAGGCTCCAATCATTACCAACTCATATTGGGGAGTTATATTTTACTTCAGGATGTAAAAGGCTCCAATAATTACCAACTCATATGAGGTACAAATCATCGTATTTATCCGCTGAATCTAAGTAGAAGTCTATGATGAGATATCTCGAGCACTACGTCGTAGAAAGAACTTTCATTGTAAACAAAAACGTAGACGACGGAGGTGGTGTTTTCGAAGAAATCAACAATTTTCCTTTGCATATAAGCCCATCATGTCGAAATACAATTGCAAGGTTGGTAAAATAAAGGTTACGGGTACTTATTTCGTTAAGCAGTATATTGTAAAGTCACTTAGTGCTTTTGTATACAATATCATCTATTTCCAGATATGAACCTTCTACATTTTACTGCCAATCGCCGTAACGCAAACTACGCAACCAGCGACGCTCAGACTCAGGGAGGGTCCGTCGATCAATGCGCCGCTCAGTGCATTAACCAAGGCTCATTCAACTGTCGGGGTTTTTCCTACTGTTATGACACGGGGGTGTGTCAACTCAGCAAGACCCATCCTGATCAAAACCCACCCTTCCTTCCAACACAAAGTAACCAATGTGACGTGTACGGAAGTAAGTAATTTAATCACAATATACCATGATCTTAGTGGTTACGTATCCTTGGAAACAGGTAGTCATTGGAATTTCAGGACTCTGCATTGTCCGTTTTATCATAATTATTCTCCATGATTAATGGTAATACTTATCAGAATATGTATATTTGAGTCTAACAGATAATAGGTTAAGATAACATCAAGAACAACAAATCCAACAAAACAATAACAACAAATCCTTTGTACACTAATTATATTTAAATAGTTTCCACGCATGCGTTTAGGAACCCTATTTCATAGGCAAGTATTATTTTGTATGCTCGCGCAGTTTGTATTTTTCATACTTATTACTTTTTAAAGTATTTGCAACACTATAGAATTTATATTTTTATATATGTCATTATTATATAGAACACTGCTAACATTTTCATACGTTGCAAGGAAACTATCTGGACAGCTATGTCGCTTCCCCTGGTATGATACCGATCACCATGCATGATACAGCAGTGACGAACGTACACGATGTCAACTCATGCGCCCGTCAATGCACCAACTATAACGCCTACACCTGTAAGTCTTTCGATTACTGTCCGGACTCAATGAACTGCTATCTAAGGAAGAGCCGTGCCCTGACTGTGTCACCAGTATCACTTACAGCCACTGGACAATGCTCTCATTATAAACGTAAGTGATTTAATTTTCCTGCTGATTTAACAGCGAGCCCTGGAATAAATGCTTAAAATATTAAGAGGATGACACATTGCTGTACACTTGTTCTTAATAGATGGACGTTGCTGTAAAACTGATCACGTTGGAATGTATGAGATTACATAATACTGAAAAAATGTTGTAAAACAGTTATATATCGCCAGCATGTGCAAGCGTAACGATTTAAATGGCGCCTTACCGTTTCAGCACGTGCAGTTGTGATAATTTGTATATACATACCATTTCCACACATAAAGTTGTGACACTATATATATCGACATACCATTTAAGCAAATACAGTTGTAATAATGTTCATGCATATATACCTATTCAGTACATGCAGTTGTAATAATTTACATACATGCATACAATTTACCTACGTGCAGTTATAATGTTATATACGGTCATACCATTTCATGACATACAGTTGTAATAAGTTATATACATACATATCATTTCATTACGTGCAATTGTAATAATTTACAAATCGTCATACCGTTTTATCACTTGCAGTTATTATATATATATATATATATATATATATATATATATATATATATATATATATATATATATATATATATATATATATATATATATATATATATATATACCGTTTCAGTGCATGCAGTTGTACTACGGAGATATAATGCTCTCTGGCTCATATAATATAAGAGTGTCACCTTTTGCTATCTTTTTTCATTTGAGAATGGTTTCATGTTGTTCCACATATATATGTATAGATGTGTGTATATGTGTATGTGTATATATGTGTTTGTGTGTGTATATATATATGTATGTGTATGTGTGTACATTTATATATATGTGTGTATATGTGTGTGTATGTGTATATATGTGTATGTATGCATAAGCACATGTCATGTAGAAAGAATTACATTGATAATTTTTTATATACTCTTTTCTGTTGTATTTCATGATTTTTGTATTATCCTGAATTTGATTAATCTGATGTAATCTCTGTTGAAGAGGAAATAAAGACATACATACATACATACATACATACATACATACATACATACATACATACATACATACATACAGTTTCAGTAGGTGCAGTTGTAATAATTTATATATTCATGCCGTTTCATTACATATACAGTCTATGTATGCTTTGAAGCTTGTTTGTTTTTATTTTTTATGTCGACCCTCAATGCTTGCTGTATAATATTTTTAAGTTGATGTTGTCAGTTTATATTCAGTGACTTCTACATTACAACCAGCTTAAGTCTCCAATGAGACTATTTTGATAATTGACAGTACATCAGGCTAACCCAATGGATATCGACAACTGTTTAACTCTGTATTTGGGACATTTTGTTCAGCAACGGTAAAACAGAATAAACTAGTGACAATCGTTCTTATTATTTTAAATTAGAAATTGTATTTTGTTTTTGTGGTATCAAGGTGAGTTCTTATTATTTTAATTAAGAAATTGTATTTTTGTGGTATCAAGCTGAGTTCTTATTATTTTAATTAAGAAATTGTATTTTTTTGTGGTATCAAGGTGAGTTCTTAAATGACTCATTATTGCTTGTTGGCTAAATATCCCAAAATAAGTGTATTGTTGTAATTTAAGTAAAACAAGTCTTAATAAAGATTTTGCCTATGTGATTGAATATCGTTCGTCATTGGAAGACACCTATACTTACATTTACAATTCAGTTTTAATTCATAGGAAATTATCTGAGTGACTTCACGTTATCTACAACTGCACAACCAATAACGGTCGGCCAGAACTTGTTGTTTGCAAATGTTACTGTCGAAGACTGCTCTAAGCTGTGCGTAGAAAATTCTGGAAGTGATTGCAAAAGTTTTGCGTTTTGTGGCGCCACATCATCTTGCCGAATTCTGTCATCCCAGACAGCGTCCAATTCAGCGGCGACAACTCAGCCACTACAAGGATGCGATCTCTACACACGTAATAAAATCAAGTATTTCTTGCTGATAAATCCTGCAGAAGAACCATAAGCTACTGTAATCAAATAAGTTGTATTCATGTTCATGCTAGATCAGTTATAAAGTAGATTATGTTAGCGTTTTATTAACGTTAGGTCCTTTATACAGTAAATTCTCTCAGTGTAATATTATGTGTATCCTTCATTAAGTAGATTATGTTAGCGTTTTATTAATGTTAGGTCCTTTATGTAGCAGATCCTCTCCGTATTTGATTAACGTTAAGTCCTTTATACAGTAAGTTATATCGGTGTTTTGTTAGCGTTAGGTACTTTATACAGTAGATTCTCTCAGCGTTTTAGTCACGTTAGATCGGTTATAAAGTAGATTCTTTTAGCGTTTTATTAATGTTAGGTCCTTTATACAGTAAATTATCTTTGTGTTTTATGAACGTTGCGTTTTTATATAGTATATTCTCTCAGTGTAGTACAGTAGTGTTACGTCGTTTGATACAGTAGATTATCTCATCGTTTTAGTCACATAAGATCATTTATTAAGTAGATTCTTTTAGCGTTTAATTAATATTATGTCCTTTATTCAGTAAATTCTCTCGGTGTATTATTAACGTTAGGTCCTACAGTAAATTCTCTCTTTGTCTTATTAACGTTAGGTCCTTTAAACAGTATATTCTCTCTGTTTTCGTTAGGACCTTTACAGGGTAGATTCTCTCTGTGTTTTATTAACGTTAAGTCCTGTATATGTTAGATTCTCTCTGTGTTTTATTAACGTTAGGTCCTTTATACGGTAGATTCTATCTTTGTTTTATTAACGTTAAGTCCTTTATACGATAGATTCTTTTAGTGTCTTATTAACGTTAAGTCCTTTATACGTTAGATTCTCTCTGTGTTTTATTACGTTAGGTCCTTCATACGGTAGACTCTCTCTCTCTCTCTCTCTCTCTCTCTCTCTCTCTCTCTCTCTCTCTCTCTCTCTCTCTCTCTCTGTGTTTTATTAACGTTAGGTCCTTTATACGGTAGATTATGTTAGTGTTTTATTAACGTTAGGTCCTTTATACGGTAGATTATGTTAGTGTTTTTATTAACGTTAGGTCCTGTATACGTTAGATTGTCTCTGTGTTTTATTAACGTTAAGTCCTTTATTCGGTAGATTCTCTCTGTATTTTATTAACGTTAGGTCCTTTATACAGTAGATTCTCTCTGTGTTTTATTAACCTTTAGTCCTTTATACGGTAGATTCTCTCTCTGTGTTTTATTAACGTTAGGTCCTTTATACGGTAGATTATGTTAGTGTTTTATTAACGTTAGGTCCTGTATACGTTAGATTCTCTCTGTGTTTTATTAATGTTAGGTCCTTTATACGGTAGATTCTCTCTGTGTTTTATTAACGTTAGGTCCTTTATACGGTAGATTCTCTCTGTGTTTTATTAACGTTAGGTCCTTTATACAGTAAATTCTCTTTGTATTTTATTAACCTTAAGTCCTTTATACGGTAGATTCTCTCTCTGTGTTTTATTAACGTTAGGTCCTTTATACGGTAGATTCTCTCTCTGTGTTTTATTAACGTTATGTCCTTTATACGGTAGATTATGTTAGTGTTTTATTAACGTTAGGTCCTTTATACAGTAGATTCTCTCTGTTGTATTAAAGTTAAGTCCTTCATACGGTAGATTATCTCTGTTTTATTAACGTTAAGTCCTTTATACGGTAGATTCTCTCTGTGTTTTATTAACTTTAAGTCCTTTATATAGTAGATTTTCTCTGTGTTTTATTAACGTTAAGTCCTTTATACAGTAGATTCTCTCCCTCTGTTTTATTAACGTTAAGTCCTTTATACGCTAGATTCTCTCTCTCTCTCTCTCTCTCTCTCTCTCTCTCTCTCTCTCTGTTTTATTAACGTTAAGTCCTTTATACAGTAGATTCTCTCCCTCTGTTTTATTAACGTTAAGTCCTTTATACGGTATATTCTCTCTGTGTTTCATTAACGTTAAGTCCTGTATACAGTAGATTCTCTCTGTGTGTTTTATTAACATTAAGTCCTATATTCGTTAGATTCTTTCTTTGTTTTCTTAATGTTAGGTCCTTTATACGGTAGATTCTCTCTCTCTGTTTTTTTAACGTTAGGTCCTTTATACAGTAGATTCTCTCTGTGTTTTATTAACCTTTAGTCCTTTATACGGTAGATTCTCTCTCTGTGTTTTATTAACGTTAGGTCCTTTATACGGTAGATTATGTTAGTGTTTTATTAACGTTAAGTCCTGTATACAGTAGATTCTCTCTGTGTTTTATTAATGTTAGGTCCTTTATACGGTAGATTCTCTCTCTCTCTCTCTCTCTCTCTCTCTCTCTCTCTCTCTCTCTCTCTCTCTCTCTCTCTCTCTCTCTCTGTTTTTTTTAACGTTAGGTCCTTTATACAGTAGATTATCTCTTTTTCATTAACGTTAAGACCTTTATACCGTAAATTATCTCTGTGTTTTATTAACGTTAGGTCCTTTATACAGTAGATTCTCTCTGTTTTATTAACGTTAGGTCCTTTATACCGTAAATTCTCTCTGTGTTTTATTAACGTTAGGTCCTTTATACGGAAGATTCTTTCTCTCTGTTTTATTAACGTTAAGTCCTTTATACGTTAGATTCTCTCTCTGTGTTTTATTAACGTTAGGTCCTTTATACAGTAGATTCTCTCTCTGTGTTTTATTAACGTTAGGTCCTTTATACGGTAGATTCTCTCTGTGTTTTATTAACGTTAAGTCCTTTATACGGTAGATTCTTTTAGTGTTTTATTAACGTTGCATTTTTATATAGTATATTCTCTCGGCGTAGTACAGTAGTATTACGTCGTTTGATACAATAGATTATCTCAGCGTTTTAGTCACATAAGATCCTTTATTAAGTAGATTCTTTTAGCGTTTAATTAATATTAGGTCCTTTATCCGATAGATCCATTTTGTTTAAAATGTGTGCTATTTTAAGACTTAACTGTTTCTATGGATGGTTTTTGCGGTTTCAATATATTTATATGTGATTAAAGTTTAAGAAAGGGTAATACCGTAACCATCATCATCTTAAAGTTATAATTTAAGGGTGTTTAACATTTTTTTCTTAAGAAAAACCAAGGTAAGATCTTTAAAATATCCACACATGATCTCTCAGAGTAATATTAAATGCATACCAAATTGAGAAATGATCTCTCGGAGTAATATTAAATGCATACCAAATTGAGAAATGATCTCCCAGAGTAATATTAAATGCATACTAAATTGAGAAATGATTTCTCAGAGTAATATTAAATGCATACCAAATTAAGAAATGATCTCTCAGAGTAATATTAAATGCATACCAAATTGAGAAATGATCTCTCAGAGTAATATTAAATGCATACCAAATTGAGAAATGATCTCTCAGAGTAATATTAAATGCATACCAAATTGAGAAATGATCTCTCAGAGTAATATTAAATGCATACCAAATTGAGAAATGATCTCTCAGAGTAATATTAAATGCATACCAAATTGAGAAATGATCTCTCAGAGTAATATTAAATGCATACCAAATTGAGAAATGATCTCTCAGAGTAATATTAAATGCATACCAAATTAAGAAATGATCTCTCAGAGTAATATTAAATGCATACCAAATTGAGAAATGATCTCTCAGAGTAATATTAAATGCATACCAAATTAAGAAATGATCTCTCAGAGTAATATTAAATGCATACCAAATTCAGAAATGATCTCTCAGAGTAATATTAAATGCATACCAAATTCAGAAATAGAAATTTTTGTAGTGCATACATGTGTAGACTAGGGTGGATAGGCGGCCAGGAAAACCGTCCATACTTAAAATGAGCTATGTTCGACCAGAATGTTTTTTATAGAGTATTTTCTAGAGTAAGAGAGTTACAATTATGTTATGAAAACTCATAAAACGCACGAGTTTATGATGGCTTCGCCCTATTAGTGTCTCACTGGGTTCAATATCACAGAGCTATTGCCTTCTGGCTTACCTACACTACCCAACGATATTCCTGGATTAGCCCTAATATACTACGTCTAATTTGTAAGTTGGATTTTATCAGTGAAACATTATTTGTAGTTTCAGAGCTTATTTAAAAAGAACTTTATTACATAACTTTGATCAGTAACATGATAAATCCTGCGTTTATTTAATATATTTGCTCTTTCTATTATTTGATTCCATTCTTACAGGCCAGTATGTCCAGTCCTCATCGAGCCAGTTGATAAGTAATACAGTTCCAAAAGTGACCACCGGCTATAACGGAGGTAAGTCCCAGCCAAAAGTGCAAAAAGAATACAACATCAAAGTGAAAAATATACATTAAATCGATTACTGTTGCTTCAAGTTTTTTGTCAGACAGCAAATATAAAACTTGTACACCAATATGATAATGCTAGCAGGAATAGAATACTCCTTTGCAAATGTGAAGAAGCACATGGGCCAAAAGAAAGTTCAATATTTCATTTCTTCGGGCACGAAATATAGAATCGGCTGAGAAATATTACCTGTGTGCAAACTGCCGCATCTAATCAAAATTAGGTTGTTCATATTTGAACTCTGCTACTACATGATCGAGACAAGGGGAGCACACATCTTGAATGGACTCATAAATAATCAATTTTCCACTCTTGGTCCGTATTTATACAAATACCTTTCACTCAAATACAGCTGTATCAGCTTCTCTCTGGTACGTAGTCATAATTTTGCTGTTAAACAGTATACTTTTGAAGTTATTGTCTCCACCATTTTCGGACGATGTACAACGCACCGCTGTTACACGCTATTGATTAGTTGACATTGGCATTACTCATTAAGGGAAGCAACTCATGAAATCCAATAGACATCGATAGGACAAAGCAATAAAATATCATGCTTTATCCGCCAAGGTAGGGATATGGTTAACATATCGGAACCTTGGCTAGCGAAGATGTTTTGTAATTTTTGTTTCTAACGACTTTAGACAAACGGAAACTTCGGGCTTACCTATTAGAATATTTTTTTTCATAGCCATTACATCATACGCGAATTTGATTTGTTTGTAGAAATCTTTTCAAAACTTAAACGTTCTCTTGGTTCTCTTTCTTGTTCAGCGGCCATGGCTGGAATTGCTATAGGAATGTTCATTCCCGGAATGGTGTTGGGTGCGGCCCTGTTGTATTTCCTGCGAACGAAGAAACTTGTGGAGCGAGAGCAGTTCAACATGAGCATCGTGAATACGTCTGATGGCAAAAGCGATGAGGATGAAGACCCTGGACATTTGAGCTATGACAATATTAACTACGATAATAACCAACATGACACACCGCGCGGAAACGATGACTAATTAACATACACTTGAAATTTCATTATTTATATCGTACAATGTATGCAAAAGACCATCTGATGACAAGAATGACACACAGAGTTCTTAAATTGTTTTAATCTTCCAGCATTACTCTTTTTCATGCATGGACTCCTTGGATATCAAATGATATGCTGTTAATTAGTTATTGTTAGTGGATTACATATTTTCGTTATTGTTAGTGTGGTACATATTTTCGTGAATTTCATGGTGTCTACTAACCACAGACTTATGGAACCAATTATTCTATGGATGAGCAATTCTCAAATCAATAAATTTAAGCACCCTCGACAATGGCATTTTTCAAAACCCACGAAAAAATGATACCACATAAGATATTGAATTCACATAATTTAAACAATGGATATATCTCAGATGAAAGTCTTTCGGAGATTAAATAAATGTTAACCTAAGTGTTTTTCAGACAGGAAAAACAAATTTAGATACTGAGAGTCAAAATTTTCATCACATGACATTTATTTTCCTTTAATTTTTTTCTCAAAGGCTCCAAATGCGGAGATTAATCACATGTTTTTATGCATCCCGGGTATTTTCTGATAATCATGTGTACTATCATAGCATTAAGATGTGTACAAATTTAAATCAATGTCAGTTCATGTACTATCATAGCTTTAAGATGTGTACAAATTTAAATAAAGGTCAGCTCATGCACTATCATAGCTTTAAGATGTGTACAAATTTAAATAAAGGTCAGCTCATGTACTATCATAGCTTTAAGATGTGTACAAATTTAAATCAATGTCAGTCCATGTACTATCATAGCTTTAAGATGTGTACAAATTTAAATCAATGTCAGTTCATGTACTATCATAGCTTTAAGATGTGTACAAATTTAAATCAATGTCAGTTCATGTACTATCATAGCTTTAAGATGTGTACAAATTTAAATCAATGTCAGTTCATGTACTATCATAGCTTTAAGATGTGTACAAATTTAAATCAATGTCAGTCCATGTACTATCATAGCTTTAAGATGTGTACAAATTTAAATCAATGTCAGTTCATGTACTATCATAGCTTTAAGATGTGTACAAATTTAAATCAATGTCAGTTCATGTACTATCATAGCTTTAAGATGTGTACAAATTTAAATCAATGTCAGTTCATGTACTATCATAGCTTTAAGATGTGTACAAATTTAAATCAATGTCAGTTCATGTACTATCATAGCTTTAAGATGTGTACAAATTTAAATCAATGACACTTCATGTACTATCATAGCTTTAAGATGTGTACAAATTTAAATCAATGTCAGTTCATGTACTATCATAGCTTTAAGATGTGTACAAATTTAAATCAATGTCAGTTCATGTACTATCATAGCTTTAAGATGTGTACAAATTTGATTAAAGGTCAGTTCATGCGCTATCATAGCGTTAATAACTCCCCTACCACTGAGCATTTCCGTTCACTGTTTTTATACAGATGGGCAAAACATACATCCTGTCACAACTGACCTCTGCAGCAAAGGATCGCCAACAGATTTTATTTTTCATTTCCCGTGACCCTCAATCTCATGTCCACAGACTAGTCTCTTGTTTCAAAAGAGAGGATTTGCACTATGTGTCAGCATGAACGAACAAAATGGATCACATAAATCCTACGACAAATGTTTCACTAAAACATTGAGAGAGAGAGAGAGAGAGAGAGAGAGAGAGAGAGAGAGAGAGAGAGAGAGAGAGAGAGAGAGAGAGACAGACAGACAGACAGAGAGACAGACAGAGAGACAGACACATATAGAGCATTTTTTTGACTAGGCTTGTGGAGCATAAGAGGAAGAAAGTATACAATTACCATGCACATGTTATTAAAATAAATTTAAAAAATACTGCCAGAATTTATTTTGGAATAAATATATATATTTATTCTACTAAAGTTACATTAAAGCAGAGATTTGGGTGGTGGTGACTGGTGGTGGGGGTGGGGGTGATGACATCATCAGTGATGAAATTCAAATTCTATATTATTAAGCAAAATGAATCTAAAACAAACAAATCCATGATGTTAAGTATGGTGTTTAGGCTTAAATAAACGACATTTGGCTTGTATGTAATTATTTACTGTGTCATAAAGTCGTAAAGAATCCATTTTTTTGCAATGTATTTAAAGGGTATCTTTCAAAGAATGTAAATGATAAGTGCCCTAATCTTTTTTTTCATATAAAATAAACATTTGTTTTCTGAGTAAAAATAGAAATAACTTGCAAATTTTTAAATTGTAAAATACTCTTAAACATTAATGGAAAAAAAGCGACTTACAAAATTAAAACGACAGAATCCAATTAAACCAGAAAATATGTATTGAACTAATATGCCGAATTCCATATATATTTATATTGGTATACTAAAAGTCATATATAGGCATATTGGTATGCTGAATGCCATATATAGGCATATTGGTATGCTGAATGTCATATATAGGCATATTTGTATGCTTAATGTCATATATAGGCTTATTGGTATGCTGAATGCTATATATAGGCTTATTGGTATGCTGAATGCTATATATAGGCATATTGGTATGCTGAATGAAATATATATTCTTACTGGTATGCTGAATGTCATATATAGGCTTATTGGTATGCTGAATGCTATATATAGGCTTATTGGTATGCTGAATGCTATATATAGGCATATTGGTATGCTGAATGTCATATATAGGCTTATTGGTATGCTGAATGCTATATATAGGCATATTGGTATGCTGAATGCTATATATAGGCTTATTGGTATGCTGAATGCTATATATAGGCTTATTGGTATGCTGAATGCTATATATAGGCATATTGGTATGCTGAATGTCATATATAGGCATATTTGTATGCTTAGTGTCATATATAAGCATACTGGTATGCTGAGTGTCATATAGGCATATTGGTATGCTGAATGTCATATATAGGCTTATTGGTATGCTGAATGCTATATATAATCTTATTGGTATGCTGAATGCTATATATAGGCATATTGGTATGCTGAATGAAATATATATTCTTACTGGTATGCTGAATGTCATATATAGGCTTATTGTAACAAGATAACCGGGACGGACCACTTCGGATTAACAACAAAACACGCTTTGATGATACAGATATAAAAATTATGATTTAATGTGGCGATAAATGTATATAAACAAAACAATGAAATGCGTGCGTATTGTAATCCAAATATTGGATTTAATTATACATAATTACGCACAGACTAGAAGATGCAAACGACTCATATAATGATACAAATAAATGATACAATGGTACAAAACAATGATACGAATCAATGATACAAAAAAAAACTGATACAAAAAAAAACATGAATACAGTTTACTCACGTAGTAAACAATGCAGGATTACTCATAGTAAAAATGTATACGCTCAAGTAGCGGAAATATATTTGAAAAATAATAACAGGACAGATAACTTGTCTTTCCAGTCTCAAACCATATACTGGGTTCCGCAAACCCACATTAGCCAACGGCTAACAATTTACGAATAAATATATATAATCAACTATTAGTATACAGCTCCACAGCTGGTACAATAGAACTCAGTTTCTACAGACTCCGGACCCTCGGAATACAGCGAAACATTAGACCCTCCAGACACTCTGGTCATTTAGACAGCTCCACGCTGAGTCACCCTTGTCACCCTTGACATTAGACACTCCGGACGCTAGACATTAGACACTCCGGCACACTAAACAGCTCTGGACACACTAGTGCATTTAATCACAGCTCCCGACGTTTGACAGCTCCGGGCACCCCGGACGTTTAACACCCTCGTACAAATAGCCCTACAGCTAAAGTTGTGCAATCCTCCCTCCCTCGGATCTATAACCCTATAGCTACAGTCCTTGAAACCAGCCGCTTGTTGACAAAACCCGTAGTAATGTAAAGACCCTTTACATATAGCAAAGTATTTATACGGATTCGTGCTCCGTATCAAGAACACTTTGCACGAGCGGCATATAGCGAATTGTACTCACGATTCCGAAGTACAACTGCCCATATATATATATAAATAAAAAAAATCACCCTCGGGTATCGTTGCACACGATAAACAAAACCCGAGTACATGTCTTTCCTAAATAAAAACTACAACATTCCGTGACAATACCTCCCCCCTAAAAAAAAGTGGTATCACTTTTAGAATAATCACGGAATGTGAGATATGAACCATTCAAAATTTGTAGGCTGAAAGAAATGATCTGCTCACTACACCCTACTTAAAAAATCAGCCCCTACATTTTCTGAGCCTCGAATCGCCTCGATTCGGAAACAATACGGCTGCAAAGATAACGCCCAACGCATCAATCTTGCGTTGGCAACCTTCGCTTTATTCAAATATAATAGTGGCTGATGGTCCGTTTGCGAAGTAAACTCCCTCCCAAAAAGGTACGTGTGGAATTTTCCTATTCCCCATACTAAGCCTAAGCACTCCTTTTCAATCACGGAGTAATTTTTCTCTCTAGGGAGTAATTTCCTACTTGCATAAGCAATGGGCAATTTCACACCCCCTTGCTCCTGTAGCAAAACAGCCCCAAGACCCGTATCGGACGCATCAGTCCTCGGTACAAAAGGTTTATCAAAGTCTGGCAACTTTAAAATTGGTGCACTTACCAGTTTATGTTTTAAAGCGTTAAAGGCTTTTTCCTGACATGCACCCCATGAAACTTTATTCGGTTTCCCCTTTTTAGTCAAATCTGTTAATGGGCTTGCAATAGCTGAAAAGTTGGGGACGAATTTCGTATAAAACCCCACTAGACCTAGGAATGATCTCACTTGTTTTTTTGTCTCTGGTCTAGGTGCATCCCTGATTGCTCCTATTTTATCTGGCTGAGGTTGCAACTGGCCTAGTCCACTTACCAGATATCCCAAACATTCTAGACTTGAATATCCTATGCTACATTTAGTAGGCCTAACTGAAAGATTTGCAGTGTGAAGTTTAATGACCAAATCCCGCAATACTCTAACATGTTCATCCCATGTATGTGTGTAAACAAAAATGTCGTCAACAAAGCTGTCGACGCTTTCCATTCCGTTTAACAGTTTACGCATAAGACGGACGCACGACGCTCCGGCACTTACTAAACCAAAAAGCATGACTTTAAATTGGAAAAGTCCCTTTGGAGTCGTGAATGCCGTTAATTTGCGGGCATTATCAGAGATTGGTATCTGCCAATATCCTTTGCTCAAATCCAATTTGGAAATGTATTTGTGGCCTGCCAATTTCGAAAGTACATCTTCCATATCAGGCATTGGTTCTGCGTCAAATACGGTGATCTTGTTTAATTGTCGAAAATCGATGCAAAACCGGTTGGTACCATCTTTCTTTTTGACTAACACCACAGGGGACGAGTATGGGGAATTTGACGGTTCGATCACATCCTGATCTAACATTTTGGTCACTTCTTCGTTGATAGTCTCTCGTGCATTAAAGGGTATCTTATATCCTTTAATCCTGATAGGCTCAGATGTATTCAATTTTATCTCGTGTCGAATTAGATTCGTACGGCCTGGTCTGTCCGTAAACACCTCTGGGTATGTAGAAAAAACCTCCATGATCTGTGTACGCTGACCTTCCGATAAATCAGGGCATATATTTATCTGGTCAATACTTTCTTTGCCTACGTCAATAGGGTATTCAAATGGTAATCCTTTACTGGAGACTAATTCCCCTTCATCATTAGACCCATCTTCTATCACCGCTACGCATACTACATTCAAGATCCCTTTATCAATTGTTTGTCCAGGTCTCGCTATGTAGAGTTTAAGCATATTGGCATGAAACGTTTTCGATTTTCCCTCTACTTCAACGATATAATCCATTTCGCCCTTTACCTGTTTGACTTCATATGGCCCCTTCCATTGAACTAGCAGCTTGTTGTTATTCGTTGGAAGAAGCACCAACACTTGATTTCCTACGTCAAACTTTTTCCTCCGCGTTCCTCGGTTGTAATACTTTGCGTATCTACGACTTGATTTCACGAGTTATTCTTGAGCCAGCCGACATGTACTTTCTAATCTTCCGCGCAAATCAACCACATATTGGTAAGTTGTCTTAACCTCTTCGTCCACGACCTCGTCCGACCACAGTTCGCGAAGTATACGCATAGGACCCCGGACTGTCCTACCGTACAATAGTTCAAACAGGCAGAAACCTAAGCTTTCCTGAGGAACCTCACGATATGCGAACAGAAGGGCATTCAGATATCTATCCCAATCCTTCGGTCTTTCCGCACACATCCTCCGCAACATTTGCTTCAGTGTCCCGTTGAATTTCTCGACCAACCCGTTGCACATAGGATGGTAGGGCGTTGTACGTAATTGTTTAATGGATAGCAACCTACTAATTTCTGCCATGAGATCTGAGGTAAATTGTACTCCACAATCTGTAAGAACTTCCTCGGGCACTCCGACCCTGCCGAACATGTCTACGAGCGCTTCAGCTACACGTTCGGTTTCAATTGATGGCAGAGCTGTGGCTTCAGGATATCTGGTAGCGTAATCTACCAGCGTCAAAATGTATCGGTTTTTTCGATCTGTATGTGGAAATATTGGTCCTACAATGTCGATGGCTACTCTTTTGAACGGAGTATCTATCAACGGCATCTGACCCAACGGTACTCTAGTTACCCTACCTTTAGGGGTAGTCTTCTGGCAAATGTCGCACGAGCGACAGAACCGCGCTACATCGCTGTTGACACCAGGCCAATAAAATTCTCTTAATACCCTATCCGTTGTTTTCTTTATGCCTAAATGACCCGCCATACTCGACTCGTGCGCGACCTTGAGTACATGTGACCTCAAATTCTGGGGAACCACTAGTTGCAGGAACTTCCTGTCTGATGTAGAATATTCCCTGTACATTAAACCCTTTCGAGTAAGGAATTTAGAGGAACCCCCGTTCTTACACTTTTTCACTGTACCCGTTAATGTTTTCTCTGAAATTGCACGTAAAGACTCGTCACGTTTTTGCTCATTTCGAAATTCTTCGCGGGAGATATCAGTAATGGCTTCTGGTACTTTCAATTTACGTAATGGTTTATTTTGCTCCTTAATTTGAGCTCTAGTTTGTACCGCTTGGATGATAGGAAATCTGAAATCTTCTATGGTTGGAAGTCTCGAACCCGGTACATTGCCAATAGCAAGTTCATATATCGGGTTGGCTATGCACAAAGCTTCCACGGTCCCTGTCAAAAAAGGTGTTTCTACCATTATCCTGGCGACTGGAACATGGCCGATTGTCTGGTCAAGTAACATGCAAGGTGATTTAAACCCAAGCAATTGATCATCGCGGACTAAGCTCCGTTTCACGACTACAGTAGTGCATCCAGTGTCTCGTAGAACTGTGACCTCTTGTCCGTTGACAGTGCCGTTTGCGATCGGCACCCGTGCCTCTGGAAAAATACATGTACCGATTGATTGGATTGCATCGCAATTGGTCTCTAAACGCGTCACCGGTTCGCGTACTACTTCCCGCTTAGCTTGCTGGGAAACATCTAGTTTTCTGTTTACCGACCTTCTGCCTCTAATGGCTACCGCGACTTTCTGGACTGGTCCCTTCCGCTTAGGACAATAATGGGAGATATGACCCACTTACTTGCAAATGATACATTTCGCGTCACTCTGCTTCCCCTGGTTACGCCACCTGATTTATCAGGTTCCCTGGGTTTTCTGTCTTTGACCTGATTTCCCCCTTGGATATCTCGCGTGACGACATTCTGCGAACCTCCCCGGGCTTCAGCGAACAAATCCGCCTGTGTGGCCATATCATGTATATTTGTGAAGGACCTTTCCTTCAAAAATAAATATAGCTCCTTACCACATGTTGTTAACAATTGGTCACGAAGCAAGAAATCAACAAGACCCTCAAATGTCTTGACGACTTTACCACATTCCACCCATCGCTGCAAGTAATTATAAGTCCTACTGACGAACTGGGTGAATGTTTCGCCTCTCTCTGGTTTGCTATATTTAAATTTCTTGCGAAACCCTTGCTCAGTTAGTTCATATTTCTTGAGAAGTGCCTCTTTCAACACGGGGTAATTGAGCGAATCGGCCGTGGATAAACGCGAATACACGTCTAACGCTTTACCTTTCAGTAACGCGCTAAGGTGAAGCGCCCAATCGTCTTTCTTCCATTTTTGTACCGTAGCATACCTCTCGAACCTATTTAGATAACTATCCATATTATCTTTATCGTCTTCAAATGGGGGCAATTTTGGACCCCTCAGTTTAACATCATGTTCCCCCTCTTTTTTAGCTTGCAATAACTCAGAATTCCTTTGATGCTCCCTCTGCCTATTCCTATCTTCTATCTCCAAAGTTTCTAACCTTACCTGTTTTTCCCTTTCTATCTTCTCCCTCTCTACTTCCCTTTCCCATTCTATCCTTTCCTTTTCTGCCTGTTTTTCTAATTCTATCTTCCCTTTCTCTAGTTCTATCCTTTCCTTTTCTGCCTGTTTTTCTAGTTCTATCTTTTCGTTTTCTGCCTGTTTTTCTAGTTCTATCTTTTCTTTTTCAAAAGCCATTCTCCTTTCTTCTAATTCTAGCATTTCCCTCTTGGTTTCCCTTTCTAATTCCCTCTCCTTTAATCTTTGGTCCCTCTCCCTAGCCTGTTCCTCACGAACAAAATTTCTAAGGGACTCCCCATCATAACCGAACTGTTTCCCCAATTCTACCAGTTCTTTCATAGAAGACATTTCAGAAGTTTGGCAGTGACCAACCTTAAAGTCCAGGCTTAACAAAACACGCAATTACCAGTAAACCGTATTTCCCTTCTCAGAATTGCAACACAATTATTAAATAAATACAAAGAAATAAAATAACATTAGATACCTACCTAACCCCTCTATACTTTATCAAGCGAGTCTGAAAGACAAAAACCTACAAACCAATTTCCGTGCTCTGTTAAATCCGAAATGATCCCACTTCTGACACCATTTGTAACAAGATAACCGGGACGGACCACTTCGGATTAACAACAAAACACGCTTTGATGATACAGATATAAAAATTATGATTTAATGTGGCGATAAATGTATATAAACAAAACAATGAAATGCGTGCGTATTGTAATCCAAATATTGGATTTAATTATACATAATTACGCACAGACTAGAAGATGCAAACGACTCATATAATGATACAAATAAATGATACAATGGTACAAAACAATGATACGAATCAATGATACAAAAAAAACTGATACAAAAAAAAAACATGAATACAGTTTACTCACGTAGTAAACAATGCAGGATTACTCATAGTAAAAATGTATACGCTCAAGTAGCGGAACTATATTTGAAAAATAATAACAGGACAGATAACTTGTCTTTCCAGTCTCAAACCATATACTGGGTTCCGCAAACCCACATTAGCCAACGGCTAACAATTTACGAATAAATATATATAATCAACTATTAGTATACAGCTCCACAGCTGGTACAATAGAACTCAGTTTCTACAGACTCCGGACCCTCGGAATACAGCGAAATATTAGACCCTCCAGACACTCTGGTCATTTAGACAGCTCCACGCTGAGTCACCCTTGTCACCCTTGACATTAGACACTCCGGACGCTAGACATTAGACACTCCGGCACACTAAACAGCTCTGGACACACCAGTGCATTTAATCACAGCTCCCGACGTTTGACAGCTCCGGGCACCCCGGACGTTTAACACCCTCGTACAAATAGCCCTACAGCTAAAGTTGTGCAATCCTCCCTCCCTCGGATCTATAACCCTATAGCTACAGTCCTTGAAACCAGCCGCTTGTTGACAAAACCCGTAGTAATGTAAAGACCCTTTACATATAACAAAGTATTTATACGGATTCGTGCTCCGTATCAAGAACACTTTGCACGAGCGGCATATAGCGAATTGTACTCACGATTCCGAAGTACAACTGCCCATATATATATATAAATAAAAAAAATCACCCTCGGGTATCGTTGCACACGATAAACAAAACCCGAGTACATGTCTTTCCTAAATAAAAACTACAACATTCCGTGACACTTATTGGTATGCTGAATGCTATATATAGGCTTATTGGTATGCTGAATGCTATATATAGGCATATTGGTATGCTGAATGCTATATATAGGCTTATTGGTATGCTGAATGCCATATATAGGCATATTGGTATGCTGAATGAAATATATATTCTTACTGGTATGCTGAATGTCATATATAGGCATATTTGTATGTTGAATGTCATATATAGGCGTAATGGTAAAAATATACCGTGTGCTGAATGGCATATAGGGCTTACTGGTATGCTGAATGCCATATATAGTCGTAATGGTAAAAATATACCGTGTGCTGAATGGCATATAGGGCTTACTGGTATGCTGAATGCTATATATAGGCATATTGGCATGGTGAATGTCAAATATAGACATATTGGTATGCTGAATGCCATATATAGGCATATTGGTATGATGAATGCCATATATAGGCATAATGGTAAAACTATACCGTATGCTGAATGCCATATATAGGCTTACTGGTATGCTGAATGCTATATATATAGGGTTATTGTTATGTTGAATGCCATATATAGGCAAATTGACATGCTGAAAACCATATATAGGCTTATTGGTATGTTGAATGCCATATATAGGCAAATTGATATGCTGAATGCCATATATAGGCTTATTGGTATGATGAATGACATATATGGACATATTGGTATGATGAATGACATATATAGGCTTATTGGTATGATGAATGACATATATGGGCATATTGTATGATGAATGACATATATAGGCATATTGGTATGATGAATTACATATATAGGCATATTGGTATGATGAATTACATATATAGGCTTATTGGTATGATGAATTACATATATAAGCATATTGTATGATGAATGACATATATAGGCATATTGGTATGATGAATTACATATATAGGCATATTGGTATGATGAATGCCATATATAGGCTTACTGGTATGATGAATGACATATATAGGCTTATTGGTATGATGAATAACATATATAGGCCCATTGTTATGATGAATAACATATATAGGCTTATTGGTATGATGAATTACATATATAGGCATATTGGTATGATGAATGACATATATAGGCTTATTGTTATGATGAATAACATATATAGGCTTATTGGTATGATGAATTACATATATAGGCTTATTGGTATGATGAATAACATATATAACATATAAAACATATATAGGCATATTAGTATGATGAATGACATATATAGGCTTATTGTTATGATGAATAACATATATAGGCTTATTGGTATGATGAATTACATATATAGGTTTATTGGTATGATGAATGACATATATAGGCATATTGGTATGATGAATGACATATATAGGCTTATTGGTATGATGAATGCCATGTATAGGCGTAATGGTAAAACTATACCGTATGCTGAATGCCATATATAGGCATATTGATATGCTGAATGCCATATATAGGCTTATTGGTATGATGAATGCAATATATAGGCATATTGGTATGATGAATATAGGCTTATTGGTATGCTGAATGCCATATATAGGCGTAATGGTAAAACTATACCGTATGCTGAATGCCATATATAGGCTTATTGGTATGATGAATGACATATATAGGCATATTGGTATGATAAATGACATATATAGGCTTATTGGTATGATGAATGTCATATATAGGCATAATGGTAAAACTATAACGTATGCTGAATGCCATATATAGGCTTATTGGTATGATGAATGCTATATATAGGCATATTGGTATGATGAATATAGGCTTATTGGTATGCTGAATGCCATATATAGGCGTAATGGTAAAACTATACCGTATGCTGAATGCCATATGTAGGCTTATTGGTATGATGAATGCTATATATAGGCATATTGGTATGATGAATATAGGCTTATTGGTATGCTGAATGCCATATATAGGCGTAATGGTAAAACTATACCGTATGCTGAATGCCATATGTAGGCATATTGATATGCTGAATGCCATATATAGGCTTATTGGTATGATGAATGCTATATATAGGCATAATATATTGTTATGGTGAATGACATATTTAGGCTTATTGTTATGATGAATCCTATATATAGTCTTACTGGAATGCTGAATGCCATATATAGGTTAAAGAAAAAGAGGTTTTTAACAGTATATGCCCCATGATATGAGTATTTATATCTAAATAAGGACCTTAGAATATTGGCAGGGTCCATTTGTCATGGGACTAATATGAGTATTTATATCTAAATAAGGACCTTAGAATATTGGCAGGGTCCATTTGTCATGGGACTAATATGAGTATTTATATCTAAATAAGGACCTTAGAATATTGGCAGGGTCCAATTGTCATGGGACTAATATGAGTATTTATATCTAAATAAGGACCTTAAAATTTTGGCAGGGTCCATTTGTCATGGGACTCATATTCTACCTTGCAATCTGGGGTCAATGTATTATACATTTATTTTATGCATCTCACTTTTATTCAAGTGATTTAATATAGTCAAGAACACTGCCTGACTTTAGAAAGGAAATGCATGAATAATCAGTCATATACTATGTAATAAGGAACATCAATTATAACCACTATGTACCTAAATAAATCAATGCCAATAGTACATGATATGATTAAAAAAATGGCAAACAACCCAACCTAGATACTGATGCAAATTTCGCAAAATTTACTTTCTCAAAATGGACTTAGATGTTGATCATATTGTTATGAAAGCTAAGATTATGTTTTTCCCTAAATTCATGAAAGGCAAAAGAAAAGTGAATAATTAATGTGGCATTTCTCTAAGAAAGACAAAAGATAAACGAATGATTAATGTGGCATTTCTCTAAGAAAGACAGAAGAAAACGAATAATTAATGTGGCATTTCTCTGAGAAAGACAGAAGAAAACGAATAATTAATGTGGCATTTCTCTAAGAAAGACAGAAGAAAACGAATAATTAATGTGGTATTTCTCTAAGAAAGACAGAAGAAAACGAATAATTAATGTGGCATTTCTCTAAGAAAGACAGAAGAAAACGAATAATTAATGTGCCATTTCTCTAAGAAAGACAGAAGAAAACGAATAATTAATGTGGCATTTCTCTAAGAAAGACAGAAGAAAACGAATAATTAATGTGGCATTTCTCTAAGAAAGACAGAAGAAAACGAATAATTAATGTGCCATTTCTCTAAGAAAGACAAAAAAACGAATAATTAATGTGGCATTTCTCTAAGAAAGACAGAAGATAAACGAATAATTAATGTGGCATTTATCTAAGAATGACAGAAGAAAACGAATAATTAATGTGGCATTTCTCTAAGAAAACAGAACATAAACGAATAATTAATGTGGCATTTATCTAAGAAAGACAGAAGAAAACGAATAATTAATGTGGCATTTCTCTAAGAAAAAGGAATATAAACGAGTAATTAATGTGGTATTTCTATAGGAAAACAGAACATAAACGAATAATTAATGTAGCATTGCAATAGGAAAACAGAACATAAACAAATAATTAATGTGGCATTTCTCTAAGAAAGACAGAAGAAAACGAATAATTAATGTGCCATTTCTCTAAGAAAGACAAGAAAACGAATAATTAATGTGGCATTTCTTTAAGAAAGACAGAAGAAAACGAATAATTAATGTGCCATTTCTCTAAGAAAGACAGAAGAAAACGAATAATTAATGTGGCATTTCTCTAAGAAAGACAGAAGATAAACGAATAATTAATGTGGCATTTATCTAAGAAAGACAGAAGAAAACGAATAATTAATGTGGCATTTCTCTAAGAAAAAAGAATATAAACGAATAATTAATGTGGTATTTCTATAGGAAAACAGAACATAAACGAATAATTAATGTATCATTGCAATAGGAAAACAGAACATAACCAAATAATTAATGTGGCATTTCTCTAAGAAAGACAGAAGAAAACGAATAATTAATGTGCCATTTCTCTAAGAAAGACAGAAGAAAACGAATAATTAATGTGGCATTTCTCTAAGAAAAACTTAAGAAAACGAATAATTAATGTGCCATTTCTCTAAGAAAGACAAAAAAACGAATAATTAATGTGGCATTTCTCTAAGAAAGACAGAAGATAAACGAATAATTAATGTGGCATTTATCTAAGAATTACAGAAGAAAACGAATAATTAATGTGGCATTTCTCTAAGAAAACAGAACATAAACGAATAATTAATGTGGCATTTATCTAAGAAAGACAGAAGAAAACGAATAATTAATGTGGTATTTCTCTAAGAAAAAAGAATATAAACGAGTAATTAATGTGGTATTTCTATAGGAAAACAGAACATAAACGAATAATTAATGTAGCATTGCAATAGGAAAACAGAACATAAACAAATAATTAATGTGGCATTTCTCTAAGAAAGACAGAAGAAAACGAATAATTAATGTGCCATTTCTCTAAGAAAGACAGAAGAAAACGAATAATTAATGTGGCATTTCTCTAAGAAAGACAGAAGAAAACGAATAATTAATGTGGCATTTCTCTAAGAAAGACAGAAGAAAACGAATAATTAATGTGCCATTTCTCTAAGAAAGACAAAAAAAACGAATAATTAATGTGGCATTTCTCTAAGAAAGACAGAAGATAAACGAATAATTAATGTGGCATTTATCTAAGAATGACAGAAGAAAACGAATAATTAATGTGCCATTTCTCTAAGAAAACAGAACATAAACGAATAATTAATGTGGCATTTATCTAAGAAAGACAGAAGAAAACGAATAATTAATGTGGCATTTCTCTAAGAAAAAGGAATATAAACGAGTAATTAATGTGGTATTTCTATAGGAAAACAGAACATAAACGAATAATTAATGTAGCATTGCAATAGGAAAACAGAACATAAACAAATAATTAATGTAGCATTTCTCTAAGAAAGACAGAAGAAAACGAATAATTAATGTGCCATTTCTCTAAGAAAGACAAGAAAACGAATAATTAATGTGGCATTTCTTTAAGAAAGACAGAAGAAAACGAATAATTAATGTGCCATTTCTCTAAGAAAGACAGAAGAAAACGAATAATTAATGTGGCATTTCTCTAAGAAAGACAGAAGATAAACGAATAATTAATGTGGCATTTATCTAAGAAAGACAGAAGAAAACGAATAATTAATGTGGCATTTCTCTAAGAAAAAAGAATATAAACGAATAATTAATGTGGTATTTCTATAGGAAAACAGAACATAAACGAATAATTAATGTATCATTGCAATAGGAAAACAGAACATAACCAAATAATTAATGTGGCATTTCTCTAAGAAAGACAGAAGAAAACGAATAATTAATGTGCCATTTCTCTAAGAAAGACAGAAGAAAACGAATAATTAATGTGGCATTTCTCTAAGAAAAACTTAAGAAAACGAATAATTAATGTGCCATTTCTCTAAGAAAGACAAAAAAACGAATAATTAATGTGGCATTTCTCTAAGAAAGACAGAAGATAAACGAATAATTAATGTGGCATTTATCTAAGAATGACAGAAGAAAACGAATAATTAATGTGGCATTTCTCTAAGAAAACAGAACATAAACGAATAATTAATGTGGCATTTATCTAAGAAAGACAGAAGAAAACGAATAATTAATGTGGCATTTCTCTAAGAAAAAAGAATATAAACGAGTAATTAATGTGGTATTTCTATAGGAAAACAGAACATAAACGAATAATTAATGTAGCATTGCAATAGGAAAACAGAACATAAACAAATAATTAATGTGGCATTTCTCTAAGAAAGACAGAAGAAAACGAATAATTAATGTGCCATTTCTCTAAGAAAGACAAGAAAACGAATAATTAATGTGGCATTTCTTTAAGAAAGACAGAAGAAAACGAATAATTAATGTGCCATTTCTCTAAGAAAGACAGAAGAAAACGAATAATTAATGTGGCATTTATCTAAGAAAGACAGAAGAAAACGAATAATTAATGTGGCATTTCTCTAAGAAAAAGGAATATAAACGTGTAATTAATGTGGTATTTCTATAGGAAAACAGAACATAAACGAATAATTAATGTAGCATTGCAATAGGAAAACAGAACATAAACAAATAATTAATGTGGCATTTCTCTAAGAAAGACAGAAGAAAACGAATAATTAATGTGCCATTTCTCTAAGAAAGACAAGAAAACGAATAATTAATGTGGCATTTCTTTAAGAAAGACAGAAGAAAACGAATAATTAATGTGCCATTTCTCTAAGAAAGACAGAAGAAAACGAATAATTAATGTGGCATTTCTCTAAGAAAGACAGAAGATAAACGAATAATTAATGTGGCATTTATCTAAGAAAGACAGAAGAAAACGAATAATTAATGTGGCATTTCTCTAAGAAAAAAGAATATAAACGAATAATTAATGTGGTATTTCTATAGGAAAACAGAACATAAACGAATAATTAATGTATCATTGCAATAGGAAAACAGAACATAACCAAATAATTAATGTGGCATTTCTCTAAGAAAGACAGAAGAAAACGAATAATTAATGTGCCATTTCTCTAAGAAAGACAGAAGAAAACGAATAATTAATGTGGCATTTCTCTAAGAAAAACTTAAGAAAACGAATAATTAATGTGCCATTTCTCTAAGAAAGACAAAAAAACGAATAATTAATGTGGCATTTCTCTAAGAAAGACAGAAGATAAACGAATAATTAATGTGGCATTTATCTAAGAATGACAGAAGAAAACGAATAATTAATGTGGCATTTCTCTAAGAAAACAGAACATAAACGAATAATTAATGTGGCATTTATCTAAGAAAGACAGAAGAAAACGAATAATTAATGTGGCATTTCTCTAAGAAAAAAGAATATAAACGAGTAATTAATGTGGTATTTCTATAGGAAAACAGAACATAAACGAATAATTAATGTAGCATTGCAATAGGAAAACAGAACATAAACAAATAATTAATGTAGCATTTCTCTAAGAAAGACAGAAGAAAACGAATAATTAATGTGCCATTTCTCTAAGAAAGACAAGAAAACGAATAATTAATGTGGCATTTCTTTAAGAAAGACAGAAGAAAATGAATAATTAATGTGCCATTTCTCTAAGAAAGACAGAAGAAAACGAATAATTAATGTGGCATTTCTCTAAGAAAGACAGAAGATAAACGAATAATTAATGTGGCATTTATCTAAGAAAGACAGAAGAAAACGAATAATTAATGTGGCATTTCTCTAAGAAAAAGAATATAAACGAGTAATTAATGTGGTATTTCTATAGGAAAACAGAACATAAACGAATAATTAATGTAGCATTGCAATAGGAAAACAGAACATAAACAAATAATTAATGTGGCATTTCTCTAAGAAAGACAGAAGAAAACGAATAATTAATGTGGCATTTATCTAAGAAAGACAAGAAAACGAATAATTAATGTGGCATTTCTCTAAGAAAACAGAACATAAACGAATAATTAATGTGGCATTTATCTAAGAAAGACAGAAGAAAACGAATAATTAATGTGGCATTTCTCTAAGAAAAAAGAATATAAACGAATAATTAATGTGGTATTTCTCTAAGAAAGACAGAAGATAAACGAATAATTAATGTGGCATTTATCTAAGAATGACAGAAGAAAACAAATAATTAATGTGGCATTTCTCTAAGAAAACAGAACATAAACGAATAATTAATGTGGCATTTCTCTAAGAAAAAAGAATATAAACGAGTAATTAATGTGGTATTTCTATAGGAAAACAGAACATAAACGAATAATTAATGTAGCATTGCAATAGGAAAACAGAACATAAACAAATAATTAATGTGGCATTTCTCTAAGAAAGACAGAAGAAAACGAATAATTAATGTGCCATTTCTCTAAGAAAGACAAGAAAACGAATAATTAATGTGGCATTTCTCTAAGAAAGACAGAAGAAAACGAACAATTAATGTGCCATTTCTCTAAGAAAGACAGAAGAAAACGAATAATTAATGTGGCATTTCTCTAAGAAAGACAGAAGATAAACGAATAACTAATGTGGCATTTATCTAAGAAAGACAGAAGAAAACGAATAATTAATGTGGCATTTCTCTAAGAAAAAAGAATATAAACGAATGATTAATGTGGTATTTCTATAGGAAAACAGAACATAAACGAATAATTAATGTATCATTGCAATAGGAAAACAAAACATAACCAAATAATTAATGTGGCATTTCTCTAAGAAAGACAGAAGATAAACGAATAATTAATGTGCCATTTCTCTATGAAATTCCGAACACTATATATACTCTTATCCTATTTCATACGAAGATTAATTTCTTACCAAAGTCTGTGCCATATTGAACTAATAGGAAGTTATAAAAGTATCTTGGAAAAAGCAGCTTGTCTTAATATCCTTCTTTTGTCTGCATTCTTAACCGTATAACGCATTAGCCTTATACACAGAACGTTGATGTAAACTCCATGGCAAAGGCGACGTAGATGCACAAACTCGGAACATCCGAAATTTCACACCAATATCAGCTAGTGGTAAAGCTCCAATGCCGTCGTTACGTGTAAAAAGTCAATATGCCAAATAATAGTGACTCTTTAAAGTTATTGGTACTAAACATCTTTGGTGGCCATTAAACTTGATCATATTGTCGTTTCATCATAGTATGGGCCATGCTAATCGTATAATCCTAAATTAACAAAGACTACCTCAAGCTCTCATATGCATCCTGTAATGTAATCCTAAATTAACAAAGACTACCTCAAGCTCTCATATGCATCCTGTAATGTAATCCTAAATTAACAAAGACTACCTCAAGCTCTCATATGCATCCTGTAATGTGATCCAAAATTAAAAAAGACTACCTCAAGCTCTCATATGCATCCTGTAATGTAATCCTAAATTAACAAAGACTACCTCAAGCTCTCATATGCATCCTGTAATGTAATCCTAAATTAACAAAGACTACCTCAAGCTTTCATATGCATCCTGTAATGTGATTCTAAATTAACAAAGACTACCTCAAGCTCTCATATGCATCCTGTAATGTAATCCTAAATTAACAAAGACTACCTCAAGCTCTCATATACATCCTGTAATGTAATCCTAAATTAACAAAGACTACCTCAAGCTCTCATATGCATCGTGTAATGTAATCCTTAATTTAAAAAGACCACCATAGGATTTCATCTACATCCTGTAATGTTAAAGCGGTGATTAGACATTTGATTGTGCTTGTCAGAATTGTTATTTTTTATGGTGAAATGATGTGTTGATGTTAAAAGTAACATTACATAATGTCCACTTTAAAAATTCAAAATAATATCGAGTACTAAAATATGCCGTTTGTGGATTCAATTACAAGGCACCATTACATTTCATGCATTTACAGTTTGAAAATTACCATTCACAGGTCGAGAATTACTACAAATTTCTTCGCGAGAGGTCGCTCTCGTGAACGGACCGCGTTATTTTTAAACAAATAGTCTGCTTCTCGTTGCTGTGAAATTCAACAGATGAAATCTAAATACTCGCCATATGAAATGGAACTTTCATCATAAACAGTTGCTTACAAATTGTGAATTAGGGATTCTAGACATATACTACTGAAATTTCAACCACTGCTGTGTAAATCAAACTATACACTGTAAAACGTCGACATAGGAAATACAACTTTAAACCACCACTGTATAATTCAACATATAAAATTGAAAATCTCGATCTATAAAATGAAGATTTAAGGAAGCGCAGTTTGATCCAACAAGTGATATCAGATTTTTCGACATACGACACCGAAATTTCAACTGCAATATCTCATGAACCATCTTTTGTCCGCTTCTGCGCTTTGTACCTCAGTTCTATTAAGATTAGCAGCAGAGAGGGTGAACCCTACAACTTTTTCAGACAGAAAATTGATTGAAATCTTAAAACGAGCCTTCCAACGAAATCTCATATTTTAACCCCCAAAAAAGTCTCCATTTATCAAACGGAGACTTTACGATTTTTCAATCAATTTTGGTCGCAACTTGTTGTCGTTCACCCTCTCTGCTGCTACAAGTTAATAATTCTTTTACGAGTTCAACCGAATATTTGATCCAGTCCGATACGATATCGTGTCCGAGGGTCATGTAAATTTATTGTTACAAATCCGTACGGGGTTGACTGAGCATTACTAAAGAAATTTCTAAATTGATTGAAGTCCATATCAGAACACCATGTCTGCCAAATATTTCTAAGAGTATGAGTATCGACTCCGTTGAAAACAGCAAGAATATTACAGTTATCTCTTATCACTTTTGGAATCTGAGTGTAGCGTTGAGTGACATATATCACGTCGGTGTTTTTATGCCTGCCTCGTGAAAATATTCTAGCAGGATTTTTTTGTTTATCTAACATTATATCATCTTATACGACTAAATTGTTAATACTTCCATCAAGATCTTCTACTGATGGTGCCACGTCAATATCGGTTATAAATTCAATAATACCCTCACCGGCAATCTCTGAAGCGTTTTCATTAAAATCCTTTAACACTTCATAACATCGTTGATCATCTACGCTAGGGGCAATTAAATACAACTTATACCACTTCCTCCATCTCATTATTAAATTGAGCAACAATTGTGTCTTGCCGGATCCAGATGGCCCGATTATAATCATCCGGATAGAGTTTGGTAGCGCTGCATGATGCTTAACCGGTTCTCTTGCTTTAGTCGCTGAAAAATCAATTATATCCATATTTCTATACATAAATTATGGATCTACATTGTGTGAAGTGTAAAACGCGTACTGGCACAGATGACTTGACGACGATTACAACTAAAAATAACCGATCAGCGCTTTCTGGTAAATGCGTGCAATGTGGTACAAAGAAATTTAGATTTGTGTCTATGAGATCTGCAGGAAATGATGATTTAAAAAAAAACTAGGAGGTGATATCGCAGCCAAGCTAACTAAACTCCCTGGAACCCCATGGGCAAAGTATTCAGGAGAAAAACACCTTCCAGGGTATAGTTATTGTGGACCGGGAACAAGACTTGATATCAGACTTGATGATCAAAACCAACCTCGACGTGGTGAAGAACCAATAAACGCTATTGATAAGGCCTGTCACCTTCATGATGTTGCTTATAAAAGCAGCAATTTGCAACACAGACATCTTGCAGATGTGAAATTAATTCATGCATTAAATGCTATTCCTGATAAATCCTTCAAAGAAAAATTAGCTTCATTTTTGATAAAATCGGCAATGAAAAGCAAATTGATGTTAGGTGCTGGTAATTAATAACAACATGGAATCTATTTACTATTCTCCAAAAGGATACTGGAGGGATAGCGCTGCAATCAATAAACTCGCTAGCGCTGCAAAAGTGAAAAAAAAAACACTGCGGCTAATTGGTTATCAAAACAGGCGATATGGCAAATTTATCTACCACCGCCTAAACAAATTAATTACTCGCATTTTGATGTGACTGTCCCTAATGAAGTTCATCAGGCTGATATATTATTTTTACCTCATGACAACGGTTACAAATATGCGTTAACTGTAGTTGATATTGCGAGTCGATACAAACAAGCAGAGCCGTTAAAAACAAAGTCAGCCACTGAAGTAGCTTCTGCATTTGAAAGGATTTATCGAAAGGGTCCTCTGCGTTGGCCGAATCTATTACAAGTTGATCCTGGCAAGGAATTTCAGGGTGCAGTCTTATCAACAATGAAACATCATAATGTCACCATCAGACGAGGACATACTGCGTTACATCGCGATCAGGCAATTGTAGAACGATTCAATCGGACGATTGCTGAGCGGTTATTTGGATATCAATACGCAAAAGAATTCATCCAAGAAAAGCGATCCCGTTAATGGGTCAAAAGGTTACCAGCTGTGATTACCGCACTGAATAATTAGATTACTAGAACAATCAACATGAAACCTATCAACGCGATTAAAAAGAAGTCTATACCTAAAATGGAAATTCGAAGAATTTCACAAAAAGATTATAGCGTTTCCCAACCAATTCTTGGTAGTAATGTCACCGTGAGATATTTATACGAACCAGGAGAGCTTGAAGGTGGCAGAAAAAGGGCTACTGATCCTATTTGGAGTGTTACTGCACACAAGATATCTACTATAACACGATCAACTGGTAGACCTCCAATCTATAAATTCGATTCAACTGCACCTCAGCGGGGTTTTACACGCGAACAACTACAAGTGATTCCTGACGATACTCAATTGCCACCGCGGGGTCTTAACTAGCACCGTTGCGTCTGTTGCACTCAAGACAAGTCAACATCACATTGTTTCTGACATGACCGAGACTGTTATTTTTTCTGTCTACGGTAAATTGGCGAGGATCTTTATCCGAATACTGCCAACGCATTATACAATTGCAACTCACGCAGTGATTGTTGTTGTTGTTGTTTCAGCGTAATTATTAATTCAGCATCAATGTCAAATTCTCGTTGTTTTTTTTTGTCTTGTTGTTTGTAACCGGAGAGTTTTTTATCAATAATTTTAACATCAACGATGCTAGCATCATCCATTGTGGTGTCATCATCGCCTGACTCTGTCAAGACAATTCTTCGAAGCTGATTTATTTTTCGTACTCTGGATACTGCGAGAAAGACTAAATTTGACCATTCGATGCGATTATCTACCATCCAAACAATTGTATCCGATATAGTTAATCCCTGTGAAGAATGTATTGTTGCTGCGTATCCTAGCGTCCACGGGGATTTATTAGCACGCAATGCATCTTCAACGACGCTGATATCAACCAGTACAATATCATTTAACACGAGAATCTGCTTTTCACTCTTCCCTGGAATATCAACTTCAATATTCTGCTTTCGTGTATCCGAAGACCTATAACACAACGGTACTGGAAGTGTTGCAAATTTTTCTTTATGCGTTTCAAATAACTTCATCTGAAGTGTGTCTCTGACTATTTTTCTACTTGCTACTATCAAATCGTTTGGTCTCCACGTTTCCCAAAAATCTTTTAATGGAGTTTCTGAAATTATTTCACGCGCTATTTCGCATTGGATTCTATCCGGTTGTAATCTAATTAGCGCTTTGAATTCTCGTAATTTTTCATCAAGTGATCTATAATCAGTGGTAATTTCTTCATAGTAGTCTACAAAACCCTTTAGCCATTCATGTGGAGATGCACCGACAAATGGTGGTGGTTGGAAGTGATCACCGCACATGACGACTTTTGTGTTTTTGTTTAACAACCACTCGAGAAATGTTTGTAATACATCTAATGACACTGTGCATATTTCATCCCAAATTATGATTTCAGGAATGAATTTATCACCCATACGCTCAGGAGTCCATTTGTCACCCTTCCATCGAAAGAAACTGTGATAAGTACAGGCATTTACCCCTCGCTGTATCATCTCTTTGGCGAGTCTGTGAGTTGGTGTTAGCACTATCATGTTGGACTTCCCACGGAATAACTCAATTGCACGAGTTGTCTTTCCTGACCCACCACAACCGTTTAAATAAACTGTCTTGTATCTACATACTGGATCAGATACCGGTGGTGCATTAGAAAATTCTGATTGAATCTTATCACACTTTAAGTACTTTTCATCCATGGTAACGTCTGCGGATTCACAATACTCATGTAGTGTTTCCTTTTTAAATCGCCAACGCCCCCAATTTTCCTCGGGATCTGTGAATGCCGCTACAGCTGATTTGTATTTATTGTGTATATACATCGAATCAGTGGCTACTCTAACTGCGGTATTAGGAAATCTATTTATCATCGAAAATAAATTGATAGAAGCATAAGCTAGCATAGAACTTCTCAAATGCGTGTACTGGGAATTATATCCATCACAGTATGTAACAATTGTACCTAATCGTCTTCCATCGGATAGGAAAGCGTCTTTACGATTTACAAGTTTTCCCTGTTTCGTTAAATCCGTTACAATAAAATCGTATTCAGCGATATCTATGATCAACCGCGAAGAATATTTTGCATTGTCGTATCTTCCACCTTGGGTAAATTTACCGATTATTCTTCGTCCAAAATCTTTTGCTTGTTCTTTTTTAATTTCAAATAACTTCTTAGACCAATTCATGATTTGTTCTTCACTGAAATTCGAAGAATTTCCATCTGGAAACTGTTTTCGCTGTTCGCTAATTATACGATCTAGATCGGGTTGTGGTAGCCAAACTTCTTTCTGAGCTCGATAGCACACAATTGCTTCGGAAACAATCAACGATATTAGCATACCACAATCAATCATATATCTCAATAGCACTATTGGCATCCAGGCCTTTTCAGATATATGTCTACCAAGCCAAACATAACTACACGGATGTAACCCTGTAGCGAATTCGAATGATATCACACGAGCGAATCCGGTTAAATCAAAATCAGGTAATGGCCCATTAATCGCAACACGAGTCATTTCATGTGTGGGGTGTCCAAATCGTTTAAAATAGTTACTACATTCTCCATACCCTTAGAAAACTTCCAGGATATCACGCGGATATATCAATTGAAATCATACCATCACGTGAGTATTTTGTATTCCATAGTCCTCCATGACCAAATTCGACGCAACTCAATTTAACATCTTCGAGAAAATCACTTCGTGTTGGACGCCATGAGTTTTTTTCTCTTGCGAAGTGAGCTACCACTGATAGAATAGTAAAACTATCCGTTAATAGTTTTTCATGGGAACTCTCCGGTGAAAAATCACTAGCGATTTTTCTCATTCTGTTATCTAATTCTTCAACGCGATATAATTCACCATTTGGTCTTACAAATTGATCAAACCCTATTTCGGGATCTTCATCACTTCTAAGTAACCACACTGACACAGGATCATCTTTACACAACGCATGAATATCATCGAATAATTTCTCTTCATAGAAACATCCCCGACGAATTCTGGGGGGATATATCTCACGGTTCGTTCTCGTGGAAATATTGTTACTGCAGGTGTCCACGCGTGTTTGTTATGATCAATAATTTGTATTGGCGCTCCATTTTTGTTATATTTCGGTTCGTATAAAACTTCTCCGGTTATCGTCATATTGGGAATATTAATGATATTTCTAATTTAGCTATATCAGAAATCTTTGCACCATGCTGTTTCACTGTCAGTTCCCATTCGGTTATTTTCCTACGTCGCAGATCAGTTAGTTTATTTCCTCGGGATGCATTTGTGAAGTGTTCCATTACCCGTGTTGCTACACAATTCAGTGAACTAGAATATTTCATAGGAGCTAGTTTTGCGATATCGGGTTTATCATTTAACGGATATATCCCATAAACAATTGCTGTTACAGGATAAGATCTCTCGTAGTATGGTTTGTCAATTCCAGTTAGAATTCCTGGTTTGGAATCTCTACTTACAATGACAGCTTTTTTATCCTTGAGGACTGGTTCAAATTTATCCCTGATAATCCATTTGCCTTCGACTTCGATAATAAATTTTATTCTGAAAAAATACTTCCTCGAGCCAAGGTGTGAAATTATCTCAGCTGCTCTTTCATCGTTCATGGTATCATCGATGTTGGGTACATTGACATCTTCATCAATAATTCGAAATGTCGACCAACAGTATACTGCAATTCTCGGTAGAATTCATTAAAACACTCCCTGATTTTATCCAGTATAGTTCTATCACCGATTAGACGTTTTGGTGTATTAGAGACTCTATCGAGATTGAATTTAACATTTTTCCAGGGCTTAATTTTCGATAATCTTTGTAACTCCTTATCGAGATTGAATTTAACATTTTTCCAGGGCTTAATTTTCGATAATCTTTGTAACTCCTTATCAAGATTGAATTTAGCATTTTTCCAGGGCTTAATTTTCGATAATCTTTGGAATTCTTTCATGGTATAATCAATGAATTTAGCATTTTTCGAAGGCTTAATTTTCGATAATCTCTTGAACTCCTTCAGTATAATTCTATCACCGATTATCCGTTTTGGTGTATTAAAGACTCTGTCGAGATTGAATTTAACATTTTTCGAAGGCTTAATTTTCGATAATCTCTTGAACTCCTCCATACTATAATTAAAACAAGCATTTAAATAAAAGATTTATGTATAATGAATCACTGCAAATGGCTCATGATTGGATCAACAACCCCGTGTAACAAATCATGCAGAAATGATTTCTGTGGGTATCATATGCAAAGTTTTCGACGTGGAAGCCTTGGTCCGTTACCTTGTATACGATGTGGGGTTGGGGTTAGGGGAAAATCGCAATTATGTCTACACTGTGGTGGAAAGCGATGCAGGAAGTTGAAGCGTTATTATGATAAAAGAATCAAAAATGGATTTTCAATAAAAAATTCTTACCTTGACAAAGTCCTTGACAGAGTCAAGGATAAAATCATAAGAACTCCTCAAGACTACATTGAAAGATTCATTATTAAACCAAACAATGAATTAGACAAACAATAGTATTATGTATACAAATGAACCAAGAATTCAGACCACACCCTCTGATTAAAAATTATGAAGCATCCAGTGATGGTATCGTAAGAAACCGTAGACTGAAGAAATCAGTTGGTGCTGACAATGGTAGGGGGTATTTGGTGTTTACTGTTAGGGGAAAGAAGACATATTACTGCCATCGTTTCGTGTATGAATGTTTTTATGGATTGATCAAAGATGGTTTTGTTATCGATCATAAAGATTCCAATCCAAAGAATAATTCTTTATCAAATCTGCAAGCTATCACACAAAGTGAGAATACCAAACGAGGAAAGACTGGCAATTATAAATCAATTGGGAAAAGACCAGTAAAATCTTTGAATACAATAACTAACGAGGAAAAAATATTTCAATCAATGAATGAAGCCGGTAGGCATTTCGATATTTGTCCACCTTCTGTACGATATGTTGCAGAAGGAATTTATCGATCTGCGATTTCAAAAAAGACCGGACAGAAAATTCATTTCATTTATGTCTAATGCGTCATATTTTTCATTTAGAAGTATGTCATTGTTATACAATATGAATTCTGAAAATATGAATAGCATTATTGATGAAATTCTAAAATTGAAAAGTTGGGATATCAAACTATCAGATGGGTTAAATCCTGATCAAATCATGTCAGATTTTCAGGATATAGAATACGGAGTTAACAACAATAAATATATGCTGCCAAAGAAATACGCGCTCATCAAAAAAATTCAGAATTCTATTCGAGACTCTCTTACATTTTCCAGTGAAGTAGGTGTGTTCGTCCCGTTATATACTATCGTAGAACGAATACGAAAAGAATTGGGTAACGAATACGAATAGAAAAAGGAAGTTAATTCTAAAATTAGAAATCTACGGGCGTTAATTCAAGAAAATGAACGATTTTGATTGACCGACCCTCAAAGAGATTTTGTCATTTTTTTATTGTGACCGACCCTCAAAGAGATTTTCATTTTTTTTTTAGCATTTTTTGATTGAAAATGTCAAAATCAATGAATAAAAAATTGATGGACGGTTAAGAATGAGGGGAGTGTCAGAATTATTTTATTTATAGCAATTATGTTACTTTCAACATCGATGGTAACGCTGTTAAATACTTCCATGGTGGTGTTAAAAAATCATCCGACATGTCAAATGTTTTCGTCTGTTAGGTCAGGTTCGGGAAAATTGTTTTACAATTGAAAAATTGTTTCTGATTTCAAATAATGGTCAATGAAGCATTAACAACTAGATTGGCTCGTGAACGACTAGATGCAATTAGGAGATTTATACCAATTCGCGACTCTGTAAGAAATAAACTGCAACAACGACAGAGTTTACAAACTGATTTTGCTGTGGGATCTGAAGAATTGTTTAAACCAGTAACCACAGCAACGTACGGGGTAGAGCGTGCTATACGGGGAGATGTTCCCGAGACGGGGAAATCTGTTATTGGTGAACTTGAAAAATTATCAGCGAAAACTGAACAAACAAAACAGGCTGTACAAAAAATGGAATCAAAAAGAACAGTAGATGATTTACGCGTGAGATTTAACGAGACGTGGTTAGCAGAAATTGATAAGACTGATCCAACAGAAATTCCTGCGCTTGTTGTTACGACTTATGAAAACAGAAAGAAAATGTTGAAACCAGAACATCATAAATATGTTAAGAATTTCACTCATTGGGCTAATATATTCTACAAAATCAAAACTAAAACAAGTCAAATTAAGACAGATAGTGCATCATACATCGAATATATCGATGCGGTGGGTATAGTGTATAAACAATATGAAAAGTTTAAACAACAACAAAAGCCGCAAAAATTGCAAAAACCGCAAAAGCGACAGCAACCTGCAAAAAAAATATCTTTTTCACCTAAAAAACAACAACAACTACCACCTGATCGAGATGATGATGATACTCTTGATTATTTACAAGAAATGGATACAGACAAACTGGATGAAGCAACTGGTTATAGCGGAAGTGGATTTCAAGATTCCAGTGAAAATCCAAGGATTTCATGTCCTGATAGTGTTCTCAGTGATATATCACGATTAGAAGTTCTTGTAGGAGGGTTCCGAGCTGGAAATAACTCACCGGAAATAATTAATGAAGCAGCTGATATCTGTAGACTGTTATTTCAAGGTGGTATCATGGATATCAGCACATATCGAGATTTCATTGGCGAGTTATCAAGTGGGTATCACAGTGATTAATCACCGGGACTGAATTTACAATTGACAAATTGTTTTACAATTGAAAAATTGCTAGCAATTTCAAATAATGATCATACACTACAACCATGACAAACCAACCCCCGTCTATGTAGTTAATTCACGGTTTCCAGTTTATAGAGCATACTACGGAGATGGTTTCGGTAATACAATTGCAGGGTTATTTGCGAGAATGGCACCAAAAGTGATGCCGTTAGCTAAACAATTATCAATGAAAGCAATTGATGTTATTCGTGATAAGGGTATTAGTGCTGTTGGAGATCTTACCGGAAAAGCGTTTTCAGCCGCGAAGAATAAATTAACAGCGCTAGTGAAATCACGGAGGAAATCCAAAGGATTTTCAAAACCGTTACCGTCTACAGCGGAAATGCCTGCAAGTGTTAGTAAAATTATAAATAACGCAGTAGATGAAAAACTAGCGTCGTTGATAACCCCTGACCAAAACAATATTGCAAATATGATAGCGGGAAGTGGCTTTAAAAAAACTACGACGATGAAATCCTACGAAGAAAATCGTTTACGATTTCACGATTTAGACTCTGATAAATAGAATAAAATGTTCAAAAAGTCACCTGATCCAGCGTTTGATATAGACGCCCCAGTTGGCAAGGATGATTCTGTACGCGATTATCAATATTACGCCTATCATGCAATAGACTCAAATAGTCGATCGCGAATTGAACTTCAAGTCCATGATACCAGTAAGTATTTTCTACCCGCTGAAGCGTTTATTGAAGTAGAAGGAGAACTTGTAACAGCTGTTGATGCTCCTGCTGTACCAGCACCGTATCCAGTTGTTACTCAAGTCGGGTTTGTTAATAATGGTATCATGGCGCTATTTGAGAGTGCTAGATATCTCATTGATGGAAAAGAAATTGAGTCGATAGATCGTGATGTTGATGTGGCTACAACAATAATCGGGTTAGCAAGATATTCCGATGATTATACAAGATCAGCAGGACCTTCTATGATGTTTGCAAAGGATGTTAAAAATACCGCTGGAGGAAATCAATTTGTTGTAAGACGACCAAATGATCGTGCTGGTCCTCCTGCTCCTGCTGGTATAGAGGATATGATTATAAACAACGATCCTGACTTCAATCTAGGAGCTGCAACATGTATTTCAATGTTGCAAGGAGCGCGTAAATCATTTTCATGCGCGATTCCACTGCATCACATATTTGGATTCTGCAGAAATGTACGAAAAGTTATTTATGGAGCGAAGCATACAGTAACACTCGTACGAAAGGGTGATGACAATGACGCAATTTGGAGGATTCCAGCAAACCCAGCTGCAGATCATGTAAATGATGATGCCGGTAAAGTCATTTTAACAAAACTATCATTGTGGATGCCAGTGTTGACTTCATCAATCACCGCAGAAGAACGATTACTATCATTTATGGACCATGGAGGAAAATCATTACTAAGTTGGCTAACGGTAAGTACAGATGTGAAGCAATCAAATATTAACGGATTATTCACGTGGAACCTAGCATCAAAACAAGGCGTTTCTGCGCCACGTCATATATTTATTGCGTTACAGGATAACACACGAGTTGGCGATCAACGTTTCAGTCATATGATATTTGATCAATTAGGTGTTAAAGACGTCTCACTGAGAATAAACGGCCAGCAGGAACCATCTGAGGATGTAAAACTTAATTACACAGAAAATCATATTGCTCGCGTGTATCATCGTCTGTTGTCATTTATGGCACGCGATCAAAATGTTGATACTGGTTTGCAAATATCACAATATGATTTTAAAAATCTATATCCGATCTATTACTTTTCACTGGAACATCTTGATTTAACAAGACAGTCCGTCGTTGATATACACTTTAGAGCTAATGTGCTTCGTGGTGGTATTGCTAATTATAGAGCAGTTGCTGTCATTCTCAGTGATAAATCAATGCTACTCGAAGGTGTTGGAGGAAGAATGAGAGTGGTAGATGCGCCAGTAGAAAATCTTTGAAAATTCTATGAATTTTTCATTGAAATTGTAAACGATTTAGAATCAATCTATTATGTATAATGTCGTATAGTAATATCAATGTGTCGTTGACACCTGGTCAATTAAAAAAATTACAATCCAAATCAGCTAAGCAATGTGGAACCACAATCACGCTGAAACCCAATCAAATGACTGGCGGGGCGAATAAATTATCGCTGACAACTCGTCAAGTAAAACATTTCAATGATGCACTAGTAGCAAAAAAAGGTGTTCAGATTACTCTTTCTGCGGCTGCTATCAAAAATATGATGAAAACCGGCGGTATATTCCCGTTGTTAGCTGCGATTCCAGCATTGATTGCAGCGGCTGACCCAGCGGTGGCTAACGCGACAGAGTTAGGGGCTGTTGGTACCGCGGCAGGAATGGTACTAAAAAAGGCAACTGGGCAGAGTTATAAAAAAAGGGAAAAGGTCTAAGACTACCAGGAACCCCGTATTCATGGTATAGCGGAAAGGGTCTAAGACTAGGACCGGTTTATTAATTGAGGAACCTATGGTTCCCAAATCTTCGATTGTGGAATCTTTGATTGAAGAGTCTTTCACGCCAATGTCCAATTTTGATTTACTCGATGCTGCTAAAAAAAACTCGCGATTAAAAACTTCAGAAGTGTTTTTATGAAGGATCAATTACCGACACAACCCAACAGTGTTGAAACCGGTATCATTAATCTTGATAACAGCACCGGACCTGGAACTCACTGGGTTGCATACGCTATTGATCCACGAGGGATTGTCTATTTTGATTCATATGGATTAGCACCGCCAAAAGAGTTTATGCGTTATATAAAAACTTTTCCAATGAAGACTTGGTATTCTACGCTACCAACACAACAAATGAATGACCCACCAATATGTGGCAGCGAAGTATTAAATGTCCTTAACGCTATTTCTAACTCCTTGGGTAACCCAAGGGGAAAACCACCACATGTAGTCGTAAATGAATACACTAGTAGTCGCTGGAAATCAAATATTTTAGAGAGAAAAAGAGTTTTACAATAACATGATTGATATTTGGGGAAGACCTCTGAAACCCAAACCCGATGACACTGCAACGGGTGATATAAAAAAAATAATTGAAGATGAAATCGCTGAGACGTTGAACTTAACAAGTGTTGATCCTAATGAAATAGTTGTATTTCAAGATCTCCAGGGTAAATTGAAAACCAGTAATGTGTCGTTGGATGATATTTTGATACGGCAGCGCGACGCCGCTGAAAACTCTATTGCGCTGTATTCCAAGGATGGACGACTTAAAACCAGTAATATATCCGCGGATGACATTTTAACACGACAACGCGACGTCGCTGAAGACTCTATTGCGCTGTATTCCAGCGACGGACGACTTAAAACCAGTAATATATCCGCGGGTGACATTTTGATACGGCAGCGCGACGCCGCTGAAAACTCTATTGCGCTGTATTCCAAAGATGGACAACTTAAACCAGGCGAACTTGTGTCTACGATCACCGACGCGATTGACGCCCACGATAGCATGATTGCCACCCGCGGCCGTGAGCTGGATGATCTTATACGAGGTTATAACAATTTTCGCAAAAATGTCGTACACAAATTCTTTGGAACCCCGCTTGTGGTTGACATGACTCTCGCTGAAATTTAAAACTTTCTATCTTTATTCTTTTTTAACAAGGACGCGGGAAGGATGATGAATGAAAATGAAATCAAGGCAAATTATCTCGATATTTCTAAACTAATAGAAAATCTTGAAAAGGTAAAAATTCCGCACAAAGACATTAGAAATATCGTGTATACGACCGATCATGGAATCGTGGATTGGATAGGAGGCGACAATTCTTTTAGAACTACCATCGATCTCTTGTGGGGTGGGGAGGTGAAGGTTGGTGGTATCTACAGGTTAACGTGGGCCTCTATTCATCAATTTAATATGATCATGGACAAAAGAACCTACTCTGGTGGCGTCGCGACGTTAATTATCGAGACTGGCAGAACACCAACCTTTCACTTCGTCGCGGTTGATAGCTCCACCATTAGATCAAAAATAGCCTGGTGTATAGAATTTGTAGATAATTTTTCCGGCTGAAGCTACTAGCAATTCCCGCTAACGATGGCGAATAATTGAAAACACTAGCGGGTTTAAAATAACAATGACATCATTGACGAAGTCAACGAAATCAATTGAACCGATAATAATCCCGTTGACAGAGTCAATGGAATCACAATCGCATCGATATCGATATGATACCGTGAAAGAATTTTCCGCGAACTTGAAATCACTTTCTGAGCACTATCGTGAAAAAATGAAAAAATACCGACGCAGAATCACCGCAATTGATATTACCATGTACTCGGTGTCAGGCGTTCTCACTGGCGCCGGAATAATACTTGCATCGGTTACAATGATTGCCCCGGTCGTAGTTCCAATTTGCATTTCTGCGGCGGCTACAATCGCGGGTATATCAACCGAAATAACAAAAAGGATATCATCGTGCAGCCAACGCAAACTGCAAGATTACTTAATTCAATTTCATATTGTATCAACCGCATACTCGCAATTATCCTCAATGATATCGTCGTCACTCGATAATACAATTATATCAGATAGTGAGTTCTCAGCGATGGCCAGTATTTATGATTCCGCGATATCAAAATTAGAGCGACAACATGAGTATAATAACAATGACAACACCGATGGAATTGGAAAACACGAACCCGAAAACCAGCATGATCTCAATAACCTCAACGATATCAGATAGTGAGTTCTCAGTGATGGTCAGTATTTATGATTCCGCGATATCAAAATTAGAAATAAATCGTGAGTAAAATAACAATGACAACACCGCAGGAATTACTTCAACGAATAGTGGAGAACACGAACCCAGTACAAACAAGCATGATATCAATAACATCAACGAATCCTGAATTCAGTGTGAATTTCCCTAGCCCAGTCCCCGTGAAGGAGATAGCGCTAGCAAAACTACGAGTGTATCACAGTTGGCCTAATATCAGATCGGTAGCATTTGGTGGTCAACAACCGAATAATTCCTTGGTTTTTGCGAATAAGAATAAACCCGATGGAACTCCAGACTGGAACGTCGTTTCGATACCAACCGGATCATACCAAATCGAACAAATCAATAATGAATTCGCGCGTAGAATAAAATCGATTACTGGAACAGAATCAAAAATCGCTATAACGGTTCATGAGCCGACGTTATCATCTGCAATTGAAATAAGCACAGAAGGATACGTCGTAGATATCTATCAGAGTTCTATTAGAACCGTACTAGGATGGCCTGAATTACCACCAGGGTGGAAAACCATTGATTTACCAGAACCACAAAAAAATGATTATATCACCGACGTGATAGCACCTGATAATCCGATAAAAAGTTATAAAGATCACAGAATTACTTTACAGTTTTTTGATATCGGAGTCATACCACCTGAGAGAGGGAAGGAGAAGGATCCCTTAGAGGCATATCATATTGCTAGCGAACCTAGAATTATTGAAAATTTCAGAGCAATGAATAATGATTTTTCACTATTGTTAATATCTCTTAAGTCCGGCTCTCTCACCCGAGATAAATTTATCAGCGTCGTAGAAACATGCAACAAAATTATCGACGATATGGAAACATTTAATTTGAAAATTATTCAGGATATACTAGATGACGATAAACCCCAATCGAGAATAACATTTGCATCAAAATTTAAAATCCCCGTCAAAGATATTCCAACATTTAAACTACCAGGATATAACGTACCAGAACTAAAAAAACTTCTCAGTGACACCATCGATGTTGGTTTTAAAATAATTCATGATGCATGGAAAAAAACAGCATCACCGGAAATAAAAATCCTCAAACATAATAATGATCCAGATGGTGGCGGTAGGCATATCGCTCCGTTCAACGTGAATATTTCATCGGTGATTGCGCTCAATTTAGTATGTGATGTTATCGAAGGAAGCTATCAAATTAATCTCGAACGATCAAATCAAGCTCAGCAAGGATATATTCTTTATTCGTTTGCACCAATAGCCCCTCCAGGATTTTTAATAATTGAGTCTCCGGTTAATCCAGTCTATATGCGGTGTCATAATGATTCATTAACCAGAAATTATTTCAAACTCACAGATCAGTCCAATAATCTAATTGATCTACAAGAGGAGGTGTTAGCGATTAGTCTGTTTGTGAAGTCCTAAAGACTGGATCAAATATTCGGTTGAACTCGTAAAAAAATTATTAACTTGTAGCAGCAGAGAGGGTGAACGGCAACAAGTTGCGACCAAAATTGATTGAAAAATCGTAAAGTCTCCGTTTGATAAATGGAGACTTTTTTTGGGGTTAAAATATGAGATTTCGTTGGAAGGCTCGTTTTAAGGTTTCAATCAATTTTCTGTCTGAAAAAGTTGTAGGGTTCACCCTCTCTGCTGCTAGATTTAAAGTCGCGAAATCCTCATTGCGTTATTGCTTTTGGTATAACTGTACTAGTTGTACAACCCCAGGTGGGCAGAGCTGAAGGTGTAGCATTCAGAAATAAATAACAACACTAGCTGTGATTTGTAAATTTTGTAATAGTTGTACTTTCTGTTAGGGATTTAAAAAGTTAAGCCTATTGGCAACATGTTAATTCTTATCTAGATCATATTTGTTTTATTTTTATGATTTAATTTAAATGTGGCAGACATGGGTGAACATGTTTTTGTTGTGACTAGATAACTATTACCCCTGTCTAACTCCAGCAGAGTTATCTCTCTTAAATGCAATGGATTACGAGGTTTTGTCCTTGTCAAATTGACAATCTAACATTGCTCTCTATGACAGTGTGTGACCTACTTGCTGAAGTAGGATAGAAAGTATATTTTTTTCACAAAATATTAGCAGTGATGTCTATGGAAAAACAATTGGTACCGTGAAACCTATAGCGAGACAATCTTTCACATGTAGAGAACTGAAAGCAAGACGCTGTCATTCGATCTTTACTTTTTTTTTAAAAATACACGTAGTGTACGCATCGCTTCTTGGAGTTCTTTTCAAATATAAAATGCTTGTTTCTATTTCAATATAAAAATGTCAAATAAAACAGGTCAAAACTGATTGGTGCTATGTTCTTTATTGTTTTCTTTTTTTAATATTATTACCTCGACAATTTGACCGATATCAGACCTAGGTCCACTAACTTTGTACAGTATGGACTCTAATTTAGGCACATACGGTGCGTTTTTATAGCTATCGCTTATTTTTGAAAAGCACATGAAGATAACAGGTATAGGGGGTTTCACGGTTACAACGGAGTTACTGATCGTAGCACCTAAAATTACCTCCCTTAGCTCCAATGCGCATGCCCACAAAAAATTTCCAGTTCCGGATAGTTTACTGTTCTTCACTTGATTAGCGAAACATAAGGAAAACCAATTAATCAATTATATATGTCAAACTTATTTTGTTCATGCTAGGAGAATAATTATAGACAATAAATCAGATAATTAGATTCAGTGTCCATACTTACATTATATCAGATAATTAATTAATTTAAATACACTGTCCATATTTTTTATTATACCTGATAATATAGATTCAAGATCCATAATTTCAGACACATTTGTAGGAACATTTCACCTTGCTCTCCAATTTTAAACATTTCTTGCACCTTTTTGGCTACATAACTTTAAAGAAAAATAATCTCAACAATTTGCATTTTGATATGTTGATATATCCTTCTTTCTCCGTTACTTTCGCAAGGCTAATAGTTCGTTTATAACACGAGTTAAGAACGTTATTACATAAGTTCGATAAGAAAATTATAATACGAATTCAATCCAGCAGCTGATATGTAATGCTAAATATTTTAAATCAGAAACGTTTGTTGGTTTTTTTTTTAATTTTAAAAATGGAACAGTATATTATTGTATTCAGATGAATTTGACAAAGTAATAATTACATTAGCTATCGATAAAGGAGTGTAATTAATGATGATGGAATATAGTTTCATATTTGGGTGTACAAATTATACAATTTTCAGATTAATGATGTTTTATCTTGTTTCATTTTCGTTTAGAATTTTGAACATCAAGTATCGGACGGTACATGCAATAACTTTCAAATCTGCTAGGGTCTTTAACAAGATTTCAGATTGACACCTGCAAATTCATTTAGAACAGCCTTATTAAAATTAGCTTAATTCTGTTTAACTTTCCTTGCATTAAAGATGTAAGTTTTAAAAATACAATTATTTCATAGATTTCGTCCTATTACTTTGGTTCAATATTAATCCACTTGACCATATGTAAAATTGCAAACAGTATTATTTTAAAAAATGACACTGCTTGTAAGAAAAAGCCCTACAAGTCCATAATAAATAAATATTCAAAAATATTCATCTTTGTTTTTTTTTCTATCAGTCACTCCTTCTTTCTTAGTATCAAATTATATTCATTTTTCACCTCAATTTAAACACATTCATCCGAGGATATACATACCCAATGCACCAGATGAAATGTGTTAGACACACATACAGAAAGACAGGCAGATAGGTGAGAACCACAAATGTCCTTTACATGCATAGTGGGTCTAACATAGATATTTCTCCACATTATATACTCTAAAATTTCCATCCGTTCCAGGAAATAAAATCAGAATAATCATCAAGGAGACTCGTACGTGCGCCTGTCTGTTCAAGCACGGACGATATTTGTGCATTTTGAAAGAAACTCAAGTTATTTCATTTAAAATATAATTAACATTAATAGAAATGCAACAGTCTTAATCAATAATAAAAGAACTTTAAAAAGTTAGAACTTTTTTGTTGTCGTTCAACATAAATTTAATGCTATGATTAAAACTGTAAAATAAATAAACATCTTTTCAATATTCTTTAAGCGAGATAAATTGCAAGAACTTTTTACGCAGCGATACACTTTTGCACCATCAAATAACACAAACGAGTACATAATGTAGTACTGGAAAGATAATGAAGATCTGAAACGGGCAAAAAAGATTTATTTAAAAGCTGGGTGCAGCGCAAGTTAGTGAAAAAAATAAATAAAGATGTAACAACAATTTATCAAATATTGATAGAATTTCATTTTAAGATAGTGAGATATCGATCCTGTTTGCAAAATGTGAGCGGTTTGTCAAATTTTCTTGATCTACGTCTGCCATCTCTAATTATTGAACTATCCTGAAGTGAGCTGCACCGATACGCCCTCTGGTGAGCTAGTAACCGTGAAACCCCCTTACTATACCTCCCCGTTTGTTTGTACCCCGCCATTACCAATTTCAATACTTAATGTGATAAAAAGTGCCCATAACTTAGTCGATTCATTTAATGATTTACAATTTCTAACCTGAATTTGACCTGAATGGCGCTAACACCTATTCTCTGCGTCTCTTATGCGTAACGGACTTTCCATATTAACACGGCACCATGACGTGTACACTATAGGCAAGTTTATTTCTTCACACAACATTGTGACATAAGTCATCGTATATATATATATATATATATATATATATATATATATATATATATATATATATCCACAACAGTACAACAGGGCAGCGTCCAGCAGGGTGGCAGAAAGTGAGGTAGACTGAGAAAAAAGTGGACTGACAACATCACAGAATGGACAAGGAAAAGTTTTGAGGAAACACAGGCATTGGCACATGATTGAGACAAGTGGATGTAACTGGTCAGATGTTCAGCAGCACAGTGCCTCAAAGACAACACTTGGTCAAGAGACTGATGATGATGATGATGATGATGATGATGATGATGATGATGATGATATATATATATATATATATATATATATATATATATATATATATATATATATATATATATATATATATATATATATATATATATATATATATATATATATATATATATATATCCACAAGTGTAGGAATTCATTCACCCCTTTAGTGAAAATGGATGTGTCCAAAAACTGTAAAATGGCTCTCGTGCATATGGCGGTCGCTTATATTTAGAAACGCGCAGACGACGACGGTATTAGCGTCTCACTGATCAGTCATGTTAGAAATTATAAATCAATGAATGAACTAATAAGTTCTGGTCTAATTTACACTTTTTATTATTGAAATTGGCACGTGGGTATAGACTAGAATCAATCGTAGCACAGGTCTTGTTATTATAACGTAGATATGATATTCCCCATTACCATTCAATAGCCCAATTTAGCAGTATGTGCTAGTATGCAAATAACACGACAGTTCAGTAGGCTCAAAATATAATAATATATATAATGCCTCAGGGAAATAAACTATACCCCTGGTAAAAGATGCCTTTGACATAAAACGTTTTTGGCGTCACAGTCTTCTGCTGTTCCCCTAAATGGCGTTCGCACTAAGACTGCGACGTGTGAAAATGCGTATTATGTGCTAGGCATTGGGAATGCTGGGTCATTCCAGGGGCAAACCAAATCAAAAGATCCCAAATTGGACAGATCTATCACACTAGGGCCCGGCGCAGCATTAATTTGTAAAAATGTATGTATAAATTTTTAAAAAAATAATCAAATCAGTATCACATAAAACTTGTTTCTATGTTGATTTCTAAAAGCTGTGCTCACGAAGGGTCCCGTGTTACCTAGGGCTGGCTATATATATGGGCAGTTACGTTTTCCCTATAGCACTAGTCGAAACAATTAGAGCTGTTAGGTCTCACTGGATATTTTTTTGGCAATTGTTTGTCCGACAATGACCTATAGCAGAAAAATGATAATAATATTACATTAAAGACACAAATAAAAATGATGCTTGTAAGATTCTGACAGAGGAATTAAAGTTAATTCCTCATGCAACTAGTGACTTTTATGCTGTATCAACACTGCCCCCATCCCCTCTTTTTCACATTCTTTTTTTTGACAGAAAGGAGGCATTTTGAATATTTTCCTGGGACAAGAGCAAAAAGAATCAGTATGTGCTTTATACATGAATAATGTTCGCTAGTACTGTAACAAATTAGCATACTTTTCATCACCCCTCAACCATCTAGATTTTTAGATATTTACCTCTGTAGCAGACACATGTAAATACGCAAGCCACGTTCGCGGCTCATTTGAAGCCCAAGTTACGTATTTGATCTCCTGTGCTATTCTAACTGTGACAGGCAGTTACCAACAAGTCAACCAATTTCCAAGCCTAACTGAAAGTAAATCTAAACCACATTACAGATTTCGCTTAAGTGTGAAATGAAAAATGCTAGGATGGTGATAATTAGGACCATGCCTTCTGCCTTAAATATTAGGTGTCAAAATGCGAAACTATCCAGTGAGACCTTAATGATAACGGAACTGTCTGGCAGAAGGTAGTGACCATAGGCGTGAAAAACCTTATCTGCTTTCGTGTGTCAAGTCTCAGGTTTTAAAACTAGACTGAATTATGGACTGGGAAAGTGGTTTTAATAAGATTCACTGACTTGAGAGAAGAGAAGTTTTGTAGCTTTCAGTGTGAAAGGATTAATTAGATTTCTCTCCCTCTCTGTTCTAACGGATAATTAGATGGTAACTCTACAGAAAAGTAGGGGTTTTATTGTGTAATGCAACACAAGGCTAAAGGAGTGTATATAGCGCATATTGTAAATACACATGTAAATATCATAATTATTTTATGGATTTATTTCGGAATTCATCACGTTACAATTTTTCAAGAACATATAAAATCATTTATTCGATCGGAGAAAATACTCGCTGATTTTGCCTCGATTGTAGTGCATGAGCATTAGCTCTTGAGATATATTGAGGGAAATGCATCCTTAAATCAAATGAATTCGATCTAGGGTTAGCATCACAACTATTGCGATCCCACTGCTGCCACCAAAGCCTTAAATCAAGTCAATTCGATCGAGTATCACAACTGTTGCACTCTGGAGACTTATTCCCATATTAGTAAGAAATAAATGTATTTAATCATATTATGAATGCGCAAGGATGGAATTCAATTTTATTTCTTTCCATTTCAATTGATCTTTTTTACATGATGCAACAGTTTGATCACGATCTTTTAATTCCAATGACAATCCTCAATTACGATCATGACAAATGTCAGGTACAAAATATAAATTAATTTAACAAACAGCGGTATCTGAGTTAAGGTGCTTTTCAGTTTCCTATTGTTACGTGCTTAGGCTCGAATAAGCAGCAACACAGAAAGAGTGAAAACTAACAAGCTTGTATAACTTGAACAATGAATTTATTAAGTACAATTATTTTCATAAAATAAATAAACTTAAGGTTTTAGAGAATCAAATCCAACATTAATCCAATTTAGAATTCACAAAAATAATCCACTAATGGAATTGCAAGAGTCCTAATAAATAAATGTTCTAATAGTTCCAGGTTCGAATCTTGACGATGTAATCCAAAATGGCTGACAATGTCACGTGATGCAGTTCTTGTTTTATAATCCTCCAAATGAAATTATGAACACGGGTTCTTTTCCAAATAATTCCTCTTTTGCTACGACAAAATGACACAATGTCCAGAACAAGGTAATTAAAATTAAACATTCAAACATAAAAACACAACTATTAACTTTATAAAAGCCCAGATTCTACTGAATCTCTCTTCCAGTACAATGATTAAAATACCCGTTTTCTAATGTAAACAAGGGATCACGTGATTTTCTGGAAAGTCAAAGAAAGAAACTACCTTCATTAAATCACGTACTCAAGGAAAGATCTAAATATTTCCTACCCCCAAGAACTAAAAATAAAAAGTTGTCCTTGAAATTAACCAATAGTTTTAGAAGCTTGTTGACAACGTCTAAAGTAGGGTCAGGAATTAGGTCAACAAGCCAAGGTCAACCTGGTTACAGCTAGAGTCTAGGTCAGCCTGAATTTTCCAGAAAAATCTCCCAATTAATGAATATTAAACCCTAAATGACAAATTTGGATTTAACAATTAAAAAAATAAATAATTTAAATCCAATAGACGTAACACTATGCATTTTCAAATTCCTTTAGTGTTCAAAATTGTGAGAGTAAGTTATACATTCACATAATTCTACTTCAGGTGGTTTTTATCGAGAGCAGCAAATTTATAAAAAAAATTCCAATCTTGTTTTCCATCACGTTTACGTACTAAATCGGAGGGATGTTTTCCTTCACGTCCTTGTTTAAATTATTAAGATCTCTAGAAAAGAGAGATTCTACTCAAAATATTGCCGATTTCTGTTTTATGTTTACAAAAAAAAAAAACTTGCTCTTGATTATAAGCTATATTATGTTTGCATGCATCATGTGTATGAAGGTATTGTGTATCTTTAAATACCTCTACACTTGTGCGATAGTACTTTTGTATGAATGTGTGTGATGATATTTGTACATATATTTGTATGGATATGTGAAAATTTCTCATGTGTCTATAAATACTCCAACCCACTTCCTTGGATAGTGGAGTGTGTATTTGGAGAGTAATCAAAACGTTACGATTCGATAGCCTGGTAGATGTGTTGGATTGTAAAAAAAAAAAAGAAGTAAATTAACATTATATTCTCTATTATGACCACAAAGCGTCATTCCCATGCTAAATTCCCGTCATGACCCCATAAATTGTTAAACCCATAATACCACTCCAATGTTAAACCTACAAACAATATTTTTGACCATATAACACTATACCAATGTTGAACAGATAGCGAATTTCAACAGCAGATTTCATGTATGACCCCACATAAGCGTGGGTGACAGGAGACAGCCATGCCGTACTCCAACTGTTGTCTTGAACCAGTCCCCCACAGAACCTTGATCAGTTACTGCACTGGTAGCTTTGGCGTACAGCTGCTTGATGATGTTGGTCAACTTTTTACCCATGTTGTGCTTCTTCATTGTGGTCCACAATGTCTCATGCCACACTCTGTCTAAAGCCTTTTTGAAATCTAAGAATACATGATAGATGTCTTGTTGATAATTATAAGTACTTTTTACACAGAACCCTAAGATTGAATATTTGTTCTGTTGTGCTTCTCCCACTCCGAAACCCTGCCTGTTCGTCAGCAATTATTTCGTCTGCTTGTGGGTTCAGTCTGTTCAAGATGATCTTCAGCATCACCTTACTAGCATCTAGCATGCAAATAGGAACAAAATACAAAAATTCCAATGGAATATATGAATAAAATATAGCATACAGTAACTCCATTGGAATGTAGGAACAACAACATACAGTAATTCCATTGGAATGTAAGAACAACATACAACATACAGTAATTCCATCGGAATATAGGAACAACATACAACATACAGTAATTCCATTGGAATATAAGAACAACATACAACATACAGTAATTCCATTGGAATATAGGAACAACATACAACATACAGTAATTCCATTAGAATATAGGAACAACATACAACATACAGTAATTCCATTGGAATATAAGAACAACATACAACATATAGTAATTCCATTGGAATATAGGAACAACATACAACATACAGTAATTCCATTGGAATATAGGAACAACATACAACATACATTAATTCCATTGGAATATAGGAACAACATACAACATACAGTAATTCCATTGGAATATAGGAACAACATACAGTAATTCCATTGTAATATATGAACAACATTCAATATACAGTTATACCATTGGAATATAGGAACAAAATACAACATACAGTAATTCCATTGGAATATAGGAACAACATACAACATACAGTAATTCCATTGGAATATAGGAACAACATACAACATACAGTAATTCCATTTGAATGTAGGAACAACATACAACATACAGTAATTCCATTGGAATATAGGAACAACATACAACATACAGTAATTCCATTTGAATGTAGGAACAACATACAGTAATTCCATTGGAATATAGGAACAACATACAATATACAGTAATTCCATTGGAATATAGGAATAACATACAACATACAGTAATTCCATTGGAATATAGGAACAGCATACAACATACAGTAATTCCATTGGAATATAGGAACAACATACAACATACAGTAATTCCATTGGAATATAGGAACAACATACAACATACAGTAATTCCATTGGAATATAGGAACAACATACAGCATACAGTAATTCCATTGGAATGTAGGAACAACATACAGTAATTCCATTGGAATATATGAACAACATGCAATATACAGTAATTCCATTGGAATATATGAACAACATACAACATACAGTAATTCCATTGGAATATAGGAACAACATACAACATACAGTAATTCCATTGGAATATATGAACAACATACAACATACAGTAATTCCATTGGAATATAGGAACAACATACAACATACAGTAATTCCATTGGAATATAGGAACAACATACAACATACAGTAATTTCATTGGAATGTAGGAACAACATACAATAATTCCATTGGAATATAGGAACAACATACAACAAACAGTAATTACTTTGGAATATAGGAATATTATATCATATACACATCATCTGGGAATGTACAAGGTAAAACAAAACCTGATATCTCAAACATGCCTAATATATTCATATTTATATCATTGAAGTCTGGATACTTAATTATGTGTGGGGAAAAGGTCATATTTATAATTTTAAAAAACTTCAAAATAACCAAACTTGCATCTAAGAATGGAAATAAGTTTAAATAATTTTATAAATCTTTAATTTGTTCAGTCGGTCAACTTCTCTACAAGTTACTAACCTGTTTGTTGTGAGCAATAGCAGTAAGTTAAAGTGATGTTGCATTTCAAACTTTACAGCCTATAGCTGAAGCCAAAAGATAAATCTAAAACGAGATAAATATACACATTGCCAAGAAAAATAAACTCGACAGAAAAAAATAATTTATTATCTCACTACGATGCATGTATCCAAAACTTGATTAGTAATGGAAAGAACACACTTCAGAAAGGAATATATTTGTATCTCTGATGTCTATCACAAGGCGATGAATGCATGGGCAGAATACATTCGCATTTTCATTGTTAAAATTGCCTATTGCCAGTGGGGCAATTGGAACAATGAAAGAATAATCAGGGTAGTTATTGTTGTAGGGTTTAACGCCATTTTTCAGCACACATGGCGGCCATATTAATGGTGGAGGAAGAACCAGGGAGAAACCCCAAAATTAATATCTGATCTTACCTAATTAAGTGAGAATATAATAACAACAATTATCAGATATGTTATACATATGGACTGACAACCCTTGAAAATTATTAGTTGTCGCTTAATAACCAGTTTATAAAATTTAGTTACCAATCAGATGTCTTTAGTAGGTGCCCCGTAATGTTATGTTGCTGTTGTAGTAGTAGAGTTTAACGCCATTTTTCACACAAGATATGCTATACATGGCGGCCAGTGAAAATAATGGAGGAAGAACCCGGGAAAAGAACCGGAAACACCCATCCACGAGAAGCTACTGGCAAGCTTTCTCACGTACCCACATTGTCCGAATCCGATACTCGAACCCACGCAGACAGAGGTGATATAGCAATTATCCATAAGGGTGAGCGCTTTAGACCACTCGGACACTAGCTCCCTCCTCTCCCCTTAGTAAGGTTATGTTGTTGTGCAGAAAGTGGTGGTAATAGTATACCAAGGATGAGTAAGTGAACAAAATGGATGTTGATGTGGGCATCGTATGACATCATTTGTTTCCAAAATTCAAAGATCAGTGTATTAATGTTTTGAGATATATAATCTGTTAATTATTATTGCCTTGTTTTTAGCCTGAATTGGCTTTCAATGCTGGAATCACTGGTCGTCCATCTTGTATTTGTAATTGCCATGGTTTCCCTGGCAATGAATTTCTTTTACACCTGATGCGAGTCTATGCTCTTAAAATAAGTAACAGAAAAGACTGACGACAACAAGCATTGTAAAATTAAACAGATCATTTATTTTCTTAGAATACAAAACGAAAGATGAGAAAAAAGAACTTACAGTATTGCGAATTAAAGCCAAAGATAATTAACAATAGTTAGCAATAAGAGCACTGAAAAATGAGAAGGCAGATGAAGTAGACATCCCACCTGAACTTATAAAGAATGGTGGGGGAGGGGATCAGTGATAGAGCTACTTAGAAAAATATGCAACAAGATCTGGCAGACGGGTGATTGGTCAACACAGTTGCCCCAGCACTTATTATAACACTCCAAAGAAAGGCAAATTACAAAACTATCGGTTTGTTCAGCCATGCTAGTAAGGTGATGCTGAAGATCATCTTGCACAGACTGAAACCACAAGTAGAAGAAATAATCGCTGCAGAACAGGCAGGGATTCGTAGTGGAAGAAGCACAACATAACAAATATTCAACCTCAGGGTACTGCGAGAAAAGTACTTGAAACATCACCAATACATCTGTCACGTGTTCATAGATTTCAACATGGCTTTTGACAGAGTGTGGCATGAGACATTGTGGGCCACAATGAAGAAGTACAACATGGGTCAAAAGTTGACCAATACCATCAGGCAGCTGTACGCCAAGGCTACCAGTGCAGTAATTGCTCAAAATTCTGTGGGGGACTGGTTCGAAACAACAGTTGGAGTGTGTCAGGGCTGTCTCCTGCCATCCACGCTTTTCAACGTTACCTTAGAGCGCATCATGAGCGAAGCCATGAAAAACCATTGTGAGACAGTCAGAATTGAAAGGCGTAACATCTCCAACCTCCGCTTTGCAGACGACATTGATGGGCTTGTAGGCAGTGAAGACGAGCTTGCCACCTTAGCGAAGAACCTGGATGAAACATCTTCCAGATTTTACATGGAGATAAGCGCCTAGAAGACAAAGCTTATGACAAATAGTGGCAAACAAATGTCAGCCAAGATTAAAGTCAGAGGACAGGACCTGGAAATAGTGGGCCAATTAAAATGTCTTGGTTTCTTAATCATGAAAGAGGGACCAAGACCAGGAATTTCGTCACGAGCAACATAAATAACGGCAGCTATGTCAAAGGCAAGACCAATCTGGAGAAAACAGAATATCTGTCTGAAAACTAAAATCAGACTATTGAGAGCACTAGTCATCTCAGTCGTTTTGTATTCATGGGAGGCCTGGACAACAGCAGCATAATTACAACGAAGGCACTTGAAATGATATGCTATCCTAGGCATATCTTACATAGAATACATCACAAATGAAGAAGTGCGTAACACCATCAGGCACAAAGTAGAAAATTATGAAGACCCCCTCACCACTGTCAAAAAGGGAAAGCTGAAATGGTATGGCCATGTCACTAGAGCCAGCATTATATCCACAACAGTGCTGCAGGGAAGCGCCCAGTGTAGCAGAAGAGTGGTAGACTGAGAAAAAAGTGGACTGACAACATCACAGAATGGACCAGGAAACGTTTTGCAGAGACACAGGCATTGACACAAAATCGAGACAAGTGGAGGCAACTGGACAGATGTTCAGCAGCACAGTGCTTCAACGACCTCACTAGTTCAAGAGGGATGATGATGATGATGATGATGATGATGATGATGATGATGATGAGTCAATGATATTAGTTCCTCATAAAAATTCTATGCCTACCTGATGTTAATCAAATGCTTATTTCAATTTTAGTAAGAGTTATCTTGTAAACATCTTAGAATGTTCTAGATTGGACAATTCCATTACATCATAGTATCTCCAGAAAATGCTAATTGTGACATTGGTCAAGTAGAGGCATTTTTAATCTTGTTTATCTCGACATTAATCATTCTAGCTGTAAGGTCTTAATGCAGAATCGCTTGATTGATGTGTTCAGTATTTTTATTGAGCTTAAATTATTTATTCAAATTAATATTCTTAGGAATTAAGAAGTGCTGTTTAGTATTATTCTGATAGAAACATTAATTTAGAATTACACTGAATTCAGACAGGGATATATTTGATTATTTTATTCTGATTAATCGGAAGAATGTGACCCCATTATCATACTTACATCACTTCAGTGCTGGATCTTAATTCGATAACCACTGGAATTTAATTGGAAGATTATTCATTTGGACTGGAGATAGAACTTTTTCACTATGTGGCATTTTCTTAAAGTTTACAAAACTTGTTTGTTTTGGCTCTTGTCAATTACTTAGTTTACGAGTCGTAAAAACATGATAATTACTTATTCCTATAGTAATGAAAGCAGTCTATTAGTAGTGTTCAATCGGATTTTGATAATTTATTTAAATTATTCATTGGAATTACATAGTTATCATTTTTGACTGTAGGATAAAACCACTTGTTTGGGATTATTGTGAGTTTATTTAAAGACATTCTGGATTACATCATTGTGAAATATCAAGACAGTTGGCACCTTAGCAAATCCAAGACATTAAGAAAAATTAAATTGTATCAAAATTGCAAACTGATATATAAGTTTCCAGACTGTTAATTTTGAAGATCATTATAATACACGTTACTAAAGATTATGCTTATAGTGCTTATGGCCAATACAGGGAACCCTACCATTTTTATGAACTACTGTCAAAGTGGTTTAGGATGGATTATAATTCATTGAGGAGGTGGATAGTATGTGCAGAAAATAGACAGTTTATATTCAATCCAAGTTTTATATAAATCCACTTTTTCTTACCACCAGATAATTTTTTAAAACTATTTTGCGTCATGGAGGATTCCCACCCACACATCGTCCACTCAGATTAGTGAGCGACAACATGATAACACAACAACAAACGATATATTATATATTCAACTTTTCTTTACGTTATACAATTTATACTTTGGATAACATTCTGTTCAAATCTAATATATGTAGTCAATGTCATCTATGTAAAATAAAAGTGAGAAGAAAATAAACTTTCACGAGGCATTACAGAAAGGTTATACCTTTGAGACGATCCCTTGAAAGAACACGGTTCTGCTGTGCTAATGGATTATTTCCCTTTAGATCGTATAGAAAACCTTTCCTAAATGGCATGGAAATATTGTCTGAATGTTGAAGATTTACAAGGTTTACTCTTAAAGTACCTTTTTTTCCCTCATCGAATAGTGATTTTTTTCTTTTTTTCTTCTTCTTCTTCTGATTCTTTTTGTGTCGTGGAATTATCGTTGCGTGATCGCTTCGGCTGGCAAAAATCTTCAACTCCAAAAGCCAAACGCTGTTATTCGATCTTTAATTTAATTTTTTAAAAATTAGATAAACATAATGTAAGCAAACTTATTTTCTTTAAAGTGTAAGATGGTTAGTTCTGTCTAAAGGTGAAGATGGCAACAAAAAAAAACACTTGTCAAAAATCAATCGATCCACATTCTTTTATTATTAACTTTAAAATTTGACCAAACTTAGCAACCCCTAACTTTGTATGTCTTAACTTAAAACAAATTCGTAGCTCCGTATTATCGCTTAATTAAAAAAAATTAAAACGCAACCTCCCCCCTCCCCCAACAAAATACTAGACAGAATGAATGATAGGCCAGGCGTTGTTATTGTGTAGAGCCCAACATATCAGCATGTGTGATATGCAAATATAATAACAGTTGAATAAGAACACATTTAAATCTTATATATTAAACTTCGAAGCATGTGTAGGTACCCCTGTTATAAAGTCCTTACAGGGACACGCTGGTGTGTTTAACATAAAAGTGCGGTAGTCGCGCTCTAGACTACCGCACATTTATTTTCAACACACCAACGTGTCTAAGGTCTTGGAATGCTGGGCCATTCCTGGGGCAAGTCGAAACGAAAAATAAAGTACAAATTATGTTTCACTTGCAGTGTTGGTACCATTTGTTCTAAATTATAAATAATATTCAGATTCTGATTTGTAGTCGTGGAATGATCGTTGCGTGATCGCTTCGGCTGGCAGAATCCTTCAACTTTACAAGCCAAACGCTGTTATTTGATCTTTAATTTTAAAAATAGATAAACGTACTGTAAGCAAACCTTATTTTATTTAGAGCGAAAGATGTATGTTTTATTAACCTTAAAATTTGAACAACTTAGCAATATAACCTTTATATGGTCTTCACTTAAAGCAATCACAGCGCTCTGTTTTATCGCATACTTAATAATTTAAAAAATACCCCACCTGACCCCCAACAAAATACCAGACAGAATAAATCATAGACCAGGCGTTGTGTAGATGTGATATCTCCCATTAGAGCCCGACATATCAGCATGTGTGATGTGCAAATATAATAACAGATTCCACTCCAATATGGAAAGTTGTTGTAGGGTTTAACGCCATTTTTCAGCACACGATAGGCTATACATGGCGGCCAGTATTATTGGTGGAGGAAGAACACGGAAAAAAACCCGGAAAGAACCACCGACCCATCAAAAGCTACTGGCAAGCTTTCTCACATAACTACATTAGCCGAATCTTAGACTCGAACCCACGCAGACAGATGTGAGATGGCAGTTATCCGTAACGGAATGCGCTTTGGGCCACTTGGACACTCGGGGGCCCTCAATATGGAAAGAAAGAAGGAGAAAAACCACAGTAAAAACAATAACAAAATCATTAAATATCAGAAAGAAAAGCACAACCTAAACATCTGATACTCTAACAAAATATACAGCAAAAATTGGAAAATATACTAAGGCATACAGAATAACTACGACAATACATTACAATATAAACAAACACAGAACATGCAAACAAATAATAAATACAAACTAAACTCTCTAAATAAGTACCTTTCTTTGGAAAAAAAAATAATACAAATAAAATGGGGATTAAAGATAAAAAAAAATTATAATTTAATATTTTATATTACAATAAATCGATGAAATAAAAGAACAACCATAAGAATATGACCTAGATAGAGCCGTCTGAACAATACAACATACATTATCAACAACACAAAACACAATCACAACACCAGACAAAACCACTCTGGCAGAGTCACTACAACACAAAACACAATCACAACACCAGACAAAACCATTCTGGCAGATTCACTACAACAAAAATAATCAAGGAATAAGAAAGGAAACCTACCCTGGGACAAACCTTTGGACTAAGGGAGGGAATACAATCCTTGTTTGAGGCATCTATAAGAAAGGAAACCAAAATCTTCTGTCAGGCACAAGAAAAATTTTACGAAATATCAGCACAGATAGTAAGTAGGACGTACACTCTATAAAGCCGCTTTGGAATAAAGTACCTCTAAAAATATGACAAACGAAACAAAGAATAACCCTTGAAAACTTCAAAATTTAAAAAATAAATAAAAATAAAAACACACCAAATTTATAAAAAAAAATAACACAACATGGGGTGGACAGGGAAACCTTACACCTAACATTTTATAACTAACGGATACAAGGGTGTCACCTTAAGTACCAAACCAGCTACACATGCTGGGGAGGGACGAAGGGTGTCAACACTCGCAACGCAAAGTCGAGAGTCCGGACGCGCACTTTGGGTGCGACGGAAACTTGTTTAAGATAAGGTCTTGGAATGCTGGGCCATTCCGTGGGGCAATTAAAAACGAAATTAATTACAGAAGATGCTTCCACTGCTGTATTGGTGCCATATATTCTAAATATAGGTCTATTAGACTCTTCTTGAACAGTAACATAAGTTTCAAAACTTGTCATCGAAGTAGGAAACTGTCATGAAGGGGAACATGGATTTCAGTAAGTAACTAAGTAGAAGATTATAATAGAAAAACAATGGTGCGAGGGATGGGACAGTTCTACATGTTTATAGAGATAACGAATACCAGTCTCTTAGACATACTTCAATTGATATGACGAGAAAATTATGCATGAGTATAGAGTTTTAACAAGTAACAAAATAGAAGTCTGTATTGGAAAATTAGTCCGAATGTGTGTTGGGGAGGGGATCGTAATTTTTTGGTCTGGTGCTAAGCCATTTAAAGCTGATCTGGTGTGGTTGTGTCAATTAAATTTAAATGTTCTCTTCTTGATGGAGAAATTTAAAATTTGTTTGAAATGAAATTTTTGCTGATAAAATAATAACAAGATTCTAGATTATACACAAAACTGACGAAAGAATAACAAGATTCTAGATTATACATAAAGCTGATAAAAGAATAACAAGATTCTAGATTATACACAAAACTGATACAAGAATGACAAGATTCTGGATTATATAGAAAATTGATACAAGAATAATAAGATTCTAGATTATACACAAAAGTGATACAAGAATACCAAGATTCTAGATCATACACAAAACTGATAAAAGAATAACAATATTCTAGATCATACACAAAACTGATACAAGAATGACAAGATTCTAGATTATACACAAAACTGATACAAGAATGACAAGATTCTAGATCATACACAAAACTGATACAAGAATAACAAGATTCTAGATTATACACAAAACTGATACAAGAATGACAAGATTCTGGATTATACACAAAACTGATAAAAGAATGACGATAGTCAAGAAAATAAACAAATCTGAGGACTTATAATATTTTTTTTTTATACAAAGCCGTGAATTACTAGATTTTCTAAGTAAAACAAAAGTGATAATCCACTGAAGTGAATTAGGACAAATAATTTCACTGCCGTATCGATAGCACGATAAGAATGAAACTCGAAGTTATTCTTGGTTACGTTGCCCTGTGGTAATAAGGCTACCTCACGTCCTAAGCGTACTCAAGTTCTATTCCAACAAGGAGCAAATGTTATTTATCTAATGTGCTATTTTCCTTTTCATTCATAAGGAGAATTATATAACTCTTTACATTTTCTGTGTCACGAATCACAGCAGAACATAAACCGCGGACATCGCGCGGGATTCAGTACTGCTACTTTAGATTGTTATACAAACTATATTCCCACATGCTCCAGTTTGCTTGTAACTCCCTACTGATTTTAAAAACAAAAGGCATCAAGGAATACAATGTGCACAAAGTTTAGTAATTTCCTTCACTGATTTATAACTTCTGACCGTAATGTCTCCCGGGGGATGGGGGCCTAAACTCTCATAAGTTGCTGGCTTTTTAAAAAAGAACGGAGTTTCTTTAGTAATGCGATCGCTATATATATATATATATATATATATATATATATATATATATATATATATATATATATATATGTGTGTGTGTGTGTGTGTGTGTGTGTGTGTGTGTGTTTTAAAGTGACGTGATGTTCGTAAACATCTTTGATAATTTCGGTAAGAACATGCATTTTGGACTTAGTCCTCTTTGAATATATATATACAGAAGTTATTCCGTTTTATTTGTTTAGTTTTTATAAATACAGATATTAAAAATAGCCATTGCAAATACTGTACACAGAAGACACGGTTTTTACTGTCATGGACTGTTCTAGAAACCAGAAAAGGACAGTGAGCTGTTTGTTTGTTTGTTTACATCGAGATATTCCATTTGCTTTGAAACGCCAGTAAGTGGGTAGTGCAAGGGACGCCTTGGATAAAGTCGGGTTATAAATTATAAATCAATGAATGGAATTGCTATGCTTTGTGCAGCTGCTATATCCTTGATCCTTTTCTTTTTTAAAATCGTTAAGGGGATACACACAAACGGGAAGGTGCACAAATACTATACACACACAGTACATTTAAGGATAATTAATATTGTACATATTAAATCCATCAATAAAGTAAGCAATAGAAGAAGAGAATGCTAATTATTACAATAGGGTTAATGAAGGTAATGCAGATGTGCTGTAACCTCGATATATTTACAAATTCAGTTTCCAAGAACCGGAGAAAGTATATTCACGTTCAAAATAGATGCATGTTTTATGTCACAGCATGTGTGCTGTATTTTACGTTTTGCGTGTCCTTTACATGTTGAATTTAGGTCAAACCGTATCTAAGCAAACATGTACATACTGTCGAAATAAAATTTATATGTATCTGAAAAAAATTATGAAAACTAAGCATTAATTTAATGCATAGATTCTCCTCACACGGAACCAACGGTTTAAAGTTGGCAGCAACTTTGCTTCATTTGTCAACAATTTGCTTGTGAAATGATAGTATGTAGACGAAGTTACATTGTCTCATTTTTGTTGTTGTTGTAATTTTGACATGATAGCCATGAAGTAACTCGCCTTAGATCAACCATGGATTTACATTTTCAAACCACATATTCCATGCATACATATGTACACGAGCTAAAAATGGCTACATGGTACTTTGTTTTCCTCCTTACCAATATTGTAGCCAAAAATATGATAGGGACCAGTCTAGATCATTATTGATCAGGATCGATTGGGCGCAAAAGTATACAGAATGAATATTTATGGTTCTGTTTGATGGATATTGAATCGCGCATTAGGCAATCATTTTCCATAATATCAAATAAGAAACTGCAGGTATCTATATAGACTAAGGCCTGTCTTTAACACCTAGAAAAAGTAAATACTATAAGTGGATCAACAGTTTCTGACGGAATGTGGCGGTAAATGCTTCAATTGTTCTTGGCGTCGCTATTTCTCATCAACGAAAGTTAAAGACAAAACCATGAAGTAGTAAGCAGCAGGGAGGGCGAGCCTACCTAATTTTATAAAGTCCCTTTTGCTAAACTAAGGCTTCTTACAAAAACGAGAAGAAAAAACCCAAGGAAATATTTGCCAAAGCATAGCCTCTAACATACCGAGTTTCTCTCCAAGAGTCTTGGCGTTAGTTATTTTTAGTATTTTCAAAAATTATCCGCGCGACGTTATTACAATGACATCTTATCGAGGTCGCGCCCACCCTGCTGCTATTATTTAAAGATGTTATCAAGACGAATTCTGTATCTTGATCTATGATCCTGTAAATTTATTGTTATAAATCCGTGTGGGGTTGACTGAGGTGGACTAAATTTCTAAACTTAATTATGTCCATGTCACCGCTACACCAAGTCTGAAGAATGTTACGTAACGTGTGGCTATCAACTCTATTAATAACAACAAGATTATAATAGTCGTCTCTGGTCACTTTTAGTATTTGTGTATAACGCTGAGTAACATAAATCACATCAGTGTTTTATGGCTATCTCTGGAAAATATTCTAGCTGGATGTGATTGCTTGTCCAGCATCACATCATCGTATACAACTAAATTAAACATAGATTCATCAATATCATCTACAGATGGCGCTTCATTAATATCAGTAATACATTGAATGACATTATTACTGCGCTCATCCAACGTCTTTGCGTTTTCATTAAAACGCTTAAGTATATCATAGCATCGTTGATCATCCACATATGGAGCAACTAAATACTTGTCCCATTTTAACCACCTCATTATCAAATTAAGTAGCAGTTGCGTTTTATCACTTTCAGATGGACCTATTATGATCATCGAGATATAATTTGCTAGCGCTGCATGGCGTTTAATCAATTCATGCGCTCTTGTCGCCGAAAATCAATTACATCCAATATCTATAATAAATAATAGGATTTATTTTGTGTTAAATGCAAGGGGCATACTTCTATAGGTGAAATAATGAACATCAGAATAAAAATAAATGTTAAATGAAAGGGCATACTTCTATAGGTGAAATAATGACCATCAGAATAAAAATAATGACCATCAGAAAAAAAATAATGACCATCAGAATAAAAAATAATGACCATCAGAATAAAAAATAATGACCATCAGAATAAAAATAATAGACCAGCACTTACTGACAGGTCTGAACAATGTGGCACAAAAAAAATTTATCTCCGCTGATGAATCGAATTAGAAAAGGGAATGAGAAGGTGACTAATAGATTATCAAGTAATAGTTTAAACAAATAATATTATTATAAATGAGCCATATAAATGAGCAAAGAATTTGTGCAACATCCCATGATCAAGAATTATGAAGCATCTAGTGTTGTCAATACTACTGGTTATCTCAAATTTCCTGCTAGGGTAAAAAAATATCTTTGTCATAAATTTATTTTCGAGACTTTCTCGGAGTAATAAAGGAGGGTCTTCTGATATATCATATTAACTGCAACAAACTTGATAATTCTCTGGAAAATGTACAAGCTATAACACACAGTGAAAATTCTGCACGCGGTTTCACTGTTAAATGTAAGACAATAGGAATGACACTTACAAAATCTATAACTATAGAGACTAGTTAAAACTTAAATTTCAATCAATGACCACAACCACAGCAAATATTGTTATATTACATCTTGATCTGTTCAAAGTGTAGCAGAAAATATACAAAAGTCCACTTTCTCTAAAAGATTTAAACAAAAAATAACTTTTCCATACTGCTGAAGAAAGATACCTACTTATATCTGTTTATTTATATTCTAAATATGACGTTTGTTGTTAGTGTAACAAATGTCAGCCTTATTTAAGGGAGGTAACTCTATTAGGAATACGTATAATCTTGTAAGGGAAATAATCGCGTATTGCTTTTGAGTTATCTAGATAAAGTTAAATCTAAAATTTTATAAAAATGTTTTTATTTATTAGTGAAAAAATGTTCTGGTTATGTTTTTTTTACAGAAACATCTTTTTCTGCATCTGTCACCTCATTTAGATTTTGTCTGCGATAGTAATTAAATAAATGAAAATATGTGAATCACAAAAGTTTCTATTGATTACCAAATATTGATTAATTTATATAGCATATAGCCCGTTTTATTTAGTGGGGCTCCAGCCTAATGATCAAAATTCAAAAAGAGACTGGAGATTATACCGTCCTTAGACTAAGATTGTATACTTCAAATTTAGATATGATTAGTATAACTTTTCCTACCATATATTTAAGGGGCGACAACCCAGCTATATTGAGCCACCAAGTACAAACATTTAAGTAATATCTTTTGAACGTACCTCTGAAACACTACTCGTCCAGCGTAGGAAGAGAAAAAAAACTGCCTCACAAATAGATTTTTGAAAACATACAAATAGAATGCCGTCGTAGTTGGTCAAGGAATAGTCGCGTAAAATGTACCAGTTAGGACACATATCATAAGTATTTTCATAAAGCAATATATTTCCGTTTCGTACAGTAACAATTCTAAAGCAATAGATTTCCATTTCATACAGTAACAATGCTAAAGCAATAGATTTCCGTTTCATACAGTAACAATGCTAAAGCAAAAGATTTCCGTTTCATCCAGTAACAATGCTAAAGCAATAGACTTCCGTTCCATCCAGTAACAGTGCTACAGCAATAGATTTCCGTTTCATACAGTAACAATTCTAAAACAATAGATTTCCATTTCATACAGTAACAATGCTAAAGCAATAGATTTCCGTTTCATACAGTAACAATTCTAAAGCAATAGACTTCCGTTTCATCCAGTAACAATGCTAAAGCAATAGACTTCCGTTCCATCCAGTAACAGTGCTACAGCAATAGACTTCCATTCCATACAGTAACAATGCTAAAGCAATAGACTTCCATTTCATACAGTAACAATGCTAAAGCAATAGACTTCCATTTCATACAGTAACAATGCTACAGCAATAGACTTCCATTTCATACAGTAACAATGTTAAAGCAATAGATTTCCATTTCATACAGTAACAATGCTAAAGCAATAGATTTCCATTTCATACAGTAAAAATGCTAAAGCAATAGATTTCCATTTCATACAGTAACAATGCTAAAGCAATAGATTTCCATTTCATACAGTAAAAATGCTAAAGCAATAGATTTCCATTTCATACAGTAACAATGATAAGGCAATAGATTTCCATTTCGTCCGATATTTATACGTTTTACTGAACATATTACTCAGATTGCCAGATAATCCCAATAATCTATTTCTGATTGATGTAATAAAGCTCTAATTCCTATTTGTTTATCAAAACTAAATATGTATCACATTAGCCTTTATTAGATGGCAGATAGCATTACACCATTCATTAATCATATGAACACAAATAATAATATTACAATGAAAGTTAATGTCTCCAAAGCAATATATGTACCACGCTTCAGCCTCAAAAGTTTGATATTAAAACGGTATTACTCTACAAATTAAATTCTCTTTAAAAGAGTATTTGGTGAAATCAAAACACATCTACCTTTGTAATAATGCATCAAGGGAACTCGAAACTGATCATCCGCTATGCGCTCACATGCATGAATTTCAAACGTATTATAGTCCTTCTTTATAAATCTAGTATTAATTTTATGTGTTCTCTGTTTTTGCATCGAAACAACTCTTCAAACCAATTTCACCATTTCTAAGGGTTTATTAAAATTAGTTTTTCATATTCTTTGCTACTAGAAATAATTTCATTAGTATGCATACCTGTGTGCCATAAGTGTTTAAATATAACAGTCATATTTTAAAGTTATTATTGATGGTCTTCGTGACTACAACTAATTTTATCTCATCTCGCTTCATCCATTCCGGATGAACTGCTCAACGCCAGAGATTTCATTTTCCCCATCGCAATATGAAATAATCCTTTATCACGTGTTTGTCTCTCTCATTAGCCTGGCCAAATCTAAGTTGTTGCTTGTTCTAAGACAATTTCTTCTTGATTAATTTAACAATAAGGTCTGTAAAAGTATACAGTAATTCCATTGGAAGGTAGGAACAACATACAACATACAGTAATTCCATTGGAATATAGGAACAATATACAACATACAGTAATTCCATTAAAATATAGGTACAACATAAAGTAATTTCATTGGAATATAGGAAGAACATACAACATACACTAATTCCATTGGAATATAGGAACAACATACAATATACAGTAATTCCATTTAAATATAGGAACAACATACAGCATACAGTAATTCCATTGGGATGTAAGAACAAAATACAACAATTCCATTGGAATATAGGAACAACATACAACATACAGTAATTGCATTGGGATGTAAGAACAAAATACAATAACTCCATTGGAATATATGAACAACATACGACATACAGTAATTCCATTGGAATATAGGAACAACATTAAACATACAGTAATTCCATTGTAATGTAGGAACATTATATCATCTAAATATCACCTAGGAATGTACAATGTAAAAACAACCTGATAGTTCAAACATGCCTTATATATTCATAGCATTGAAGTATGGATACTTATTATGTGTGGAAAAATATCATATTTCAAACAGCACCTTTAAAGTAACCAACCCTGTATCTGAGAATGGAAAGAAGTTAAAATAATTTTATATATCTTTTATTTGTTCAGTCGGTCAACTTCTCTACAAGTTACTGACCTGTTATGAGCAATAGTACCCAACTATCAATAGCAGTAAGTTAAAGTGATGTTGCATTTCAAAATTTACAGCCTATAGCTGAAGCCGAAAAATAATCTAAAATTAGATAAATTTACATATTGCCAAGAAAAAAAAAGTAAAATTTGACAGAATAAAAATTGCAGAAAATAAAAGTTATCATCTCACTACAATCCATGTATCCAAAACTCCATTGTTAATGGAAAAAAAACACAATTCAGAAAAAAGTATATTTGTATATCTGATGTTTATCACAAAGTGAATGCATGGGCAGAATACATTCACATTTTCATTGTTAAAATTGCCTATTGACCGTGGGGTAATTAGAACAATGAACGAATAATCAGGGTAGTTATTGTTCTTTTAGGGTTTAACACCATTTTTCAGCACATAATAAGCAATACACGGCGGCCAGTATTAATGGTGGAGGAAGAACCCGGGAAACCCCTCGGAAAGGACCACCAACACACGAGAAGCTATTGGCAAGCTTTCTCACATACCCATATTGTCCAAATGTGGGACTTGAACCCACGCAGACAGAGGTGAGGTGGAAATGATCCAAACGGTGATCGCTTTTGACCACTCGGACAGTCGGGGCCCCCTTTAATCAGGCTAGTCCAATTGTTCATAAGAAAAGCAAAACAACTTGATCAGTTTTTGTCTAATTGACTAAAGGGGTAAACTGAAAAAAAAACAACAATTATTGCAACTGTTTACTATACCAACTATAAATGAATATGATACAATATCTGATCTTACTTAATTAAGTTAGAATATAATAACAATAATTTTCAGATCTGATATATAGGGATAGATAACCATTGAAAAGTATTAGTTGTCGCTTAATAACCAGCGAAGCAGATTTCTCTTCGTAGACGCCCCGTAATGTTCTGTTTTTGCACTTGCTGTCGTAGGGTTTAACGCCATTTGTCAGTACAAGATATGCAAATTAATGCCGCCAGTATTAATGGTGGAGGAAGAACCCAGAAAAAACTTGAAAACAACCACCCACCCACAAAAAGCTACTGGCAAGCTTTCTCACGTACCCACATTGACCGAGCCCGATACTCGAAACAACACAGATGTAAGATGGCATTGATCCGTAACGGTGAGCGCTTTAGACCACCCGGACACTAACCCCCCCCCCCCTTGTAATGTTATGTTGTTGTGCAGAAAGTGATGCTAAGCGTATACCAAGGATGAATAAAGGAACAGAATGGACATTGATTTGGGCATCTTATGGCATCATTTGTTTCCAAAATTTAAAGATAAATATATTATTGTTTTGAGCTATTTCAATGCTGGAATCACTGGTCGTCCAGCTTTTATTTGTAATTGCCCTGATTTCCCTGGGAATGGATTTTTTTAAAGCACCTGTTACGAGTCTATGCTCTTAAAAAAGGAACAGAAAAGACTGACGACATCAAGCATTGTAAAGTTAAAAACAGATCATTTATTTTCCTAGAATACAAAGTGAAAATTGAGAAAAAAGAACTTACGGTATTGTGAATTAAAGTAAAAAATAATCCTAGAAATAAAGACACAAGTCCAAGTAATTAAAAGTCCTGAATAAAACTCAGTTCAGGTCCCGATTAGATCCAAAATTGAAGGAGATGACGTGTATGTTATAACTAGCGAAGTACTGATGTGTCAACAGTCTATTGTTGAATAACAGAAATATCATTGCAGGTTTAAATTCAGTATAAATTTCAATGAATTTCATTATTCAAGAATTCTGTCAGGACACTTGTATTTCCAGTAAAAATAATCACATGATTTAATAATTTGAAAAAATAAAATTCAGGTCAAACTAGCCACAATATAATACAAATCAAATTTCTAGATGTTAATGCACGACTGGTAAAATCCTGAGTCACAAAATATTGTAGTTCTCTGTTTGACCTCAGGTCATTCATATATTGTTTTAGCATATTTGTGACAACAACTATTATCTAATGCTAAAAACCTTCTAGAATGATTTAATGTCCCTTGTTTACTTACAACACAGTAGTCCCGACCTTGATCACCATAATTCGCATTTCTTGTTCACCTGAATAATAATTAGGATAATAAGCTCATAAAGATAGAGAATAATGAATTATTGGTTACAACATACACTAATTCCATTGGAATATAGGAACAACATACAATATACAGTAATTATTGGTTGTTTATATAAATGGATTTAAAAATAATGTAAAAAAAAGTCAATCAGGTTAAACACATATGAACTCAATGCTAAACAACGTCAGGTCCAGCAAACATTGTTACGTTACGATAACATTTAATGAAATAATAAACAAACAATTAAATTAAATCAACATGACACATCTTAGATATTTAGACAGTTATAATACCCCAGGTTTCCAAATATCAAACACAGAGTTGGAATAAGTCAGCGACCACTCCAACTATGCTGCCATTTCAAATAAATTTATATATTATTTCAAGGTTAGAATCAATGCTGCATTTTTGTATCACAGTAAGATGATAGAATAGACGAGACTCATTTCTCATTCTCTGAGTAATGGTTACAATAATTAGAAAATATGTGTACGTTAATTACTATGATTATAGATTATAAGGGTCATTTAGTTAAAACTTATTAAGTAGCTAAATTTGTTCATGATTGTGGGTTTGTACTTTAAGAAAATGTAGTTTTGTTTGGTAAACATGTCTACTTAGTTATATGGTCTGCCTGATTTCTGATTTGTCGCCTGCTAAAAATTCATTGAAGGATCTGACATTATTTACAAGTTATGATGAATATCCAGACCATTATCAATAAAAGTAAACATATTTATTTAGATCTGAGTCAAGCCATAGGGGAACACCAAAATGAAGATGGACGTATATTATACTATAGTGGAGAGTTGGACAAGTCCATAAATGGAGTAGACTTCCTTGTAAACAAAGTCATCAAATAATATATGTGTGAATGTCGCCCCATATCTAGTAGAATCATTTCCATTCGTCAGAAAGCATCTCCCTTTAACATCACAATTATCCAAGTCTATGCTCCAACTACCGATCAAGATGACGTAGAAATAGAGGAGTTTTACAACAAATTCCAGGGTATTCTAAACATTGTCAGTAAAAACGACATTCCCATCATCCATGAAGACTGGAATGCCAAAGTTGAATAGATTCTCTAAAAGACTAAGATGATCATTGTGGACCTTCTTACAATGAGCTTACCAATGAAAGAGTGAGACAGTTGCTCGAGATCGCAAGCTACAACAACTTTCTAGCCAATACCCTGGGCCAACATAAAGCTTCGCGATCCTGAATATGGCACGCTCCAAATGGAAACCATCATAACCAGATCGACTACATACTGGTTCAAATTCGTTACTGATCTGGCATCAAGAGAGCACAAACAAGAACATTCCCAAGTGCTGATAAGGTGAGTGAGGCTGAATAAAATTAACAAGCCAAAGAACATTAGGCTCAAATTCAACCTTGAACAACTGTAGCACCCTATAATCTGCAAGTCATTCCAAGCCAAAATTGGAGTTAAATTTGCTCCCTTCCTTGTGATGGATGTTGATGTTAAAGTGATGACAGACAATTTCAACACAGTCATGACAACAGCTGCCAAGGAAATCATTGGTATCCATCGCCCAAAGAAAACGCACTGGGGTTCAGAAGAGATTCTGAATCTTTGTGATGCCCGAATAGACTTCATAAACACCAGACACACAAGAGGGGAAATGGAATACCGATCAATAAATAAGAATATCAGGTGCAAACAATTGAAAACAGCAAAAAAAGACTGGATTGGAGAAAAGTGCACAGAAACAGAGCATAACATCAAAAGGCATAACAAATTGTAAAAGACCTCACCAGACAGAAGCAACCAAAAGTCAGTTCCATTCAAGACGAAAACGGAAAATGCCTCACAGAAGCATATGACATTGCAGAAAGACTGGCTGAGTATTGTAAAGAACTCTTCAACTATCTGTCCACAGGGGGCCAAGAGGTGCTTGATATTTCAAACTCCTTAAATAAAGATGATTTCCCCATTCTCAAAGAATAAATGGAGTTAGCAATAAGAGCAAAAAAATATGGGAAGGCAGCTGTAGTAGAAAACATCCCAGCTGAAATTATCAAGAATGGGCGGAATCAGTGATAGAGCTACCAACAACAATCTGCAACAAGATCTGGAAGACAGATGAAAGGCCAACACAGTCTACCCAGTCACTGATTATAACACTCCCTATAGATGTAATCTCCAGCTGTGCCAAACTTACAGAACTATCAATTTGATCAGCCACGCTAGTAAGGTGATGCTGAAGATCATCTTGAACAGACTAAGACCACAAGCAGAAGAAATATACGCTGAAGAATAACCAGGGTTCAGGAGTGGAAGAAGAATTGTGACAGAACAAATATTTAATCTCAGGGTTCTGTGTGAAAAGTACTCACAACATCGACAAGATATATATTATCTGTTTATAGATTTCAAAAAGACCTTTCACAGAATGTGGCATAAGGCATTGTGGGCCACAATGAAGAAGTACAACATAGGTCATAAGTTGACCAATAGCATCAAGCAGCTGTACGCCAAGGCTACCAGTGCAGTAATTGCTCAAGGTTCTACTTGGGACTGGTTCAAAGCAACAGTTGGAGTACGTCAAGACTGTCTCTTGTAACTTACGCGTTTCAACATCTACATAGAGCGCATCATGTGCGAAGCCCTGGAAATTCACTGTCGGACAGTCAGCATTGGAGGGCGTAACATCAACAACCTCCGCTTTGATCGGCTGCCAGGCAGTAAAGACAAACTTGTCACCTTCGTGAAGAACCTGGATGAAACATCTTCCCGATTTGACATGGAGATACGCACTGAGAAGACAAAGCTAATGACAAATAGTGGCAAACAATCTTAGCCAAGATTAAAGTCAGAGGAGTAACTGGAAACAGTGCGACAGTTCAAATATCTTGGTTCAATAATCCACAAAGAGGGATCAAGAGCAGCAATTTTGTCACGAGCAGCACAAATAACGGCAGCTATGTCGAAGCAAAGATCCATCTGAAGAGACAAAAATATATGTCTGAAAACTAAAATCAGACTATTGAGCGCACTAGTCGTCTCAATCGTTTTGTATTCATGTGGGACCTGGACCCTGACAGCAGAATTACAACGAAGAATCCAGTCACTTGAAATGAGATGCTACAGAACCATCCTTGGCATCTCTTACGTGGACCACATCACAAATGAAGAAGTGCGTAACACCATCAGGCACAAAGGAAACCATTATGAAGACCTCCTCACCACCGTCAAAACGAGAAAACTGAAATGGTATGGCCATGTCACTAGAGCAAACAATATATTCACAACAGTACTGCAGGGCAGCGTTGAGGTTGGCAGAGGGAGAGTTAGACAGAGCAGAAGTGGACTGACAACATCACAGAATGGACCAGGAAATGTTTTGCGGAGACATTGCATTGGCACATGATCGAGACAAGAGGAGGGAACTGGTCAGATGTTCAGTAGCACAGCACCTCGATGACGACACTAGGTCAAGAGACAGATGATGACGACGATGATGATGATGAGTCAAAGATATTGCTTCCTCATAAAAAATACCTAGCATACCTGATGTTAACAACATTTTTATTTTAATTTTAGTAACAGAGTTATCTTGTAAACATCTTAGAATGTTCTAAATAACAGTATCTGCAGAAAATGCTAATTGTGACCTAGGTCAAGTAGAGGCCTTTTAAATCTTGTCTATCTTGACATTACCCATTCTAGCTGTAAGGTCTTCATGCAGAATTGTTTGCATTGGGGTGTTCAGTATTTTGATTTGGGTTTAAATTATGTATTGAAATTAATATTCTTTGGAATTAAAAAGTGATATTTAATATTATTCTTATAGATACATTGACTTAGAATTATAGTACATTCAGACAGGAATATATTGGATTATTTTATTCAGATTAATTGGAAGAATGTTACACCATCATCATACTTACATCACTTCAGAGCTTGATCTTAATTCGATAACCACTGGAATTTAATTGGAAGATTATTCATTACGACTGGAGATAGAACTTTTTCACTATGTGGCATTTTCTTAAAATTTACAAAACTGGTTTGTTTTCGCTCTTGTCAATTACTTAGTTTACAAGTCGTAAAATCCTGATAATTACTTATTCCTATAGTAATGAAAGCAGTCTGTTAGTAGTGTTCAATCGCGTTTTGATAATTTATTTCCATTAGTCATTGGAATTACATAGTTATCATTTTTGACTGTAGGATAAAACCACTTGTTTGGGATTATTGTGAATTCATTCAACGACATTCCTGATTACATCATTGTGAAATATCAAGACAGTTGGCACCTTAGCAAATCCAAGACATTAAGAAAAGTTAAATTGTATTAAAATTGCAAACTGATATATTAGCAGCTGCATACTGTAGAGGCATTTACATTCAGTTCTACTGGATTTTGCGATTGTCTCTAACCGTAAATGAAAACGTTGTATAGCGCAGCATGTGTAATAGCGCTGAATATGACACGAATGTATGTATATATCCATATGGGTTTCTACACGGGATTCTACGGTGTGTCGAACAAGCCATGTACAGGGAAAGTGTTGACACTTATTTACACTAGAGATATTTTTTGCATTTATTTATCTTGTTTCATTATAAATATTTTACACTGGGTAAATTAGCTTTATCGTTGCACAGTGTAGTCATATGCAAGGGGTGCTTTAGAAAACAAGTTACAAAGAAGCTATTTAATATGGCTGTTAGTCTACACCGGGAATATTAGACCAAAGTTTAACAGCCATGAACCCATTCATAGGATACAAGCAAGTGGCAAGAGATTAAACTTAAGATTCATTAATTAATTACGTGTACAAAACTGATTTACCAAACGTGGTAAGATAAATAGATACAATGCATGTACATTAAGACACGTGATCAAAAAACATGAAAATTTTCCAGACTTAATGTTAGGGATCATTATAATACACATTACTAAAGACTGAGCTTATAGTACTTATGGTCAGTACACGCCACCCTACCATTTTTTTAAAGAACTACAGTCAATGTGGTTTAGGATGGATTATAATTTATTGAGGATGTTGATAATATGTGCAGAAAAAACCAGTTCATATTCAATCCAAGTTTTATACAAAATCCACTTTTTCTTTTCACCAGATACAAATTTTAACTATTTTGCGTCATGGAGGATTCCCATCCACACATCGACCACTCAGATTAATGAACTGCAACAATAACAGTAACAACAAACGATATATTATATATTTAACTTTTCTTTACTTTATACTTTTTATACTTATGGATAAAATTCCGTTCAAATTTAATATATGTAGTCTATGTCGTCTATGTAAAATAAACGGGGTGGGGGAGGGAATACTTTCACGAGCCGTTACAGAAAAATTAATCCTTTGAGACAAAATTTTGACAAAACACGGTCCTGCTGTGCTGATGAATAGCTTCCCTTCAGATCATTTTAGATAACCTTTTTCTAAACGGCATGTAAATATTGTCTGAGTGTTGAAGATTTATCAGGTTTACTCTTCATGTACGTCTTTTCTTCACATCGAATAGTGATTGGTTTTTTCTGAATCTGATTTTTTTGTCTTGGAATTTTCGTTGCGTCATCGCTCGGCTGGCAAAAATCCTCCACTCTAAAACACAAACGCTGTTACTCGATCTTTATTTAATATTGTAAAAACTTAGTGTAAGCAAAGCTTATTTTCTTTAGAGCGTAAGATGGTTGGTTCTGTCTAAAGGTAAAGATGGCAAATAAAACACTTGTCAAAAATCATTGGATCCACATTCTTTTATTATTAACTTGCTATTGTGTAGATGTGATATCTCCCATTAGAGCCCGACATATCAGCATGTGTGATATGCAAATATAACAACAGTTGAATGAGAACACATATAAATCTTATATATCAAACTTCGAAGCACGTCTATTTACCCCTGTTATATATAACTTATCTAAGAAATTCGGGCCTATTGAAGAAAAGTGTGCTTCCGTCTTCCGCAAGACGGAAGCACACTTTTATTAAATAGGATTAATTTCTCAGATAAGATTTTGGAATGCCGGGTCATTCCTGGGGCAAGTCAAACTGAAAAATAAAATGCAAAAGATGATTACGCTGGATACATTCTAAATAGAAGAAATTGTACTGAATCTGTGTTGTAGTCGTGGAATTAAAGTTGCGTCATCGCTTCTGCTGGCAAAAATCTTAAACGCCGTTTTGCGATATTTAATTTTAAACAAATTAGATAAACGTAGTGTAAGAAAATCTTTTTTCTTTGACCGGAAACTATTTTTTTTTAAAATTCAGTTTAAAATGTGACCAACTTAGCAATATAACCTCTAACTTTGTATGGTCTTAAACTTAAAGGAAATACAGCGCTCTTTATAATCGCTTAAATTAATAATTCAAAAACCCACCCCACCCGACCCCCAACAAAATAGCAGAGAGAATGAATCATAGACCAGGCGTTGTATAGATGTGATGTTTCCCATTAGAGACCGACATATCAGCATGTGTGATATGAAAATATAATAACAGTTCAATGAGAACAGATTTAAATCTTATATATCAAACTTCGAAGTATGTCCATTTCACCTCTGTAAAATATTGCTTTTTGTGACAAGTTCGCACGTCGAATTATTTAAAATGGTTGACTTACAGCTATTTTAAATTTTCAAAAACAGTCTAAATTAGACTAATTCGGATAAAAATGGAAAGAACTGCAATGGAAATGGACAACCAACTGAACAACGATAAACATAACGCTACTAGAGACAAATCTTTTGTAAATGTCACAGCATATAAAAATAAATATTAGTAAACATTGACACATAAACTATTTAAAAAATGCACTTTTTGAATCTTAAATATTATATCTTTTTATATAAATGTAGATAAATATTAGAAATTTCACATATGAAATTTACATAGTTTTACAACTTTATAATATGATTTAAATAGTGCTGTCCATACAATTATATCTTACAACATACAAGTAAATAATATACAAATTACACACACAATGGACAAATGACTCTGGCAAAGTCAACTGGGTTAAAACTTAATAAATTTTATACTAATAAAGGAAAGGAAATTGGCCCTGGAAATTAATAGTTCTATGGGAAAAGAGTACGATCCTAATTTTACGAATCAGATTGTAAAGAAATCAGTATTCTCTTCAGCTCCAGTGAAGAATATATATCACAAGTTAGCTATTACTTGTGATAGAAAGTACCGGTATTATCAGTCTGAATTCCAAAGTGGGTAATAAAAACTTTGATATATTTGATAAACAAAACAAAGATTAACTTTCATCAAAATGTATATATTGTAACTCTAAAACATTAACATAGATATAAACACTATTCCTTACACTCATGGGTGGACAGGGATAACATTACACCATCTTAGATACTTTTGGCTAACGAAGGTGTTCCTCAATCAACTCAAACCAGCTATATATGCTGGGGAGAGTACCGAGGATCACACACACACACACACACACACACACACACACACACACACCGCACGTCACAAAGCAAAGTGCCGTCTGAACAATGCAACATACAATATCAACAACAAAAATAACAGTCACAACACTCTGGCAAAGTCACTACAACCAAAGAAACAATGAATAAGACAAGAAAACCTAAACTAGGACAAACTTTTGTACTAACGGAGAGAATACAATCCTTGTTTGAGGCATATGGAGAAAGGAAACCAGAATCTTTTGTCAGGCTCAGACAAAAAATTGTAATATGAATTATCAGCACAGATAGTAAATAGTAAGTACACTCTATAAAGCCTCTTTGGAACAAAGTAACTCTAAAAAAATATGACAAACAAAACAAAGAATAACCCTTAAAAAACTTCAAAATAAATTTAAAAAAATAAAAACACAAAAATAAATAATAAACAAAATAACACATTATACGGTGGACAGGGAAACCTTACACCTAACATTTTATAACTAACAGATACAAGGGTGTCACCTTAAGTACCAAACCAGCTACACATGCTGGGGAGGGACGAAGGGTGTCAACACTCGCAACGCAAAGTCGAGAGTCCGGACGCGCACTTTGGGTGCGACGGAAACTTGTTTAAGATAAGGTCTTGGAATGCTGGGCCATTCCGTGGGGCAAGTCAAAAAAAAAATACAAAAGATGCTTCACTTTCAGCATTGTTGCCATATAGTCTAAATGTAGGTGAACGGGAACAGTAAGTAACAAGGTAGAAGGTTATAATTTTTACATATTAGCCATTGAGTAACTCGGCTTAGATCAACTATGGCTGTATATTTTCAACCACATACTATATATATATATATATATATATATATATATATATATATATATATATATATATATATAGATATAGATATACAATATTGGTAAGGAGGAATACAAAGTACCATGTCGCCATATTTAGTTCGTGTATATATATATATATATATATATATATATATATATATATATATATATATATATATATATATATATATATATATATATATATATATATGTACACGGGCTAAATATGGCGACATGGTACTTTGTATTCCTCCTTACCAATATTGTAGCCAAAAATATGATAGGGACCAGTCTAGATCATTATGGACCAGGATTGATTGGGCCAAAAGAATAAAGACTGAATAGTTATGATTCTGTTTGATGGATATTGAATCTAACATTAGGCAATCATTTTCCATACTATCAAATAATGAAGGTTATAGACAAAACCATGAAGTAATAAGCAGCAGGGAGGGCGAGTCGACCTAATTTTGTAAAGTATCTTTTGCTAAACTATGGCTTCTTATAAAAATGAGAAGAAAAAAACCCAAGGAAATATTCGCCAAAGCATAGCCTCTAACGTACCGAGTTTCTCTCCAAGAGTCTCGGGGTTAGTTATTTTTGTTACTATTTTTTAATATTTTTTCAAACATTATCCGCGCGAAGTTACTACAATGACGTCTTATCGAGGTCGCGCCCACCCTGCGGCTATTATTTAAACATTTTATCAAGACGAATTCTGTATGTGGATCTATGATCCTGTAAATGTATTGTTATAAATCCGTGTGGGGTTGACTGAGGTGGACTAAATAAATTTCTAAACTTAATTATGTCCATGTCACCGCTACACCAAGTCTGAAGAATTTTACGTAACGTGTGACTATAAACTCTATTAAAAACAACAAGATTATAATTGTCGTCTCTGGTCACTTTTGGTATTTGTGTATAACGCTAAGTAACATAAATCACATCAGTGTTTTATAGCTATCTCGGGAAAATATTCTAGCTGGATGTGATTGCTTGTCCATCATCACATCATCGTATACAACTAAATTAAACATAGATCCATCAATATTATCTACACATGGCGCTTCATTAATATTAGTAATAAATTCAGTTACATTATTACCGCGCTCATCCAACGTCTTTGCGTTTTCATTAAAACATTTAAGTATATCATAGCATCGTTGATCATCCACAGATGGTGCAACAAAATACTTGTCCCATTTTAACCACCTCATTATCAAATTAAGTAGCAGTTGCGATTTATTACTTTCAGATGGACCTATTATGATCATCGATATATAATTTGGTAGCGATGCATGGTGTTTAACCGTTTCACGCGCTCTTGTCGCCGAAAAATCAATTACATCCAATATCTATAATAAATAATAGGATTTATTTTGTGTTAAATGCAAGGGGCATACTTCTATAGGTGAAATAATGACCATCAGAATAAAAATAAATGTTAAATGAAAGGGGTATACTTCTATAGGTGAAATAATGACCATCAGAATAAAAAATAATGACCATCAGAATAAAAAATAATGACCATCAGAATAAAAATAATAGACCAGCACTTACTGATAGGTCTGAACAATGTGGCACAAATTTTTTTTATCTCCGCTGACGAATCGAATTAGTAAAAGAATTGAGAAGGTGACTAATAGATTATCAAGTAATAATTTAGACAAATAGTATTATTATAAATGAGTCATATAAATGAGCAAAGAATTTGTGCAACATCCCATCATCAAGAATTATGAAGCATCTAGTGTTGTCGATACTACTATTTATCTCAATGCTTCGGGGGGGGGGGGGGGAGTTGTTAAAAAAAATATATTTGTCATAAATTTATTTTCGAGACTTTCTCGGAGTAATAAATGATGGTCTTGTGATCGATCATATTAACTGCAACAAACTTGATAATTCTCTGGAAAATGTACAAGCTATAACACAGTGGAAATTCTGAACACGGTTGAACTACTAAATGTAAGACAATAGGAAGGACACCTATAGAGACTGGTAAAAAAAAATTATATTTCTATCAATGACCGCAACCACAGCAAATATTGTTATATTACATCTCGTTCTGTTCAACGTGTAGCAGAAAATATACAAAACTCCTCTTTCTCTAAAAGATTTAAACAAAGAATAACTTTTCAATACTGCTGAAGAAAGATATATACTTATATTTATTTATTTATATTCTAAATCTGACGTTTGTGTAATAAATGTAAGCCTTATTTAAGGGAGGTAACTATTAGAAATACGTATAATCTTGTAAGGGAAATAATCGCGTATTGCTTTTAAGTTATCTAGATAAGGTTAAATCTAAAATTTTATAAAAGCGTTTTCATTTATTAGTGAAAAAATATTCTGCTTATTTTTTAACAGAAACATCTTTGTCTGCATCTGTCAGGTTTCTTGCTTCATTTAGATTTTTTCTGCGATAATAATTAAATACATGAAAATATATGAATCACAAACGTTTCTTTTGATTTCAAAATATTAGTCAACATATATAGCATATAGACCGTTTTCCAGCCTAATGATCAAAATTTAACACAAAACGCACACTCCCACCATGTCACCACGTCGTGGATGCGACTTTGCCTCTCCTGGTGTTGATTTGGGAGAGTGTGTGTTTTGTGTTGAAAGGTCCCGTTTGTCTGTGCCGTCTGTATATATGCATATGTGTGTATGTACCGTCTTGTATATAAATGTATGTCCTGGCCATGCTAAGATGTCATAAGGCAACTTAGAGAGACTGGAGAGAATACCTTCCTTAGACTAAGATTGTATACTTCAAATTTAGATATGATTAGTATAACTTTTCCTACCATATATTTAAGGGGCGACAACCCAGCTATATTGAGCCACCAAGAACAAACATTTAAGTAATATCTTTTGAACGTACATCTGAAACACTACTCGTCCAGCCTAGAAAGAGAAAAAATCTGCCGTACAAATAGATTTTTGAAAACATATAGATAAAATGCCGTTGTAATTGGTCACTAATAAACGCGTAAAATGTACCAGTGAGGACACATATCATAAGTATTTTCATACAGTAACAATGCTAAAGCAATAGATTTCCATTTCATACAGTAACAGTGCTAAAGCAATAGATTTCCATTTCATACAGTAACAATGCTAAAGCAATAGATTTCCATTTCATACAGTAACAATGCTAAAGCAATAGATTTCCATTTCATACAGTAACAATGCTAAAGCAATAGATTTCCATTTCATACAGTAACAATGCTAAAGCAATAGATTTCCATTTCATACAGTGACAATGCTAAAGCAATAGATTTCCATTTCATACAGTGACAATGCTAAAGCAATAGATTTCCACTTCATACAGTGACAATGCTAAAGCAATAGATTTCCATTTCATACAGTGACAATGCTAAAGCAATAGATTTCCATTACATACAGTGACAGTGCTAAAGCAATAGATTTCCATTTCATACAGTGACAGTGCTAAAGCAATATATTTCCATTTCATACAGTGACAATGCTAAAGGAATAGATTTCCATTTCATACAGTAACAATGCTAAAGCAATAGATTTCCATTTCATACAGTAACAATGCTAAAGCAATAGATTTCCATTTCATACAGTAAAAATGCTAAAGCAATAGATTTCCATTTCATACAGTAACAATGCTAAAGCAATAGATTTCCATTTCATACAGTGACAATGCTAAAGCAATAGATTTCCATTTCATACAGTAACAATGCTAAAGCAATAGATTTCCATTTCATACAGTAACAATGCTAAAGCAATAGATTTCCATTTCATACAGTAAAAATGCTAAAGCAATAGATTTCCATTTCATACAGTAACAATGATAAGGCAATAGATTTCCATTTCGTCCGATATTTATACGTTTTACTGAACATATTACTCAGATTGCCAGATAATCCCAATAATCTATTTCTGATTGATGTAATAAAGCTCTAATTCCTATTTGTTTATCAAAACCAAATATGTATCACATTAGCCTTTATTAGATGGCAGATAGCATTACACCATTCATTAATCATATGAACACAAATACTAATATTACAACGACAGTTAATGTCTCCAAAGCATGATATGTACCACGCTTCAGCCTCAAAAGTTTGATATTACAACGGTATTACTCTACAAATTAAATTCTCCTTAACATAGTATTTGGTGAAATCAAAACACATTTATCTTTGTAATAATGCATCAAGGCAACTCGAAACTGATCATCCGCTGTGCGCTCACATGCATGAATTTCAAACGTGTTGTAGTCCTTCTTTTTTAAATCTAGTATTGACTTTACGTGTTCTCTGTCTTTGGATCGAAACAACTCTTCAAACCAACCTCACCATTTTTAGTTTTTCATATTCTTTGCTATTGCAAGTTACTTCATTAGTATGCATATCACTGTGTACCATTAGTGTTTAAATATGACAGTGATATTTTTAAGTTATTATTGATGGTCTTCATGACTACAACTAATTTTGTCTCATCTCGCTTCATCCATTCCGGATGAACTGCTCAACGCCAGAGATTTTATTTTCCCCATCGCAATATGAAATAATGCTTTATCACGTGTTTGTCTCTCTCATAAGCCTGGCCAAATCTAACTTGTTGCTTTTCTAAGACAATTCCTTGTTGATTAATTTAACATTAAGCTCCGGAAAGTATACAGTAATTCCATTGGAATGTGGGAACAGCATACAACATACAGTAATTCAATTGGAATGTGGGAACAACATACAACATACAGTAATTCAATTAGAATGTGGGAACAACATACAACATACAGTAATTCCACTGGAATGTGGGAACAACATACAACATACAGTAATTCCACTGGAATGTGGGAACAACATACAACATACAGTAATTCCATTGGAATGTGGGAACAACATTCAACATACAGTAATTCAATTGGAATGTGGGAACAACATACAACATACAGTAATTCCACTGGAATGTGGGAACAACATACAACATACAGTAATTCCACTGGAATGTGGGAACAACATACAACATTCAGTAATTCCATTGGAATGTGGGAACAACATACAACATACAGTAATTCCATTGGAATATAGGAACAACATACAACATACAGTAATTCCATTGGAATGTGGGAACAACATACAACATACAGTAATTCCATTTAAATATATGAACAACATACAACATACAGTAATTCCATTGGAATATAGGAACAACATACAATAATTCCATTTAAATATAGGAACAACATACAACATGCAGTAATTCTATTCGAATGTAGGAACAACATACAACATACAGTAATTCCATTGGGATGTAAGAACAAAATACAATAACTCCATTAGAATATAGGAGCAACATGCAACATGCAGTAATTCGATTGAAATGTAGGAACATTATATCATCTAAATATCATGTACATGGTAAAAACAACAGCACCTTTAAAATAACCAAACTTGTTTCTGAGAATGGAAAGATGTCAAACTAATTTTACATATCTTTTATTTGTTCAGTCGGTCAACTTCTCTACAAGTTACTGACCTGTTATGAGCAATAGTACCCAACTATCAATAGCAACAAGTTAAAGTGATGTTGCATTTCAAAATTTACAGCCTATAGCTGAAGCCTAAAAATAATCTAAAATTAGATAAAGATACATATTGGCAAGAAAAAGAAAGAATAAATTGACAGAATACAAATTGCAGAAAAAACAGTTATCATCTCACTACAATCCATGTATCCAAAACTCCATTATTAATGGAAAAAACACAATTCAGAAAAGAGTATATTTGTATATCTGATGTTTATCACAGAGTGAATGCATGGGCAGAATACATTCACATTTTCATTGTTAAAATTGCCTATTGACCGTGGGGTAATTAGAACAATGAACGAATAATCAGGGTAGTTATTGTTCTTGTAGGGTTTAACACCATTTTTCAGCACATAATAAGCAATACACGGCGGCCAGTATTAATGGTGGAGGAAGAACCCGGGAAACCCCTCGGAAAGGACCACCAACACACGAGAAGCTATTGGCAAGCTTTCTCACATACCCATATTGTCCAAATGTGGGACTTGAACCCACGCAGACAGAGGTGAGGTGGAAATGATCCAAACGGTGATCGCTTTTGACCACTCGGACAGTCGGGGCCCCCTTTAATCAGGCTAGTCTAATTGTTCATAAGAAAAGCAAAACAACTTGATCAGTTTTAGTCTAATTGACTAAAGGGGTAAACTGAAAGAAACAACAACAATTATTGCAACTGTTTACTATACCAACTATAAATGAATATGATACAATATCTGATCTTACTTAATTAAGTTAGAATATAATAACAATAATTTTCAGATCTGATATATAGGGATAGATAACCATTGAAAATTATTAGTTGTCGCTTAATAACCAGAAAAGTAGATTTCTCTTCGTAGACGCCCCGTAATGTTCTGTTTTTGTTCTTGCTGTCGTAGGGTTTTACGCCATTTGTCAGCACAAGATATGCTAATTAATGCGGTCAGTATAAATGGTGGAGGAAGAACCCGGAAAAAACTTGAAAACAACTACCCACCCACAAAAAGCTACTGGCAAGCTTTCTCACGTACCCACATTGACCGAGCCCGAGACTCGAAACAACACAGATGTAAGATGGCATTGATCCGTAACGGTGAGCGCTTTAGACCACCCGGACACTAACCCCCCCCCCCCCCCCCCGTAATGTTATGTTGTTGTGCAGAAAGTGATGCTAAGCGTATACCAAGGATGAATAAAGGAACAAAATGGACATTGATTTGGGCATCTTATGACATCAATCGTTTCCAAAATTTAAAGATCAATGTATTATTCTTTTGAGATGTATAACCTTAATGGGCTTTCAATGCAGGAATCACTGGTCGTCCAGCTTGTACTTGTAATTGCCCTGATTTCCCTGGCAATGGATTTCTTTTAAACACCTGTTACGTGTCTTTGCTCTTAAAAAAGTAACAGAAAAGACTGACGACAACAAGCATTGTAAAGTTAAAAACAGATCATTTATTTTTCTAGAATACAAAGTGAAAATTGAGAAAAAAAAATTTACGGTATTGTGAATTAAAGTAAAAAATAATCCAAGAATTATAGACACAAGTCCTAGTAATAAAAAGTCCTGAATGAAACTCAGTTCAGGTCCCGATTAGATCCAAAATTGAAGAAGATGACGTGTGTGTTATAACTTGCGAAGTACTGATGTGTCAACAGTCTGTTGTTGAATAACAGAAATATCATTGCAGGTTTAAATTCAGTATAAATTTCAATGAATTTCATTATTCAAGAATTCTGTCAGGACACTTGTATTTCCAATAAAAATAATCACATGATTTAATAATTTGAAAAAATAAAATTCAGGCCAAACTAGCCACAACATAATACAAATCAAATTGCTAGATGTTAATGCACGACTGGTAAAACCCTGAGTCACAAAATAATATAGATCTCTGTTTGACCTCAGGTCACTCATATATTTTTTAGCATATTTGTGACAAAAACTATTATCTAATGCAAAATAACCTTCTAGAATGATTTAATGTCTTGCTTACTTACAACACAGTAGCCTATAAACTTCACTTAGGAATCTCCAAAACCCCGACCTTGATCACCACTTAATTACTACTTCTTGTTTACCTGAATAATAATTCGGATAATAAGCTCATAAAGATAGAGAATAATGAATTATTAGTTGTTTATATAAATGGATTTAAAAATAATGTAAAAAAGTCAATCAGGTTAAACACATATGAACTCAATGCTAAACAACGTCAGGTCCAGCAAACAATGTTACGTTACGATAACATTTAATGAAATAATAAACAAACAATTAAATTAAATCAATATGACACATCTTAGATATTTAGACAGTTATAATACCCCAGGTTTCCAAATATCAAACACAGAGTTGGAATAAGTCAGCGACCACTCCAACTATGCTGCCATTTCAGATAAATTTATATATTATTTCAAGGTTAGAATCAATGCTGCATTTTTGTATCACAGTAAGATGATAGAATAGACGAGACTCGTTTCTCATTCTCTGAATAATGGTTAAATTAATTAGAAAATATGTGTACGTTAATTACTATGATTATAGATTATAAAGCTCATTTAGTTAAAAACTTATTAAGTAGCTAAATTAGTTCATGATTGTGGGTTTATACTTTAAGATAATGTCGTTTTGTTTGGTAAACATGTTTACTTAATTATATGGTCTGCCTGATTTCTGATTTGTCGCCTGCTAAAAATTCATTGAAGGATCTGACATTATTTACAAGTTATGATGTTTTGGAAATAAACTTGAGCACCTCGTCCAGCTACTGTTATTTTGTCTTAGCGTTTTATATAAGGTTTTCTCTCTCTCTCTCTCTCTCTCTCTCTCTCTCTCTCTCTCTCTCATAATTTGTATTGTTGATTAGTTTTTCCAACCTCATTATGTGTTATCTTTAATTGTATTTTGGACTTGACCTTGTCCAAAAAGTAGTTTACTTTGATCCTGTTAATTATATTTTATAGACATATAATACATAGTTAATAATTCCGTAGTAGTGTGGTTAATATTCAGACCATTATCAATAAAGGTAAACATATTTATTTAGATCTGAGTTAAGCCATTGGAGAACACTACACTGAACATGGACATATATTATACTATAGTGGAGAGTTGGAAAAGTCCACAAATGGAGTAGGCTTCCTAGTAAACAATGCCATCAAAGAATATATGTTTGAATGCCGCTTCATATCTAGCAGTATCATTTCCATTCGTCTGAAAGCATCTCCCTTTAACATCACAATTATCCAAGTCTGCGCTCTAACTACCGATCATGATGACGAAGAAATAGAGGAGTTTTACAACAAACTCCAGGGTATTCTAAACATGATCAGTAAAAACGACATCCTCATCATCCAACAAGACTTGAATGCCAAAGTTGACAAAGATTCTCTAAAAGACTGGGATGATCATTGTAGACCTTCTTACAATGAGCTTACCAATGAAAGAGGGAGACAGCTGCTCGAGTTCGCAAGCTACAACAACTTTCTAGCCAATACCCTGGGCCAACAAAAAGCTTCGCGATCCTGAATATGGCACGCTCCAAATGGAAACCATCATAAGCAGGTCGACTACATACTGATTCAAATTAGTTACTGATCTGACATCAAGAGAACACAAACAAAAACGTTATCAGGTGCTGATGTTGTGCGTGATCACAACCTCGCGATTATGAATGTCTGAGTGAGGCTGAAGAAAGGTAACATGTCAAACAAAATCAGGATCAAATTGAACCTTGAACAGCTGAAGGACCCTTACATCTGCAAGTCATTCCAAGCCACAATTGGAGTCAAATTTGCTCCCCTCCTTGTGATGGATGTTGATGTTAAAGTGATGACAGACAATTTCAACACAGTCATGACAACAGCTGCCAAGGAAATCATTGGTATCCATCGTCCAAAGAAAACGCACTGGGGTTCAGAAGAGATTCTGAATCTGTGTGGTGCCTGAAGAGACCTCATAAATACCAGACACACAAAAGGGGCAATGGAATACCGATAAATCAACAAGAATATCAGGGGCAAAAACTTTAAAAAGTCAAAGTAAGACTGGATTGGAGAAAAGGCACATAAACAGAGCATAACAGCAAAAAGAGATTACAAATTGTAAAAGACCTCACCAGACAGAAGCAACCAAAAGTCAGTTCCATTCAAGACGAAAACGGAAAATGCCTCACAGAAGCATATGACATTACAGAAAAACGAACTGAGTATTGCAGAGAACTCTTCAACTATCTGTCCACAGGAGGCCAAGAGGTGCTTGATTTTCCAAACTCCACAAATGAAGATGATTTCCCCATTCTCAAAGAAGAGCTGGAGTTAGTAATAAGAGCACAGAAAAATGGAAAGGCAGCTAGAGTAGAAAACATCCCAGCTGAACTTATCAAGAATGGAGGATCAGTGATAGAGCTACCAACAACAATCTGCAAGAAGATCTGGAAGACAGATGAAAGGCCAACACAGTGTACCCAGTCACTGATTATAATACTCCCTAGAAAGGTAATCTCCAGCTGTGCCAAAATTACAGAACTATACTATCAATTTGATTAGCCATGCTAGTAAGGTGATGCTGAAGATCATCTTGAACAGACTAAAACCACAAGCAGAAGAAATATACGCTGAAGAATAACCAGTTTCCAGAGTGGAAGAAGCATTGTGACAGAACAAATATTTAATCTCAGGGTTCCTTGTTAAAAGTACTCACAACATCGACAAGATATATATCATGTGTTCATAGATTTCAAAAATGCCTTTCACAGAATGTGGCATAAGGCATTGTGGGCCACAATGAAGAAGTACAACATTGGTCAAAAGTTGACCAATAGCATCAAGCAGCTGTACGCCAAGGCTACCAGTACAGTAATTGCTCAATGTTCTGCGTGGGACTGGTTCAAAGCAACAGTTGGAATACGTTAAGACTGTCTCTTGTAACTTACGCATTTCAACATCTACATAGAGCGCATCATGTGCGAAGCCCTGGAAATTCACTGTCGGACAGTCAGCATTGGAGGGCGTAACATCACCAACCTCCGCTTTGCGTACGACTTTGATGGGCTGCCAGGCAGTAAAGACAAATTTGTCACCTTCGTGAAGAACCTGGATGAAACATCTTCCCGATTTGACATGGAGATACGCACTGAGAAGACAAAGCTAATGACAAATAGTGGCAAACAATCTTAGCCAAGATTAAAGTCAGAGGAGTAACTGGAAACAGTGCGACAGTTCAAATAGCTTGGTTCAATAATCCACAAAGAGGGATCAAGAGCAGCAATTTTGTCACCAGAATTACAACGAAGAATCATCACATCAGGCAGCAAACACGGAGCAGGCAGGACCGGCCTTCACCTGGCTGCGGTGAGCGAGAGCTCTCAGCAGATAGATAGTGCCATTTAGGATTGCATAGAAAAAATGCAACCATAGAGCATTGAGGTACCTGGAGTAGTGTACAGGATTACCACTGCGAAGCTACATCACTAAAAGGCCATTTAGGTGAAACATTCTTCACGATGCTTCGAACAAAGGAAAATGGAGGCCGCCACGAGGAAAACCAAGATGGACGTCACCACACGAGGTCAAAATGACTTCACTAGCGGTGGGGACCGAAGTGGAGGGGATCAGTGGCTTAATTTGCTAACACCTGAAAAACCTCAGAGCCTTGGGAGAATAGATAGCAGACGGAAATTTTCGGAGCCATGAGAAAATCCTGGCATTGCTAACGGACTGCACCCCGAGAAGACTGCCTGTGGAGCAAGATGTAATAATTTTCACATTTGCCTTTCACTTGCCTGAATAATAGGTTTTCTGATTTGGTTACGAGAACCCTCTTCGAATAATCTTTATTACAAACCTGACTTGATCAATTTTGAATACCGCTCAAAATTTACAATCTATTTACCAAACAGTGACTACACTTTTATATGTCGCATAGACATATTAAACAAATTTGTTAGGGAATTATGATGTGTACATTATTACACTAGAATATTGGTATAGTTAGGATGTGTTAAAGAAAAGTTCTTCGACTCATTTATTTGATACAATTGCACAGGTGGCCTACACAATATTGGTATTAGGTTGTCCATTTTTATAACTGGACTGAATTTGAAATAAGTACGGCTAGGGCGTTCCCGGGCGCAAACGACATCCATATACGATAACGGCTGGCTTTCCGGGATCTTTTCCTCCTTTTCATCGACCGGACTCCAACAAAAATGACGGTATGAGAAAACTATTTTTCTCTCGTCACCATTTGGTGCCATTGCACCCCTAGTACATTACTATTGATTGGTTGATAGGGTTGAGTGTGTGTTGGGTCTATTCCCACTCACCCAGGGCCTCACATTCATGTCATTAGCCACTTTTTAGTGGTATGACATGACGGCCAAATTAACAAGCGCACTTTGTGCGTTAAATGCCCGTGGGGATGTGGCACCATTTCTTCCCCACGGGATACCAACCATCATAAAAATGTGATGGTTCAAACCAGTGATCAAATGACCTTTATGGCCGGTATCACATTAATTCAACTTTCATTCATACAAGGAAGAATCCAGTCACTTGAAATGAGATGCTACAGAACCATCCTTGGCATCTCTTACATGGACCACATCACAAATGAAGAAGTGCTTAACACCATCAGGCACAAAGGAAACCATTATTAATACCTCCTTACCACCGTCAAAACGAGAAAACTGAAATGGTATGGCCATGTCACTAGAGCAAACAATATATTCACAACAGTAATGTAGGGGAGCGTCGAGGTTGGCAGAGGGAGAGGTAGACAGAGCAAAAGTGGACTGACAACATCACAGAATGAACCAGGAAATGTTTTGCGGAGACACAGGCATTGGCACATGATCGAGACAAGAGGAGGGAACTGGTCAGATGTTCAGTAGCACAGCACCTCGATGACCACAATAGGTCAAGAGACAGACGATGATGATGATGATGATGATGATGATGATGATGATGATGATGATGATGATGATGATAATGAGTCAATATTGCTTCCTCATTAAAAAAAAATACCTAGCATACCTGATGTTAACAACATTCTTATTTTAATTTTAGTAACAGAGTTATCTTGTAAACATCTTAGAATGTTCTAGATTGGAAATACCATTAAATAACAGTATCTCCAGGAAATGCTAGTTGTGACCTAGGTCAAGTAGAGGCCTTTTAAATCTTGTCTATCTTGACATTACCCATTCTAGCTGTAATGTCTAAATGCAGAATCGTGTGCATTGGTGTGTTCAGTATTTTGATTTGGGTTTAAATTATGTATTCAAATTAATATTCTTAGGAATTAAAAAGTGATATTCTAATAGATACATTGACTTAGAATTATAGTGAATTTAGACAGGGATATATTGGATTATTTTATTCTGATAGAAACATTAATTTAGAATTATAGTGAAATCAGACAGGGATATATTGGATTATTTTATTCTGATAGAAACTTTAATTTAGAATAATAGTGAATTCAGACTGGGATATATTGGATTATTTTATTCTGATAGAAACATTAACTTAGAATTATAGTGAAATCAGACAGGGATATATTGGATTATTTTATTCTGATAGAAACATTAATTTAGAATAATAATTCAGACTGGGATATATTGGATTATTTTATTCTGATAGAAACATTAACTTAGAATTATAGTGAAATCAGACAGGGATTTCTTGGATTATTTTATTCTTGGATAGAAACATTAACTTAGAATTGTAGCGAAATCAATATATATATATATATATATATATATATATATATATATATATATATATATATATATATATATTGATTATTTTATTCAGATTAATTGGAAGAATGTTAGCCCATCATCATACTTACATCACTTCAGAGCTGGATCTTAATTCGATGATCACCGGAATTTAATTGAAAGATTACTCATTAGGACTGGAGAAAGAACTTTTTCACTATCTGGTATTTTCTTAAAGTTTACAAAACTTGTTTGTTTCGGCTCTTGTCAATTACTTAGTTTACGAGTCGTAAAAACCTGATAATTACCTAATCATATCTTAATGAAAGCAGTATGTTAGTAGTGTTCAATCGTGTTTTCATAATTTATTTCCATTAGTACTAATTTTTGACTGTAGGATACAACCACTTGTTTGGGATTATTGTGAATTCATTTAAAGACATTCTGGATTACATCATTGTGAACTATCAAGACAGTTGGCACCTTAGCAAATTTAAGACATTAAGAAAAATTAAATTGTATCAAAATTGCAAACTGATATATTAGCAGCTGCATACATTAGAAAAATTTACATTCAGCTCTTTTTGATGTTCCGATTGTCTTTCACCGTGAATGAAAGCGTTGTATAGCGGAGCATGCTTAAAAGCGGTGAATATGACACGCATGTATGTATATTGTTACGTGCTTAGGCTCGAATAAGCAGCAACACAGAAAGAGTGAAAACTAACAAGCTTGTAAAACTTTAACAATGAATTTATTAAGTACAAACATAAATAAACTTACGGTTTTAGAGAATCAAATCAAACATTAATCCAATATAGAATTCACAAAAATAATCCACTAATGGAATTGCAAGAGTCCTAATAAATAAATGTTCTAATAGTTCCAGGTTCGAATCTTGACGATGTAATCCAAAATGGCTGACGATGTCACGTGATACAGTTCTTGTTTTATCATCCAAATGAAATTATGAGCACATGTTTTCTCCTCCAAATAAAATAAATCCTCTTGCTTCAACGATTTGACACAATTTACAATATAACTCAAAACACAACTATTAACTTAAAAGCCCAGATTCTACTGAATCTCTCTCCAGTACAATAATTTAAATACCCGTTATTTTACGTAAACAAGGGATCACGTGATTTTTCTGGAAATTCATAGAAGGTCAACGAAAGATGCTACCTTCACCAAGTCACCTACTTATAGAATGATTAAGAAGAAAATCATTCACTTCCCACCCCCAAGAACTGAAAATAAAAAGATGTCCTTGGATTTAACCAATAGTTTTAGAAGCTTGTTGACACTCTCTGAAACAGAGCCAGAAATGAGGTTAACAAGCCAAGGTCAACCTGTGTTTACAGATAAAGTCTAGGTCAGCCTGAATTTTCCAGAATAATCTCCCAATTAATGGATTTTAAACCCAAAATGACAAATTTAGATTTAACAATTAAAAATAAATAAATTAAATCAAATATAAGTAACAATATAACTATGTGGGTTTCTACACAGGATTATACAGTGTGTCGAACAAGCCACGTACAGGGAAAGTGTTGACATTTATTTACACTAGAGATATCTTTTGCATTTATTTATCTTGTTTCATGTACAGCACCGGTGCAAGTGTTAGGATTCAATTTTCAGTAAAATTAATAAGATTGATATTTTCTTTAAATTGTATTAGAGTAATGTTTTATTCATTTATATTAAGTAAGTTCTAAAAGTGTGTTAAGATTAATTTCATTTATTTCCAAAGCACAACTATATATTAATTGAAGGAAAATAGTTGATATACGAAGCATAAGTTGGCAACGCAAATCATTAGCTATACGAATATACATTATCGAGTGAAAATAGGTTATAAAACAAAAGTCAGTCAGCTCTTAAGTTTATCAGTCAGATATATATTTTGTAAAACCAGGCATTAGCAAGAAATCTTACTGAAAGTCAGTGAACCCCTAAGTCTTATCGGTAAAGCATAGAGCAGGCTTCCGTGTTGACGTAAATACAGAATGGTTTTTAACTAATGATAGACAGTCGTTTCTAAAAAATGGTTCTTATCTAAAGATTGACGGACATTGCTGCTGCTGGCTTAATATATTAAACATGTTGCTGATTTAGAATATTTAGGGATTATCATGTTCGGACGTAACTAATGCCAAACGAACTACAAATCTGAGTTGTACCTTATGTCAGATGACGTCAAATTAAGCTGGTTTGGACCAGGAAAAACTGACTTTTACTTGATGAGAGAATAAACATCTATTTCCAAGGGTACGTTAACCTGACACAGGATGCATATAAAAGACCATGCATTTAAGGGTCAGGTCAGTTCCATACCGACAAAGGAAATAGATGTTTTGTCTTCTTATTACAGGTAAAATAATTATATATTCGTAACTTCTTTAGAAATAAGTATTTTTAATGATTGAGATTTTAATAGTAAAACTGTTTTGTGTGCAACATTGCTACTAAATTCTTTTATTTATAATATATTGTAACGGAATGTTTAAATGTTCTAAATAATTTATATTTAATTATATTTATGTACTTTTTATTGTAAGGTTAAGATTGCTACCAACTTCATGTTAGATTTAATATTGAAATAAAGTATTCTTTAAGTAAGAAAGAATATTATCTAGCAATATATTCTAAATCAATATTCTATTTTAAAATAAGTAAAATGCATTTCTTTAAATTAATTGTTACATTAACTATAGTAATTACATCTTACACTTTTGGTTATCTTGAAATTGATTGAGAATTAACTATTTGTATAATATTCTAAAATGCAGAAGTTATACGAATAAATGAACTTGGAAAGCTTGAAAAAGGGAAAATATAATATGTATTGCATGAACTTTTATTATAAAGTTTTTAGATGTGTTTCTAGAATGTAGTCAATATATTTGTGTTGTTTAATTAAATAAAGTTCAGTTCCGTACCGACAGAGGAAATAGATGTTTTGTCTTCTTATTACAGATATACAGATGTAGCTGATTTAACATCATGGCGGCACTTGTTTAAGAGAGCTTTCTCTCTCTCTCAAAGATGTAGCCGTACAACAACCATTATTACAATAACAACGATTTCTTCTTACCTAACAAGTGGTGGAACCGTTATTACAATAACAACATTTTATTACATAACAAGTGATGGAGAACATTACAGATCTCTGGAACCTCTTGCAGAGCCAAGTCCCCAAGATCTAGGCTATCTACACCGTTTCGAGTGATTATTTCTTTTGAAAAGTTATGGAAAAGATTCTTGGAAAAAAACGACATTAGTGGACTAACATCTTCATAAAGTTTTCCGTAACAGCAAGAGTCTCATATTCCAGCTACGATTCCGTAATTTTCTACAAGACATTTCCATCATCATGTGACATCCTTTATCTAGGAACTCATCCTTTCTCTCTTACTATCTTCCTGAGTTCCCAGTATGTGTTTATGAGATCGATCAATTGAACATTCCAACCATCATCTCATAAAAGTTGGTGGAGACAGTTCAGCTTCGATTCCGTACCTTTCCCCAAGGCATTACCAGCATCGGGTGACATTTGTTATCAGGAACTCATCATTTTTCTCTTCTTCCTATTTTCCTGAGTTGACGTTCCAACAAAAGTTCTCATAAAAGTTGGAGAAGACAACATCATGAATACAGGTGTCACACGTATAACTATAATCCATGAGAGAGACTCGCACCAACATCTTTGCTATCATGAGACATCACGCCGTCAGCTACACTACGTGAACTCAGGAAAGACAGAACAACTCTTCTGTGATTTTCGTATTTTTTCGTCCACACGAAGGGTCAGTCCTAAGACATCAGCACCAGTATCATCACACCATGGGAATAACAACATGTACAAACTGAGACGTTTACCAGCATACAATGCTTATCGCCGATGAGAATTCTTCTTGTAGTATCGTTTGAAACATCCCACATGTCGAATGTACATATACTTAGTCCAGTACCGATATCAAACTACCGCAATCCAGACTGAGATGCACCTATACCATAGACCTGGATTTCCATTGACTTAACAGCAACATCTCCGCCGGACCCAGAGTCAACGACAGCCGCATTGACAGTGACTTGAACTTTTTACAATTTGAACTCACAGACAATACGTGCATTGTTTACTATTCCTTAATATACCATTCATTCATAGGAATAATATTTCTGGACTGTAGTAATTCACACACAGGTATGTTTTTTGCTTAATCTTATTTTGTTTCTTATACAAATATTATAAGGTTAATGCGTTACTTGATATTCCTAAAGAACTGATCTAATTTTTGCTGTATTTCTTATGTAGTAACATAATTATTGCTTATATCTTCTACAGTAACATTCATCACAGTTGTAATGTTTTGCCTACAGAACTTGAATGAAACACCTGACGTTTCTTGTATCCTTTGCCTACGCTATCAAAAACCCTGTTCGTACTGAAATCTGAAACTATCGTACACATGATACGCTAACAAGCACATTCAACATAGTATTACCGTATTTACCTATCTGAGGGAGAATTGTAAATTCCGCCTAGCCGTCTCGAACTTATTGACTTCAGATGTTTTTTGTTTGTCAGCCAAATGGTTCGACAATGTTTTAGAGGTTTTTCTCTCACAATTATCATACTATTGTATGAATGTCTGTACCTTATGGTACGTACTATAGGAACGGCTATAATGCCTACCTTCAGCCAGTTAGAAGAGGCGATTTCCTTCTATGGTTTTGCAACATCTATTGATGTTGACTTAAATATATGTGAAATGATATAAAATAGTCAAAGTGTCCTAGCGATTACTCGAATCCGAGTTAACGTAATGCATAGCTCTCACGATATGAGCAGCTATTGGTCTATATACGGCCAGCTTCTGAGTCAAATTAGTTCAAAACGATATGGCAATCCATTCTCTTTCCATCGTCATAGATAACGTTGATAAACACGTACATTTCAAAGATGTACTAGACCATACCGTACCAAAAACGCTTAAATGATATGTTCATTGTTCTTAGGTTAATTCAAAGGCGATACATATTCATACACGCACAGGTCAAGTTGATTGCAAGTGAACATACGTCATGGTTATTAAGGCTAGAACAACATTAAATTGTCAGTTTCCTAACTCTTGATTAATACTAAAATTGTACGCCATTGTCTTTGCAACCATTCTTATTTCAAAGCTACTGTTAATTCTCTTTCGAACTAGGAAGCTCATCTCAATATCGGCTTACTAGCATTATTCATAAGAACAAGAATTCTTTCATTACACTTGGCTGAACCAATCTAATACCGTAGTCCCCCATACATATGTTCTGCTGATGTTATGCAAATAACTATAAACGAGAAGAAGAGACAAAAGAAGAAAAAAAAGAAAGAAAAAAGTATAAAAAAGAGTAAACTCAAATAGAAAAAGAAAAATAAAGATACCAAGAACTGCATGCTACTATTTTGTGTTACAATCGTTTGACAAGACTAGTTATATGTAGGTTTTGTAGAATTTTATATTGTAAAGCTGTTTAAGTTACGTAAACTTTTAAATTTTTATTTAATGTCGTACCACGTTACGTTACTGTAGTTTATGCAGGTATTCAATGTTGCTCCCATTGTATTTTTGGAATTTTATCACGAATTTTTCATTGTACTCTTTATTGTATTTTTTTAAATTTGACTGAGTATTGTGCAATGCACTTCCCATTGTTTTTTTGGGAATTTTATCAAATATTTTGAATTGTACTGTACTTTTTGAATTTGACTGAGTATTTTGCAATGTACTTTCTCATTGTATTTTTGTATTTTATCTAGTATTTTGCAATGTATTTGCATTGTATCTTTAAACTTTGCAAAATGTCTCGCAATTTTCTTTTATCATTGTATTTTTGATCTTTCACCTTTTATCTTGTTTTGATGAATAAAATTGATTTTTCTTTTCGAGACTCGAGGACTCGTCTCAAATAAATCAGAGGGTATTGTTAGGATTCAATTTTCAGTAAAATTAATAAGATTGATATTTTCTTTAAATTGTATTAGAGTAATGTTTTATTCATTTATATTAAGTAAGTTCTAAAAGTGTGTTAAGATTAATTTCATTTATTTCCAAAGCACAACTATATATTAATTGAAGGAAAATAGTTGATATACGAAGCATAAGTTGGCAACGCAAATCATTAGCTATACGAATATACATTATCGAGTGAAAATAGGTTATAAAACAAAAGTCAGTCAGCTCTTAAGTTTATCAGTCAGATATATATTTTGTAAAACCAGGCATTAGCAAGAAATCTTACTGAAAGTCAGTGAACCCCTAAGTCTTATCGGTAAAGCATAGAGCAGGCTTCCGTGTTAACGTAAATACAGAATGGTTTTTAACTAATGATGGACAGTCGTTTCTAAAAAATGGTTCTTATCTAAAGATTGACGGACATTGCTGCTGCTGGCTTAATATATTAAACATGTTGCTGATTTAGAATATTTAGGGATTATCATGCTCGGACGTAACTAATGCCAAACGAACTACAAATCTGAGTTGTACCTTATGTCAGATGACGTCAAATTAAGCTGGTTTGGACCAGGAAAAACTGACTTTTACTTGATGAGAGAATAAACATCTATTTCCAAGGGTACGTTAACCTGACACAGGATGCATATAAAAGACCACGCATTTAAGGGTCAGGTCAGTTCCATACCGACAAAGGAAATAGATGTTTTGTCTTCTTATTACAGGTAAAATAATTATATATTCGTAACTTCTTTAGAAATAAGTATTTTTAATGATTGAGATTTTAATAGTAAAACTGTTTTGTGTGCAACATTGCTACTAAATTCTTTTATTTATAATATATTGTAACGGAATGTTTAAATGTTCTAAATAATTTATATTTAATTATATTTATGTACTTTTTATTGTAAGGTTAAGATTGCTACCAACTTCATGTTAGATTTAATATTGAAATAAAGTATTCTTTAAGTAAGAAAGAATATTATCTAGCAATATATTCTAAATCAATATTCTATTTTAAAATAAGTAAAATGCATTTCTTTAAATTAATTGTTACATTAACTATAGTAATTACATCTTACACTTTTGGTTATCTTGAAATTGATTGAGAATTAACTATTTGTATAATATTCTAAAATGCAGAAGTTATACGAATAAATGAACTTGGAAAGCTTGAAAAAGGGAAAATATAATATGTATTGCATGAACTTTTATTATAAAGTTTTTAGATGTGTTTCTAGAATGTAGTCAATATATTTGTGTTGTTTAATTAAATAAAGTTCAGTTCCGTACCGACAGAGGAAATAGATGTTTTGTCTTCTTATTACAGATATACAGATGTAGCTGATTTAACATCATGGCGGCACTTGTTTAAGAGAGCTTTCTCTCTTTCTCTCTCTCTCAAAGATGTAGCCGTACAACAACCATTATTACAATAACAACGATTTCTTCTTACATAACAAGTGGTGGAACCGTTATTACAATAACAACATTTTATTACATAACAAGTGATGGAGAACATTACAGATCTCTGGAACCTCTCGCAGAGCCAAGTCCCCAAGATCTAGCCTATCTACACCGTTTCGAGTGATTATTTCTTTTGAAAAGTTATGGAAAAGATTCTTGGAAAAAAACGACATTAGTGGACTAACATCTTCATAAAGTTTTCCGTAACAGCAAGAGTCTCATATTCCAGCTACGATTCCGTAATTTTCTACAAGACATTTCCATCATCATGTGACATCCTTTATCTAGGAACTCATCCTTTCTCTCTTACTATCTTCCTGAGTTCCCAGTATGTGTTTATGAGATCGATCAATTGAACATTCCAACCATCGTCTCATAAAACAAGGCATTTTGGTGCCCTAGGCGAGATCAGATATCTGGCGCCCCCTTCCATTCACGCCCTCCCCCACCCGCCCATCATGAAATAAACCCTTAGCCCAGCGCTCTAGGCGATTGCCTAGTTCGCCTAGCGGAACGCCCGCCTTGTTCATGTATAAATATTTTACACTTGGTATATTAGCTGTATCGTTGTACAGTGTAGTCATTTGCAAGGGGTGCTTCAGAAAGCAAAATACAAGGAAGCAGTTTTAATAAGGCTGTTAGTCTACATTTGGAGTATTAGTCCAAAGTCTAACAGCCATGAACCCATTTATAGGATACAAGCAAGTGGCAAGAGATTAAACTTAAGATTCATTAATTAATTAATTACGTGTATAAAACTGATTTACCAAACGTGGTAAGATAAATAGGTGCACTTCATGTACATAAAGACACGTGATCAGAAAACATGAAAAGCTTCCAGACTGTTAATTTGGGGGATCATTTTTAATACACGTTACTAAAGATTATGCGTATAGTGCTTATGGCAACAGACCATCCTACCACTTTTTAAGACCTACTCTCAATGTGGTTTAGAATAGATTATAATTCATTGAGGAGGGGGATAGTATGTGCAGATAAAAAAAGTTCATATTCAATCCAAGTTTTATACAAATGCCACTTTTTCTTTCCACCAGATAAATTTTTAAACTATTTTGCGTCATGGAGGATTTTCTATCCACGCATAATTCACTCAGATTAGTGAACTATAACAATAACAGCAACAACAAGCGATGTATTTTATATTCAGCTTTTCTTTACGTTGTACAATTTATACGTAAGTATAAAATTCTGTTCAAATTTAATATATGTAATCTGTGTCATCTATATCAAATAAACGAGAAAAAAAAAAAAAAATACTTATACGAGCCATTACAGAAAAGTTCATCTTTGAGACGATCCCTTGCAAGCACACAGTCTTGCTGTGCTGATGGATTGCTTCCCCTTAGATAACTATCCCAAAAAGCATGTAAATAATGTCTGAGTGTTGACGATTCGCAAGGTTTACTCTTCGTATACGTCTTTTTTTCCCCATCGAACAGCGATTTTTTTTTCTTCTTCTGATTCTGACTTTTTGTCGTGGAATTCTTGTTGCGTCATCGCTTCGGCTGGCAACAATCCTCAACTCTAACAGACAAACGATGTTATTAAATTTTTAAAAATTAGATAAACGTAGTGTAAGCAAAGCTTATTTTCTTTAGAACGTAAGATGGTTAGTTTTGTCTAAATGTGAAGATGGCAACTAAAACACGTGTAAAAACAATTATTTAGAATCGCACTTTTTTTTAATTAACTTTAAACTTTGACCAAACTTAGCAATATGGCCTCTAACTTTGTATGGTCTTAAACTTAAAGCAGATACAGCGCTCTTTATTATCGCTTAATTAAATATAAAAAGTATACCCCACCCAACCCCCAAAAAATACCAGAGAGTATCAGGCGTTGTTATTGTGTAGATGTAATATTTCCCATTAAATCCCGACATATCAACATGTGTGATATGCAAATATCATAACAGTTGAATAAGAACACATTTAAATCTTATATATTAAACTTCGGAAAGCAATACATTTAATCCCCTGTAAAATAGGCCTTATCTCGTGACAATTTTGAGCGAACAAATCCAAAGTGCGTAAGTCCGGAAACGCACTTTGAAATGTGGACGCTCTAACTTGTTTAGGATAACGTCTTGGAATGCTGGGTCATTCCATGGGACAAGTCAAAACGAACATTAATAAAACAATTGAATTATCAGCATTGTTATCATAAGTTTAAAAGACTTGTATTTTTTAACAGGAACAGAAGTTTCGGAACTTGTCATCGATGTATGAGACTTTCATGGTCGGAACAGGGATTTCAATAAGTAACTAAGTAGAAGGTTAATGTGGAAAATTGGCCGAAAGGATGGGACAGTACGACATGTTCATAGAAAACATTGCGCTATTATAACGAACACTAATCTGATAACAAGATTATAAATTATACACAGAAGTGATAACAGAATAACAATATCCTAGATTATACATAAAACTGATAAAAGAATAACAAGATTCTAGATTATACACAAAACTGATACAAGAATGACAAGATTCTGGATTATACACAAAACTGATACAAGAATGACAAGATTCTAGATTATACACAAAACTGATAAAAGAATAACAATATTCTAGATTATACACAAAACTGATAAAAGAATGATGATAGTCAAGAAAATAAACAAATCTGAGGATTTATAATATTTTATTTTATGCAAAGCCGTGAATTACTATATTTTCCAAGTAAAATAAAAGTGATAAATTCACTGAAGTGAATTAGGAAAAATAATTTCATTGACGTGTCGATAGCACGATAAGCTTGAAACTCGAAGTTATTCTTGGTTACTTCACCATTTGGTAAGATGGCTGCCTCACGTACTAAGCGTACTCAGGTTCTATTCCAACAAGGAGCGATTTTTTTTAAAAAACATTTTAATGTGCTATTTTACTTCTCATTCGCAAGGAGAATTATATAACTCTTTACATTTTCTGTGTGACCAATCACGAATCACAGCAGAACATAAACCGCGGACATCGTGCGGGATTCAGTACTGCTACTTCATAATGTTATACAAACTATTCCCACACCCTCCCGTTTGCTTGTAACTCCATACTGATTTTAAAAACAAAAGTCATCAAGGAATAAAAAGTGCACAAAGTTTAGTAATTTCCTTCACTGATTTATAACTTCTGACCGTATGGTCTCCAAGGGTTGACGTCCTTGATAATTTCGTTAATTCCATGCATTTTGGAGTTAGTCCTCTTTGAATATATGTATACAGTAGTTATTCCGTTTTATTTGTTTACTTTTATAAATACAGATATTAAAAATAGCCATTGCAAATACTGGACACAGAAGACTCGGTTTTTACTGCCATGGATTGTTCTAGAAGCCAGAAAAGGACAGTGAGCTGTTTACTTGCTTACAGCGAGAGATTCCATTTGCTTTAAAATGCCAATAAGTGAGAAGTGTAAGGGACCCATTGGTAATAGTCGCGTTAAAAATTATAAATCAATGAATGGTATTACTATGTTGTGTGCAGCTGTTATATCCTTAATGCTTTTCGTTTTAAAACTCGTTAAGGGAATAAACAAAAACGGGAAGGTGTACAAATACTGTTTGTTGTTCGTCCGTCGATTCGAAGACCTTTCTAGTCATCCGGGGTTGAGGAGGCTGGTTCTGTTCTGTGCGTGCGCAGATGGCTGATGAGGCCAACCCTTGCACGGAATGTTCGTTAAATACTATACACACAGAGTACATTTAAGGATAATTAATTTTGTACACATTATATCCATCAATAAAGTAAGCAATATAAGAAGAGCATGCCAATAAAGTAAGCAATATAAGAAGAGCATGCTAATAAAGTAAGCAATATAAGAAGAGAATGCTAGTAAAGTAAGCAATATAAGAAGAGAATGCTAATTTTTACAACAGGGTTCATACAGGTAACGCAGATGTGCTGTAACCTTGATATAATTACAAATTCGCTTTCCAAGAACTGGATGAAATATACTCACGTTCAAAATAGATGCATGTTTTATGTCACAACATGTGTATTGCATTTTATGTTTTTCGTGTCCTTTACATGTTGAATTTTGGTCAAACTGTATCTAAGCAAACATGTAATTACTGTCTAAATAAAAATTATATGTATCTTAAATAAATTATGAAAACTAAGCATTAATTTAATGCATAGATTCTCCTCACACGGAACCAACAGTTTAAAGTTGGCAGCAACTTTGCTTCATTTGTCAACAATTTGCTTGTGAAATTATAGCATGTAGACGAAGTTACATTGTCTCATTTTTGTTTTTGTTGTAATTTTGACATGATAGCCATGAAGTAACTCGCCTTAGATCAACCATGGCTGTACATTTGCAAACCACATATTCCATACATAAATATGTACACGAGCTAAAAAAAATGGCTACATGGTACTTTGTTTTCCTCCTTACAAATATTATAGCTAAAACTATGATAGGGACCAGTCTAGATCATTATCGATCAGGATTGATTGGGCGCAAGAATATACAGAATGAATATTTATAGTTTTGTTTGATGGATATTGAATCGCGCATTAGGCAACCATTTTCCATAATATCAAATAAGAAACTGCAGGTATCTATATAGACTAAGGCCTGTCTTTAACATCTAGAAAAAGTAAATACTAATAACTGGATCAACAGTTTCCGACGGAATGTGGCGGTAGATGTTTAATTTGTTCTTGGCGTCGCTATTTCTCATTAATGAAGGTTACAGACAGGGAGGGTGAGCCGACCTAATTTTGTAAGGTCCCTTTGCTTAACTAAGGATGTTTACAAAAACGAGAAGAAAAACCCCAAGGAATTATTCGCCAAAACATAGCCTCTAAGATAACAATGTGGTACAAAAAAAATTAAATTTATTTCCGCTGACGAATCGAATTAGGTAAAAGAAATGAGAAGGTGACTAATAGATTAACAGGTAATAATTTAGACAAATAATATTATTAAAAATGAGCCATATAAATGAGCCAAGAATTTGTGCAACATCCCATCATCAAGAATTATGAAGCATCTAGTGTTGTCAATACTACTGGTCATCTCAAATTTGCTGCTAGGGTAAAAAAAAAATATCTTAGTCATAAATTTATTTTCAAGACTTTCTCGGAGTAATAAAGGATGGTCTTCTGATAGATCATATTAACTGCAACAAACTTGATAATTCTCTGGAAAATGTACAAGCTATAACACACAGTGAAAATTCTGCACGCGGTTTCACTGGTAAATGTAAGACAATAGGAAGGACACTTCTAAAATCAATAACTTTAGAGACTTTGTAACAGAATTGTTACCGAGAGGAGGGTGGATTAAATGAACAATACAAACACAATTTGTGAAAGAAAATATAAATTTATGTAATAAATTATAAATGAAAAAAATACAGATGTAACAACACAATAACTCATGCACTCAACCCACAATTACACTCACAATCATTCACAATACATGAACAAATTAAATAACAATACAAAAGGAATCTCAGATGTAAAGGGATCTCTTGGATTATACACAGATCCAAGAATCCTTTACGAAAGTTAAATAAATGCAAGTATGATTTACGAAAAAAAAATAAACACAAACGACAAACTATCTATCGCACGATGGATTGCGATAACTAGCACGATCATATACTTGTATTCAATCAAGTTGCTAGCTTTTATTGATATCTATGTGATCACTTGAAATATTATTGCGATCTGACATAAGCATGCAAATACAACAATGTATTAAATTATATTACAATTTCAATACACCTATGTGTCTCCCCTGTATAACCGCACGATTCAGCAACAGTTGAATCGTCTCCCAGTTTCCCCGAGAACCGAGGGTTGACCAATACTATTATCGGACGTTACTCTACACGGATCCACCACAGTTATACGTTCAGACAGCATACAACATCTACCCGAACCAACGGTTCCTCACTCCCCTAGATGTCTACCCGGACGTTTTACAACTCTAAGACAGCTCCGACACTCGGACTTCTAGCTTTCCGGATATTTACACGTTACACAGATGTTGACGAACAGACAGTTCGACACACAGACAGATACTTCAATTCCGTTTGCACAAATTAACGGCACAAGCACATTCAGATATTTATACAGAGATGTTCCAGAACAAACAATAGATGTCCCACAACAAATCAGACGATATCAAAGACGTTTATCAAAAGATGGTATCAGATGTGTTAACAGCTACGGTATCAACGATGTTATTAGCAGCTACGGTATCAACGATGTTATTAGCAGCTACGGTATCAACGATGTTATTAGCAGCTACGGTATCAGAAACAATGTAACAACTATGTTAGCAGCTACGGTATCAGAGACGGTATCAACGATGTTATTAGATGCGCTATCAGTGATGAACTTCTACGGTATCAACGACGGAATCAGACGGAATCAGACGGAATCAGACTGAATCAGACGGAATCAATGATTGTCAGATGTTATCAGATCTACGGAATCAACGATGTTATTAGATCTCCGGAATCAACTATAATAAACAAAACCAGACTAATAATAGTTGTCTCAAAAATAATCTAAGCCGTAGATTACGATATTGTATTTAAAGTCTAAAAGTGACTAGTAATTCCAAATATTCCACGTTCATTGCAATAAAGGCATCATTATACGAAATGATAATCTGAATAAAATTCACAATAAAACGAAATGTAATTTTAACACTCACCCCTTTGGCTGGAGATTTGCAAGACGAGGTTATCTATCCTTCGATTAGATATTTGGGTTCCCGTAAATAATAATGAGAAATCCTTAGCCTTATATACTCTCTATAGGTGAACATAAATCACATCGAGCTTATTGTGCACCACGTGAAACTAAAGTTCCGGATTCCATGTAAATTAACATCAAGCCCATGCAAATCGCTACACGCCGCTTACCCTGGAGAAAAGCACTTAATCACCCCAGGTAATGCGTGTACGACGAAATCAAGAAAATGGTGAGTTTCGTTTACAATTCAAGAACAACAAAAATCAGTTCAATTTTCGCCTAATTCTGTGACAATACCTCCCCCCTAAGAATAAAAATGTACACATTTTTAAAACTAACACAGAATAGAAGAAAAATAACTACTGATGATATCTTACAACATTTACACTGGTTATACTACAAACTGAATTTTATTACTGGGCAAATTCATACAAATTTCCCATCATGCCCTACTCAAGTAGTCTGCGCCTATATTTTCAACTCCCCTTATTGCTTCTACACGGAAACGATAAGGTTGTAGTGTTAGCGCCCAACGCATCAACCGAGCGTTAGCGACCTTGGCCTTGTTCAAATACAGTAGGGGTTGGTGATCAGTCTCAAGAACGAAATCTCTCCCAAATAGATATGCGTGATACTTCCCAATTCCCCATACTACGGCCAAACATTCCTTTTCTATAACGGAATAATTTTTCTCCCTGGGTAGCAATTTTCTACTCGAGTAAGCTACGGGTAACTTACTGTCGTCCTGCTCTTGCAGTAAAACTGCCCCCAACCCAGTTTCAGAAGCGTCTGTTCTTAGAATAAAAGGTTTGCTGACATCTGGCAATTTCAATATAGGTGCACTAACCAGTTTCTCTTTCAGAGTACAAAATGCTTTATCTTGCGGCGGTCCCCATTCAACTTTGTTTGGTTGCCCCTTCTTGGTCAAATCAGACAGCGGGCTAGCAATGGCTGCAAAGTTCGGTATAAACTTTCTGTAAAAACCTACTAGACCTAGAAATGATCTTACCTGCGTTTTATTGGTTGGCTTTGGTGCGTCTCTAATTGCTTCAATTTGCTTGGGATGAGGTTTTAACTGACCCATACCGCTGACCCTATGACCCAAACAATCTAAATCTGTATAACCAATACTGCATTTAGTGGGTCTCACTGTGAGGTTCGCTCTGCGGAGTCTATTGAAGAGCTCGCTCAGTACGGACACGTGCTCACTCCAAGTATTCGTGTACACGAATATGTCGTCTACAAAGCTATCAACGTTTGTTAAACCTTTCAGCAACTTTCGCATCAAACGACAACAAGTGGCGCTGGCTCCAACTAACCCGAAAGGCATCACTTTGAATTGATACAATCCTTTCTGGGTCGCAAATGCCGTCAAAGTTCGGGACTCTGGGACAATGGGAACCTGCCAATATCCCTTGGACAGATCCAATTTGGAAATCCATCGGTTTCCCGACAACTTCGCAAATAGACCCTCCATATCTGGCATTGGTTCTGCATCGAACACAGTGATTTTATTCAACTGCCGAAAATCGATACAGAATCGGTTCGTCCCGTCCTTTTTCCTTACTAACACTACTGGAGACGAATATGGTGAGTTGGAGGGTTCAATCACCCCCAGATCCAACATTTTACTCACCTCTTCGTCCACAGCTTCACGTGCGTTGTATGGCACCGGATATCCCTTGATTCGAATTGGGTCAGACGTATTCAGTTTGATTTTGAGGTCCAACAAAGTTGTACAACCTGGTCTATCTGTGAATACATAAGAGTGTTTAGCCAAGAGCGCATTAATCTGTTGACGTTGGTCTTTCGTCAACTCCGCACTCACATCGACTTTGTCTATCCCCTCCCCCGCAACTCCCAAGGGACATTCAAGGGCACTCTCGATATTCGAATCAGCTTCATCATCGTCTACGACTGCCGTACAAACGACATTTAAGACCCCCTTTTCAACATTGTCGCTCTGTCTCTTGATATACAATTTGAGCATGTTTGCATGGAATGTCTTTACATTACCGTCCATGTCAATTTTATAGTCCATGTCACCTTTTACTTCTTTAACTTCATATGGACCTTTCCACTGGACTAATAACTTATTCGAACTCGTTGGAAGAAGCAATAGAACCTGATCTCCCACAAGAAATTTCCTATTACGCGCTCTGCGGTTGTAATACTTGGCATATCTGCGCCCCGATTTAATCAATTCGTCACGTGCCATCTGGCATGTACTCTCAAGTTTATTTCTTAGATCTAACACGTACTGGTAAGTCGTTTTTATTTCCTCGTTCGCGACATCACCAGTCCATAGTTCGCGTAGTATCCGCATCGGGCCTCGAACCGTTCTACCATACAACAGTTCAAAGGGTGAGAACCCTAAACTTTCCTGCGGTACTTCCCGGTACGCGAACAGAACAGCGTTTAAATAACGGTCCCAGTCTTGCGGACGTTCCGCGCACATCTTTCGTAGCATGCTTTTCAGGGTACCATTAAACTTCTCTACCAGTCCATTGCACATCGGATGGTATGGGGTAGTGTTTAGCTGTTTGATGGATAACAGCCTACTTATTTCACCCATGAGGTCAGAGGTGAATTGGGCACCACAATCAGTGAGGATTTCCTCTGGCACCCCTACCCTACTGAAGATATCAACTAATGATTCAGCTACCCTTTCCGTTTCAATAGTTGGTAACGCTACGGCTTCGGGGTATCTGGTTGCGTAGTCAACCAGAGTAAGTATGTACCGATTCTTTCTTTCGGTAACCGGGTGTATTGGTCCTACAATATCTACTGCCACTCTTTTAAACGGTGTATCTATTAATGGCATCTGTCCCAAGGGCACCCTTGTGACCCTTCCCTTACAGACGGTTTTCTGACATACGTCGCACGACCTACAGAACCGTGTGACATCGCCATTAACACCTGGCCAGTAGAATTCAGCGACTACCCTGCTAGTGGTCTTAGCCTTACCTAGGTGTCCTGCCATGCTTGACTCATGCGCCACCCTAAGTACTTGAGATCTATATCTCTGGGGTACGACCACTTGCCAATACTTCTTACCCTCCCGAGCGCTAAACTCCCTATGAATTAATCCGTTCTTGCGTACGAATCTAGAGCTACCCCCACGCTTGCAATGTTTAATCGCGCCGGACGTGATTTTCTCAACAATTGTTCTGATGGATTCATCACGATCTTGCTCTTGTTTGAAATCATCGCGGGAAATTCCTGAGATCGATTCAGGGACTATTAATTTATGAAACGCGGTTTTATCTCGCCGTGTTTGCGCTCGCGTTTCGACTGCCTGAGCCAAAGGTATTTTAAAATCGGCCATGATTGGAAGACGGGAACCTTCAACATTACCGATCGTCAGATCGTAAATAGGATTGTCCATACAAAGGGCATCAACAGTTCCCGTTAAGAAAGGTGTTTTTACTGTGATCCTTGCTACGGGAATGCGACCCATCGTCTGATCAAGTAACATACATGGGGATTCCCACCCGAGCATTTGGTTATCCTGCACGAGACTACGTTTGATCACTACGCCCGTACAACCAGTGTCACGCAATACCACGACTTCTCGACCGTTGACAAACCCTCTCGCGGTTGGTACACGCGCTTCAGGAAATAAACACGTGCCAAGCGAATGAATACAAGGTTCTACCTGTACGATGTTATCAGTTATACCTTTACTTTGTATAGCCACTGCTACCTTATGTATAAGTGCCTTTCTTTTAGGACAGTCTTTTTGAACATGACCCAATGCATTACACAAGAAACACCGCACACGCTGAAAAACTGGATTCCCAACTGACCTTTTTACCTCAGCTGATTTTACAGGCTCCCTAGGCATAGGTCTTACAGACTGGTTTCCAGACTTAAAATCTTTCAAAACCACGTTCTGGGTTCCCCCATGAGCTTCGGCAAATAAATCGGCTTGCTTAGCCATATCTTTTACGTTCGTGAAGACTTTCTCCTTCAGAAATTGATCTAATTCTCGCCCAACTGTATTAAATAATTGATCTCTGAGCAAGAAATCAGTCAACCCTTCAAACGTTTTCACCGCTTTGCCGCATTCAATCCACCGCTCAAAATAGTTCGCAATTCTGACGGTGAACTGACCAAAGGTTTCTCCCTTATCGGGCTTGCTATACCTGAACTTTTTTCGAAAACCTTGTTCAGTGAGCTCGTACCTTTTGAGAAGTGCTTCCTTTAGGACGTCGTACTTAAACACATCGTCCCTAGGAAGTCGCGAGTATACATCCAGTGCTTTACCTTTTAATAAAGCACTCAGATGCAGCGCCCAGTCATTTTGACTCCACTTCTGGTTTTCGGCATACCGCTCAAACCGATGAAGATAACTATCCATGTTATCTTTTTCATCGTCAAAGGGAGGTAATTTGGGGCCCCTTAATTTGCTAGTGGCAGAATCGTGTTCTCTTCCAGATGTCGCTAATTCTACCTTACGCTCATGATCCCGTTGCTTTGCTCTTTCTTCTAACTCTAACATTTCTACTTTTGCTAGTTTATCTAACTCTAATCGCCTTCCCTCCGCTTCCATTTCCCATCCTATCCTGTCCTTTTCGGCCTGCTTCTCTAATTCTATCTTTTCTCTTTCGGCCTGCTTCTCTAATTCTATCTTTTCCCTCTCGAATTCTATCTTTTCCCTTTGGGCCTGCTTCTCTAATTCTATCTTATCCTTCTCAAATTCTATCTTTTCCCTCTCAAAGGCCCATTTCCTATCATCAGATTCCCTTTCTAATTCCCTTGCCCTTGCCCTTTCTTCCCTTTCCCGGGCTTGTTCTTCTTGAATAAATTTCCTTAAACTTTCACCTTCATACCCAAATTCTTTGCCTAAGGCAACCAAGTCCTTAAGGGATGACATGACAATTGTAATATGAATATAGATATATAACCAAACCAATACTTTAAACACGTTTATACTGGACACACGGACCTAGGTAAACTAAACAAAAATAAACTCCAACTAGAGTATTATCTTAACAGAAGGTCACGCTCAAATATAAACATTAAATGTATACCTTCACAAAAATGATTGACAGTTCACTTAATCCAACGATCCCACTTCTGACACCATTGTAACAGAATTGTTACCGAGAGGAGGGTGGATTAAATGAACAATACAAACACAATTTGTGAAAGAAAATATAAATTTATGTAATAAATTATAAATGAAAAAAATACAGATGTAACAACACAATAACTCATGCACTCAACCCACAATTACACTCACAATCATTCACAATACATGAACAAATTAAATAACAATACAAAAGGAATCTCAGATGTAAAGGGATCTCTTGGATTATACACAGATCCAAGAATCCTTTACGAAAGTTAAATAAATGCAAGTATGATTTACGAAAAAAAAATAAACACAAACGACAAACTATCTATCGCACGATGGATTGCGATAACTAGCACGGTCATATACTTGTATTCAATCAAGTTGCTAGCTTTTATTGATATCTATGTGATCACTTGAAATATTATTGCGATCTGACATAAGCATGCAAATACAACAATGTATTAAATTATATTACAATTTCAATACACCTATGTGTCTCCCCTGTATAACCGCACGATTCAGCAACAGTTGAATCGTCTCCCAGTTTCCCCGAGAACCGAGGGTTGACCAATACTATTATCGGACGTTACCCTACACGGATCCACCACAGTTATACGTTCAGACAGCATACAACATCTACCCGAACCAACGGTTCCTCACTCCCCTAGATGTCTACCCGGACGTTTTACAACTCTAAGACAGCTCCGACACTCGGACTTCTAGCTTTCCGGATATTTACACGTTACACAGATGTTGACGAACAGACAGTTCGACACACAGACAGATACTTCAATTCCGTTTGCACAAATTAACGGCACAAGCACATTCAGATATTTATACAGAGATGTCCCAGAACAAACAATAGATGTCCCACAACAAATCAGACGATATCAAAGACGTTTATCAAAAGATGGTATCAGATGTGTTAACAGCTACGGTATCAACGATGTTATTAGCAGCTACGGTATCAACGATGTTATTAGCAGCTACGGTATCAACGATGTTATTAGCAGCTACGGTATCAGAAACAATGTAACAACTATGTTAGCAGCTACGGTATCAGAGACGGTATCAACGATGTTATTAGATGCGCTATCAGTGATGAACTTCTACGGTATCAACGACGGAATCAGACGGAATCAGACGGAATCAGACTGAATCAGACGGAATCAATGATTGTCAGATGTTATCAGATCTACGGAATCAACGATGTTATTAGATCTCCGGAATCAACTATAATAAACAAAACCAGACTAATAATAGTTGTCTCAAAAATAATCTAAGCCGTAGATTACGATATTGTATTTAAAGTCTAAAAGTGACTAGTAATTCCAAATATTCCACGTTCATTGCAATAAAGGCATCATTATACGAAATGATAATCTGAATAAAATTCACAATAAAACGAAATGTAATTTTAACACTCACCCCTTTGGCTGGAGATTTGCAAGACGAGGTTATCTATCCTTCGATTAGATATTTGGGTTCCCGTAAATAATAATGAGAAATCCTTAGCCTTATATACTCTCTATAGGTGAACATAAATCACATCGAGCTTATTGTGCACCACGTGAAACTAAAGTTCCGGATTCCATGTAAATTAACATCAAGCCCATGCAAATCGCTACACGCCGCTTACCCTGGAGAAAAGCACTTAATCACCCCAGGTAATGCGTGTACGACGAAATCAAGAAAATGGTGAGTTTCGTTTACAATTCAAGAACAACAAAAATCAGTTCAATTTTCGCCTAATTCTGTGACAGACTTGTTATAACTTAAATTTCAATCATCAATGACCGCAACCACAGCAAATATTGTTATATTACATCTCGTTCTGTTCAAAGTGTAGCAGAAAATATACAAAAGTCCACTTTCTCTAAAAGATTTAAACAAAGAATAACTTTTCAATACTGCTGAAGAAAGATATATACTTATATTTGTTTATTTATATTCTAAATCTGACGTTTGTCGTTAGTGTAAGAAATGTCAGCCTTATTTAAGGTAGGTAACTCTATTAGGAATACGTATAATTTTGCAAGGGAAATAATCGCATATTGCTTTTGAATTATCTAGATAAGGTTAAATCTAAAATTTTATAAAATGTTTTTATTTATTAGTGAAAAATGTTCTGGTTATTATTTTAACAGAAACATCTTTTTCTGCATCTGTCAGGTTTCTTGCTTCATTTAGATTTGTCTGCGATAATAATTAAATACATGAAAATATATGAATCACAAACGTTTCTATTGATTACAAAATATTGGTTAACTTAAATAGCATATAGCCCGTGATCAAAATTCAACACAAAACGCACTCCCACCATGTCACCACGTGGTGGGTGCGACTTTGCCTCTCCTGGCGTTGATTTTGGGGGAGTGTGTGTTTTGTCATATGGACAACGTTCGTTTGCACGCCAGGGCCCGGCGACGTGGAACGAATTGCCCATTGAAATTAGACACAAAGACACAGTGGTCCCTTTTAAGAGTGCTCTTTAGACTCACCTGTTTCGACTTCAGGGACAAACTTAGCGACCTAATTCTGTTTTGTATCTTATATATTTTTTCAGCATGTTTTTTATGTTTTCCAATTTCATTGTTTTTGTCATTTGTTGTTCTGTAGCGTAGTCATATCATTATAGATGGTGTAAAGCGCTTAGAGCTTTTAAAGATTAGGCGCTATACAAAGTCCTCATTATTATTATTATTATTAATAATTACCGTCTTGTATATAACTATATACGTATCTCCTGGCCATGCTAAGATGTCATAAGGCAACTTAGAGAGACTGAAATATATACCTTCCTTAGACTAAGATTGTATACTTCAAATTTAGATATGATTAGTATAACTTCTCCTACCATATATTTAAGGGGCGACAACCCAGCTATATTGAGCCACCAAGTACAAACATTTAAGTAATATCTTTTGAACGTACCTCTGAAACGCTAATCGTCCAGCCTAGAAAGAGAAAAATAACTGCCTTACAAATAAGTATTGAAAACATATAGATAATATGCCGTTGTAATTGGTCAAGGAATAGTCGCGTAAAATGTACCAGTGAGGACACATAAGTATTTTCATACAGTAACAATGCTAAAGCAATAGATTTCCATTTCATACAGTAACAATGCTAAAGCAATAGATTTCCATTTCATACAGTAACAATGCTAAAGCAATAGATTTCCATTTCATACAGTAACAATGCTAAAGCAATAGACTTCCATTTCGTTCAATATTTAAATGTTTTAATGAACATATTACTTAGATTACCAGATAATCCCAATAATCTATTTCTGATTCATGTAATAAAGCTTTAAGTCATATTTGTTCACCAAAATCAAATATGTATAACATTGTCCTTTATTAGATGGCAGATAGTATTACACCATTCATTAATCATATGAACACAAATAATAATATTACAATGAAAGTTAATGTCTCCAAAGCAAGATATGTACCACGCTTCAGCCTCAAATGTTTGATGTTAAAACGGTTTATTACTCTACAAATTAAATTCTCCTTAACATAGTATTTGGTGAAATCAAAACACATCTACCTTTGTAATAATGCATCAAGGCAACTCGAAACTGATCATCAGCTATGCGCTCACATACACGAATTTCAAACGTATTGTAGTCCTTCTTTATAAATCTAGTATTGACTTTATGTATTCTCTGTCTTTGCATCGAAACAACTCTTCAAACCAATCTCACCATTTCTAAGGGTTTTTAAAATCAATTTTTCATGTTCTTTGCTATTACAAGTAACTTCATTAGTATCCATACCTCTGTGTACCATTAGTGTTTTAATATAACAGTGATATTTTTCTAGTGAAGTTATTATTATTGATCTTCATGACAACAACTAATTTTATCTCATCTCGCTTCATCCATTCCAGATGAACTACTCAACGCCAGAGATTTCATTTACCTTAGCGCAATATGAAATAATGCTTTATCACGTGTTTGTCTCTCTCATAAGCCTGGTCAAATCTAAATTGTTGCTGTTCTAAGACAATTCCTTTGTTGATTAATTTAACAATAAACTCCGAATAAGTATTTGAAAGATCATACATCTTTTGGGCTTCTTTGACAAACCTGTTTGATGCATTTAAATGAAACAGCGGTTTAATCTTTTCCAAAATGTTAAAAAATATTCCATAGATCTTGTAGTTTAATCCAGGAATTATGTACACTCGTGGATTCTTTCAAAATATTGCATGCATCAGTATGCTAACAGTAAGCCATTTATATAATAATATACGCCGCAATAATTGCGTCATCTAATATATTCTCACACAATCTCTAAGAAAGGTCTTGAGCTCATTCTTACACCATATATATATTTTTGTGTGCAATAAACAGTATAAGCTATTCTCACCCAAAGCAAATATTTTGAAGTAACATGGCCTTACGCTCACAACGGATTCACAAGTGCAATTTAAGGGTAAAGTCATCAATTATTGAATGCTTTGAAGTATATTAGTACCCAATATATAAACTATATTAGTACCCAATATCTAAACTATATCAGTAACCAATATTTAAACTATATTAGTACCCAATATATAAACTATATTAGTACCCAATATTTAAACTATATCAGTACCCAATATCTAAACTATATTAGTACCCAATATCTAAACTATATTAGTACCCAATATCTAAACTATATTAGTACCCAGTATCTAAACTATATTAGTATCCAATATATAAACTATATTAGTATCCAATATCTAAACTTTATTATTACCCAATATCTAAAGTGTATAAGTACCCAATATTTAAACTATATTAGTAACCAATATCTAAACTAAATTAGTATCCAATATCTAAACTTTATTATTACCCAATATCTAAATTGTATAAGTACCCAATATTTAAACTTTATTAGTACCCAATATATAAACTATATTAGTACCCAATATCTAAACTATATTAGTACCCAATATTTAAACTATATCAGTATCCAATATCTAAACTATATTAGTATCCAATATCTAAACTATATTAGTACCCAATATTTAAACTATATTAGTACCCAATATTTAAACTATATTAGTATCCAATATCTAAACTATATTAGTACCCAATATTTAAACTATATTAGTACCCAATATATAAACTATATTAGTACCCAATATTTAAACTATATTAGTACCCAATATCTAAACTATATCAGTACCCAATATTTAAACTATATTAGTACCCAATATATAAACTATATTAGTACCCAATATTTAAACTATATTAGTACCCAATATCTAAACTATATTAGTACCCAATATTTAAACTATATTAGTATCCAATATCTAAACTATATTAGTACCCAATATTTAAACTATATTAGTACCCAATATATAAACTATATTAGTTTGTTTGTTTGTTTGTTTTTTATGATTTAACGCCATTTTTCAGCACAATATAGGCTATACATGGCGGCCAGTATTAGTGGTGGAGGAAGAAACCGGACAAACCCCGGAAAGAACCACCAACCCACGAGAAGCAACTGGCAACTATATTAGTACCCAATATTTAAACTATATTAGTACCCAATATCTAAACTATATCAGTACCCAATATTTAAACTATATTAGTACCCAATATCTAAACTATATTAGTACCCAATATTTAAACTATATTAGTATCCAATATCTAAACTATATTAGTACCCAATATTTAAACTATATTAGTACCCAATATATAAACTATATTAGTACCCAATATTTAAACTATATTAGTACCCAATATCTAAACTATATCAGTACCCAATATTTAAACTATATTAGTACCCAATATATAAACTATATTAGTACCCAATATTTAAACTATATTAGTACCCAATATCTAAACTATATTAGTACCCAATATTTAAACTATATTAGTACCCAATATTTAAACTATATTATTACCCAATATCTAAACTATATCAGTACCTAATATCTAAACTCTGACATGAGTAAACAAAGTCACTGTCCTCACAGACTCTGACATAGCTAAACAAAGTCCCTGTTAAAAGCACAATGTTCGGTTCTGATATATATTTTATTATATTAGGAATAAGGTTGTAGCAGTCGTTGCTAATGTAAAGCTATAATTATGTCATATTTTAATATATTAGGAATAAGATTGTAGCAGTCGTTGCTAATGTAAAGCTATAATTATGTCATATTTTAATATATTAGGCATCAGGTTGTAGCAGTCGTTGCTAATATAAAGCTATAATTATGTCATATTTTAATATATTAGGCATCAGGTTGTAGCAGTCGTTGCTAATGTAAAGCTATCATTATATGACATATTAATATATTAGCTAGTATGCTGTCGCAATCGAAGCTACTAGCATAAACGAGAAACAGATTATTTTTTAATTTATATAGAAACACAAATATAATGTGATTTGAAATTATACATGTCCATGTACGTATTCACCAGCATGATAACAAATATAGTATCACAATTAAAAATACTTTGAAAATGCCACTTGTAATACAGCGAGGAATGGAACAACGAATAAAATCGAAAGCATTTTTATTACACGATAATTTTAAAAAGGAGTAAATATTTAAAAAGTGGGGTGCATGGGCGCCAGTATACAGGGTCAAGGGGGACTGGTAATAGATGTTTGGGCTGTAATATATTTTACGACACATCAGGTGTATACGTACCTTAGCAGTTGTCGGTTATATAAGTTAAGAAAAGAGAACATCTCATATACCCATCTTTAATAATTGAACTCAATAAATGTTTGTAAATCTTCTAACCTTCAAATCGTAAATCGATATCACGAGTGTAAGTCTGTAGCAGTAAGTCGCCTTTATTGACCAGTGTTTGACTACGATTTGTGTTATAACCCTAAATACGAATGCTTTTTTGATAAATATTGTATAGACTAGTTTTGTTTCACATCTTACAATGTATACATAACAATGTCGATTTTTTTCCCTTTAGTTTCACAAATTATAAGCAAAAATCAATCCCTCAACAACAAAAAATGTATTATCGCACATTTATAATCGAAACGCACCTTTTAGCACGGACTGCTCAAAACATAAAAACAATTGTTCTACTTGTTTTATCTTTGTTTTTAACATATCAAGAATTTTTATGGCAAGCACTAAGCCTTTTAATCCCACCATCAACCTCCAATTTATATTCGTCCTAAGAATGTATACCAGAAGAACAATCAATATAAACCTAATACTACTATAATACTGCATGGTAAATAATATGTTTTATATGTGGCTACTGTCAGTAAGTGTAACACTTGTGATCCTTTAACTTGGTGATATGTATATAAAGGTACTCCACATAATCACAATCCAAGTTTTCGGAAATAATCTCCAAGTTTCATTATTTCTTCATTACACACTTCTGCTTTTACTCTCTCGTCGTGAATTCCAACTAAAAGAAGAGCGTACGAACGACAGACAGTACAGCCACAAAGTCCATCGCGCGCAAATATCCCGTTCTTCCCGTCTGCCAGCTTAACATCGTAGTGGTGTCCATTTACGTAGATTCCATTCCTGTATGCCACCTCCGGGTACGTGCACCCTTCTATCATTTCTTCTAATTCATTGTTCTTTACTATCATTCCCTCGCTGCAGACGATAAGTCTTTTGGTCTTAAGGTCAAATATAGCTAACCTACATGGTGTCGAATCCACTAAGTTATCGCTGATGTAGTTGTCCCAGAGTTTCATCAGGTACTCCTCCCTGAGTGTAGTGTCGTGACGTATCGCGACATCTGTCGTCATTTCTGACATTTATGGTTTTTATCGAAGCTTGCAATGTAAAAATAATAAATAAATTAAACAAGTTAATATCTTTTTTAAAATATCTCTTTCTAAATTATTTATATAATGGAGTTCTTGTTTCGTATTACACGTACATGTTACTATTCGACCAACTACATGCTGCTCCACTGAATGTTATGATTATCCCTGCACGCATTTCGAACGCTGGCTAGGAAGAGTGTTCTCTGTGGTTTGCGCTTGAATAATAATCAAGTCACATTAACATGTATAGAATAAGTCAAATAATTAGAGTTAACTGCTTTCTGGGGTTCATAACTCCGTCCACAATATTTTTTCACAATGGCTTATGATGGGTCTCATTCATAACGTGTCCAGCTATTCCACGCTCTGTATGTCCTACGTATGATTCAAACTAGCTTCTCTCAAATTCGAATAAATTTGATAGACGATATGTCTATTCAGCTATTATAATTGAGTCAATAAACATGGTCCCGGTATCCAAGGAAGCCCGAACATTTTTCAATCCTTCATTTTCAACACCATTGTTGCTGGCCAATTCGAGCTATTACGGCGAACAAAACATACCCGCCTATAAATGGAATACATTACTTGTCATCAATTCAGGTGTATAAAATTCCATTTTGACTTTGGTTCAAAGATCATGTGTGGGCATGTTCCATTTCTGCAATAACCGAACATATCTAATCGTTTAAGTGGTGTGTTATTGATATTTGAGAATGACTTCAAGTACGTACGTGAAACATTGTAAAAGTCATCCGGCGAGCAGACCTGTCAAACATTCTTTGAATTTATATTTTATTTTTAGACGAATTGGTTCAACATTAATACATACAAAGTGACCCGTAACAAGTTCGTATAGTATCCATTGTATTATATTTTGTATGCAATTCATTTTTTTTTACCACAGACTAAAGTAGTATTTTCTTGTTGACCCAATACTTGTCGGATTACGGTCGAGGTTGTAGCGGTAATGTGTATTGAATAAATTGTTTCCATTTTGTATTTTGAACTGAGCATTATTGGCTGGGAACTAATCAGTGGTCAAATATAATTAAAACTAATTACTATTTACTTTAACCGTTCAAGGTTTAATTTTATAGGTTAACTAGTGAATAAAGAAAATTAAATACAGGATACCAAAATGGACTACTCTCGTGTTCAAACAAACTTGTATAAAAGAACTGGACAACGGGAGAGAACGAAAAAAAAAAGTTAAATAATTTTAGCCGGGGCCCCGAGTGGCTGAGTGGTCTAAAGCGCTGTCCGTTACAGATCACTGCCATCTCACCTGTCTGCGTGGGTTCGAGTCTCAGATTCGGCCAGTGTGGATATGTGAAAAAGTTTGCCAGTAGCTTCTCATGGGTCGGTGGTTCTTTCCGGGGTTTTATCCCGGGTTCTTCCTCCACCATTAATACTGGCCGCATTGCATATCGTGAGCTGAAAAATGGCGTTAAACCCTACAACAACAACAAAATAATTTTAGCCGCGCATTTTTAACGAGAAACAGTACTGTATGGCTTTTAATCAAACAAGTATCACGAGCAATATTTACGAATAGAGAGAAAGTTTAATAGACTGAGGTCTGACATCAACCATGTTAGAGAAACTCCGTTATATATTAGATATCAGTGTTCAAAATTGTATGGAAATATCTCTGTACGATGATTCATATTCAGTTTTTTAAATTCTACATTTATGTATTTACCTTTATTTGTAAAATTTAATGTCAGGATATATTTGTACATGAATGTATTTACCTTTATTAAATTGAATGTCAGGATATATGTGTACATGAATGTATTTACCTTTATTTGTAAAATTGAATATCAGGATATATGTGTACATGAATGTATTTACCTTTATTTGTAAAATTGAATGTCAGGATATATGTGTACATGAATGTATGTACTTTTATATGTAAAATTGAATATCAGGATATATGTGTACATGAATGTAGTTACTCTTATTTGTAAACTTGAATGTCAGGATATATGTGTTCATGAATGTATTTACCTTTATTTGTAAAATTGAATATCAGGATATACGTGTACATGTCGTACAATTAGCCACTCTTCTATTTTAAGACCACTCTGGTGGCCTAGTGGTTAGAACGACGGCTCAGATGCGGGAGATCGTGGCTACGATCACTGGGCGAGTCATACCAAAGACTTATACAAATGGTACTAACAGCTGCCTCGCTAGGCGCTCAGCATTTAGAGGTAGCAGCAGAGAGGGTGAACAGACCAAGTTTTCAAGCAAAAATAAGGCTTCTACGGAACCGAAATTATTTAACAAAATGCAGAGAGTGTGAATAGACCAACTCTTTTAGGCGTCAATTTAGTAAACTGAGGCTTCCCAAAATTACTTATATAGGCCTCAATTTGGTAAACTAAAGGCTTCCTTGTAAGGTTCCATTTAGTAAAAAAAAAAGACGCCATTGTCATTAGCGTTCACATTCTCTGCTGCTAATGCGCTAACTAAATATTTGATCAAGTCCGACACGATATCTTGTCCGCGGATCATGTAATGCTATTGTGACAAATCCATGAGGAGTTCTCTGAGCGTTACTAAAGAAATCCCTAAATTCATTAAAATTCATATCAGAGCACCATGTTTGCCAAATATTTCTGATAGTATGAGTATCAACTCCGTTAAACACGCATAACAAATTGCAGTTATCTCTGATCACTTTTGGTATTTGAGTATAACGTTGAGTTACATATATCACGTCGGTGTTTTTATGTCTGCCTCTGGAAAATATTCTAGCAGGATTTTTTTGATTATCTAGCATGATATCATCATATACGACTAAATTGTTAATACTTCCATCAATATCATCAATGCTAGGTGCCTCTTCGATATCGGTTATAAACTCAATAACACCATCGCCGTTAATTTCTCGCGCGGCCTCGTTAAAATCCTTTAATACTTCATAACATCGCTGATCATCTACACTCGGAGCAATCATATACAACTTATCCCACTTCATCCATCTCGTTATCAAATTAAGTAGCAATTGTGTCTTGCCGCATCCAGATGGTCCGATGATAATCGCGCGAATAGAATTTGGTAACATTGCTTGGTGTCTAGTAGGTTCTCGTCGTCTTGTAGCTGAATAATCAATTACATTCATGTTGTTATATATATAATTATGGATTTATATTGTGTGAAATGTAGGACACGTACTGGCACAAATGACTTGACAACGATTACAACAAAAAATAATCGCTCAGCGCTTTCTGGCAAATGTGTACAATGTAATACGAAAAAATTTAGATTTACTTCCCTTGGTCCAACCAAGGCTTTAAAAAAAAACGAGGAGGTGATATTGCAGCCAAGTTAGCAAAACTCCCAGGAACACCGTGGGCAAAGTATCCAGGAGAAAAGCACCTTCCAGGATATAGCTACTGTGGACCGGGAACACGATTAGATATCAGACTTGATGATCAAAATCAGCCCCGACCCGGCGAGTATCCAATAAACGCTATTGATAAGGCGTGTCATGCTCATGATGTCGCTTATAAAAGCAGCAATCTTCAACATAGACATCTCGCAGATGTAAAATTAATTCATGCGTTAAATGCTATTCCTGATAAATCCTTCAAAGAAAAATTGGCTTCGTGGTTGGTAAAATCTGCTATGAAGGGTAAATTGATGTTAGGTGCTGGTAATTGAAAATGCTAGCATTTTAATATGGAATCTATTTACTATTCTCCGAGAGGATACTGGAGAGGTTACGCAGCAATTAATAAACTCGCTAGCGCATCAAAGGTGAAAAAAACTACAGCGGCAAACTGGTTATCTAAACAGGCAATATGGCAAATTTATCTACCAGCGCCTAAACAAATTAACTACTCGCATTTTGATGTGACAACGCCTAATGAAGTTCATCAAGCTGATATACTATTTCTGCCGCATGACAATGGTTACAAATATGCGTTAACGTTAGTTGATATTGCAAGTCGATACAAACAAGCAGAACCGTTAAGGACAAAATCATCTACTGAAGTAGCTTCTGCATTTGAGAGGATTTATCGACGAGGTCCTCTGCGCTGGCCAAATCTGTTACAAGTTGATCCTGGCAAGGAATTTCAAGGTGTTGTTACATCTACGATGAAACATCATAATGTCGCCATCAGACGAGGACACACTGCGCTACATCGCGATCAGGCAATTGTTGAACGGTTTAATAAAACCCTTGCTGAGCGGTTATTTGGATATCAATACGCGAAAGAATTCATCCAGGATAAACGATCCCGTGAATGGGTCAAGAGATTACCAGCTGTGATTACCGCAATCAATAATGAGATTACTAGAACAATTAATATGAAACCTGTCAACGCTATTAAGAAGGCGTCTATCAAAATGGAAATCCAAGGAATTTCACAAAAAGAACCAATTCTTGGTAGTAATGTCATTGTAAGGTACTTATATGAACCAGGAGAGCTTGAGGGTGGTAAAAAAAGAGCTACCGATCCTATTTGGAGTGTCACTACGCATAGGATATCCGGTATAACACGATCAACTGGTAGACCTCCAATCTATAGACTGGATTCAACTGCTCCTCAGCGAGGATTTACTCGACAACAACTACAAGTGATCCCCGAGGATACTCAATTGCCACCGCGTGGTCTTAACTAGCGCCGTTGCGTCTATTACACTCAAGACAAGTCAACCTCACATTGTTTCTGACATGACCGAGATTGTTATCTTTTCTATCTACGGTGAATTGGCGAGGATCTTTATCCGACCAATTCCAATTCATTATACAATTACAACTCGCGCAGTGATTATTCTGTTGTTGCTTTAGTGTCTTAATTAATTCAGCATCAATGTCAAATTCTCTTTTATTTTTTTTATCCTGTTGTTTATAACCAGAGAGTTTTTTTCTGATTATATCGTCACTAATGATTTCATCATTAATGATTTCATCATCGAAAACAATTCTTCGAAGTTGATTTATCCGTCGTACTCTGGATACTGCGAGATAAACTAAATTTGACCATTCGATGCGATTATCTACTATCCAAAGAGTTGTATCGGATATAGTCAATCCCTGTGAAGAATGTATTGTTGCTGCATAACCTAACGTCCATGGGGATTTATCAGAGTTCCCCAATGCATCTTCGACGACGCTGATATCAACCAACACAATATCATTTAATACTAAATTCTGCTTTTGTTGTTGTCCAGGAATGTCAACGTCGATATTCTGCTTTCGTGTATCCTTAGGTCTATAACAGAGTGGTACTGGAAGTGTTGCAAATTTACACTTATGCAATTCAAACAACTTCATCTGAAGTGCGTCTCTGACTATTTTTCTACTCGCGATTATTAAATCATTTGGCTTCCACATTTCCCAAAATTCCTTCATGGGAGTTTCAGAGATTATTTCACGCGCTATTTCACATTGGATTTTATCAGGTTGTAATCTAATTAGCGCTTTGAATTCTCGTAATTGTTCATCAAGTGATCTATGGTCTGTATTAATCTCTTCATAATAATCTACAAAACCCTTTAACCATTCATGTGGAGATCCACCAACAAATGGCTGCGGTTGACCGTGATCCCCGCACATGACAACTTTTGTGTTTTTTGTCAATAACCATGATAGAAATATCTGTAATACTGTCAACGATACAGTGCATATTTCATCCCAGATTATTATTTTAGGAATGAATTTATCGCCCATTCGATCAGGAGTCCATGTATCGCCTTTCCATCGAAAGAAGCTGTGATAGGTACAGGCTTTTACTCCACGCGCTATCATCTCTCTGGCGAGTCTATGTGTTGGTGTTAACACAATCATTGTTGACTGACGAAATAATTCTATTGCACGAGTTGTCTTTCCTGACCCTCCACAACCGTTTAAATAAACTGTCTTGTGTCTACAAATCGGATCGGATACAGGTGGTGCAGTAGAAATGCTAGCATTTTCAATTTCATAACAAATATATTTATCATCCATAGCAACGTCTGCGGATTTACAATACTCATGTAGTGTTTCTTTTTTAAACCTCCAATTTCCCCACGCTTCTTTAGGATCTGTGAATTTAGCTACATCTGATTTGTATTTCTCATGGATATACATCGAATCAGTAGCTACTCTAACCGCGGTATTAGGAAATCTATTTATCATCGAAAATAGATTAATACAAGAATAGGCTAGCATAGAACTTCTCAAATGTGTATATTGATAACTATATCCATCACAGTAGGTAACAACCGTACCTAGTTTCTTACCATTTGATCGAAGGACATCATCTACCCAAACATTATTAGTTCCGCTCGCAGATTTGTAAGCTTCCTCATCTAATTCCCCTGATAGAAAAGCGTTCTTACGGGTTACAAATTTCCCTTTTTTTATTAAATCGGCTATGATAAAATTGTATTCTTCATCGTCTGTAATTAATCTCGAAGAGTATTTTGCATTGTCAAATCTTCCACCTTGAGTGAATTTACCGATTATTTTTCGTCCGAGATCTTTAGCCTCTCTATTCTTACCCTCGAATAGTTTTTTAGACCAATCTATGATATATTCTTCGCTGCAATCTTCCAATTGTTTTCGTTCTTCATTAATTATTTTTTCTAGATCGGGTTTTGGTAACCAAACATCTTTCTGAGCGTTATAACAAATAATCGCTTCACCAACAATTAACGATGTTAACATACCACTATCTAACATATATCTCAATAGCACTATTGGCATCCACGCTTTTTCATACATATGTCTACCGAGCCAAATATAACTACACGGATGTAACCCTATAGCGAGGTTAAATGATATCACACGAGTAAATCCGGTTAAATCAAAATCAGGCAAACAACCATTAATCGCAACACGAGTCATTTCATGTGTGGGATGTCCAAATCGTTTGAAATACTCAGAGCATTCTCCATACCCGAGAAAACTTCCAGGATAACACGCGGATATATCAATTGAAATCATACCATCACGTGAGTATTTCGTATTCCACAATCCTCCATGACCAAATTCGACGCAACTCGACTTCACGTCCTCCAGAAAATTATTTCGTGTTGGACGCCATGAATTCTTTTCTCGTGCGAAGTGAGCTACTACTGATGTAATTGTAAAACTATCCGTAAGTAGTTTTTCTACAGTAGAAACGCTAGCGTTTTCCTCTGAAAATTCTTTAGCGATATTTTTCATTCTAGTATCTAATTCTTCAGTTCGATATAATTCACCATTTGGTTTTACAAACTGATCAAATCCTATTTCCGAATGATCATTACTACTGAGTAACCATACTGACACAGGGTCGTCTTTGGTTAACGCGTAAATAGCATCAAATAATTTCCTTTCATTAAAATGATATTCATTTTTTAAACCATCCGTAGAAAATTCTTTAGGGATATATCGAACAGTTCTTTCTCGTGGAAATATATTTACCGCGGGTGTCCACGCGTGTTTGTTATGATCAATAATTTCAATTGGAGCTCCTCGCGATTGATATTTCGGTTCGTATAATACTTCTCCGGTTATCGTTGCTACCGATATTGGAAATTTTAATAATGCTTCTAATTTAGCTATATCGGAAATCCTTGCTCCATGTTGATTCACTGTTAGTTCCCATTCGGTTATTTTTTTTCTTCGTAGATCAGTTAATTTGTTTCCTCGGAGGGAATTTGTAAAGTGTTCTATTACCCGTGTTGCTACACAATTTAATGACGACGACTCTTTCACAGGTGCTAGTTTTGCAATACTTGGCTTATCATTTAGCTGATATATTCCGTAAACAACTGCTGTTACAGGGTAAGATTTCTCATAGTATGGTCTATCAATTCCAGTTAGAATTCCTGGTTTGGAATCTCTACTCACAATAACAAATTTTTTATCCTTGAGGATTGGTTCAAATTTATCTCTGATAATCCATACACCTTCCTCTTCGATAATGAATTTTATTCTAAAAAAATACCTCTGCAGAGAATTGCTTTGCAATTTACCCTTGGATTTCTGGCCAATGTGTGAAAGTATCTCAGCTGCTCTTGTATCGTTCATAGTAGCATCAATTACGGGTACATTGACACCAATAATTCGAAATGTCGACCACGCATGAGATGCTCCATCGCGCTTAAATTCATTAAAACAGTCGCTGATTTTACTCAGCAGGGTTTTGTCATCTATTACACTTTTAGGTATATCAGAGATTCTATCGAGATTAAATCTAGTATTTTTCCAAGGCTTAATTTTCGATAATCTCTTGAATTCCTTCATATTATAATTAAAACAAGTATTTAAATAAGAAAATTTTTATATAATGAATCATTGCAAATGGCTTATGATTGGATCAAAGACTCCGTGTAACAAATCATGCAGAAATGAATTCTGTGGGTATCATATGCAGAGTGTAAGAAACGGTTCGGAGGGACCTCTACCATGCTTGCATTGTGGGGTAGGTGTAAGAGGCAAATCGCAGTTATGTGTAAATTGCGGGGGTAAGCGTTATAGAGAGTTAAAACGTTATTATGACAAGCGAAGAATCAAAAATCCTAACGACGTCAATGACGGCAAAATCATAAAAACGTCTGCTGATTATATAAAAAGATTTGTCAATGTTATAATTCAGCCAATTAACGAATTAGACAAATAGATATATTATATATACAAATGAGCCAAGAATTTCAAAGACATCCTGTTATTGAAAATTATGAAGCTTCTCGTGATGGTGTTGTTAGACACTGTAGACTCAAGAAATCTATTGGGTGGGATAATGGTATGGGGTATTTGATATTTAAAGCTGGAGGGAAAATGTATCTCAATCACCGTTTCGTCTTCGAAGTGTATAACAGATCAATCAAAGATGGTTTTGTTATTGATCATATTGATTCCGATACTAAGAATAACAAATTGAACAACCTTCAAGCTATTTCTCAATGTGAAAACACAAAACGAGGAAGAACTGGGAAATACCCGAAAAATGCTAGACCCGTAAAGTCAATTAATACTGACAACACGGAGATAGTATTTCAATCAATGTCAGAAGCTGGTAGGCATTTCGATATTTACCCCTCCTCAGTACAAAAAGTAGCAGAGGGAATTTATAAGACCGCTTTTTCAAAGCGTTTTAAAAACAAAATTCAGTTTTCTTACGTATAATACGTAAATGGAAATCTTACGGATTTCACGGGAGATAACTCCGTTAGGTATAACGCGTGTGACAAATCATCAATGACAGAGTTACGGATCTTAAACATGGAAACGCTAGCGTTTCTAACATTGATTTTGATTGGTTAGTTTCGCTATTATGAATCTGAACAAAACACAATCAATTTTGTCTTTTTTCAAGTATTAACAGAACTGTTTCATATACACGTCGTATTTAAACATTTTTTTTAGTGTCTGTTTCAAGTATTATATGTGTTTTCAACGTTGTCAGTTATCGCTAATAAACAAACAAATAATTACAATCACTACACCTCTTTTATATCACCTCGTCGTAATGAGTGTATATATATACAAATTCGTCTTTATTATAATTGGGCATTTAGCCGAAATTCAAGTGTAAACAAAACCACACCGTCACACGTGGTATGAACGTTATTATTGACATTCAAAACCAAAGTTTTGATTTTGCGGTTTTGGTTTACACTTGAATGTAGAATAGCCCGCGTCATCCATTGTCATTGAAAATCAATTCATTCACCTATAATCTATTGTTGTACCGTCCTATGTGTATATAACCGCCTACTACACTAGATCAGGGGTTATTGTACCGTCGTCATCCATTGTCATTGAAAATCAATTCATTCACCTATAATCTATTGTTGTACCGTCCTATGTGTCTAACTGGTAAATACTATTAATAGTAAAACCAAACCGTATATAACCGCCTACTACACTAGATCAGGGGTTATTGTGCCGTCGTCATCCATTATATTGTATATAATCATAATCACCTATAATCGCATTAAGCTTCTGGGTATACTAAGATGCTCAACACCTTAGTGTATCCAGAATTCATTTTGAACAAATATATTTATATATATATATGAATCTTGAAAATCTCAAATTGATTATTATTGAAATCAACAAACTTAAGGATCAAAATATAAAATTATGTTCAGGTTTGGATTGTGATCAAATTATGACCGATTTCGAGGATATACAATTTGCAGAACAGACAGGAAAATATGTCCTATCTAAAAAATATTTTTTAATTAAGAATATCCAAAAGCTTATACGTGAGAGCTTAGTAAATACTGAAGATGTTACTGTATTCGTACCATTATGTAACATCGTTGAACGTGTACGAAAGCAATTAGGCTTAGAATATGAACAAAAAAGAATTATTAATTGTAAAGTGAGACAATTAAAAATACTAATGGAAAACTCTCAAGGAGATTTTGAAGGTGATGAGCCCCACGCGTAGAGAGCCTCCTTGTTTGTATAACCAGTACGGTATATAACATGTATAACATGTTACCTGTGCAAACGAGGAAGTAAAATTATGTGTGTGACTCAGTACAATAACAAGGAAGTATTAAAATGCTTTGCATTTTTTAGTTACTGATTTTTTTTTTACTTAAAAATCTTTGATGAAATGCTTTACAATGAAATGCTTTGCAATGAAATGCTTTGCATTTCTAATTAAAAATTGCAATGAAATGCTTTGCATTTCTAATTTGACAATAGTAATACTCTTTCAATAATGGTAGGAGAATCATTAACAACGAGATTAGCTAGAGAAAGGCTTAGCGCTATCCGGAAAATATTACCTCTTCGTGATAAAATCCGCGAAAAACTTCAACAACGGCAATTACTTCAAACTGACTTCACAGAGGATACAGAGCAACTCTTCAAACCTATTGTTAGTGCAACTGAGGGTGTGAAAACAGCAACTGAACGGGCGATATACGGAGATGTCCCTAAAGAGGGGGAACGAACAGAGAAGCCTCTTCTCCCTGTGTTGGAGAAAATAGCAAAACGGACTAAACAAACCAAAAAATCATTAAAAACACTTCCAGGTGATATAATAACTACTGCAAGACGAGAACGAGAACTTCAGGAAGAAGTTGAACGATTAGGTGATATTGATATTTCCTCACCACCAGCTGAACCATTTGAACCTGAAGAATTTCAAGAGGAAAAAGAAGAGGAAGAGGAGGAAGAAGAGGGAGCTGTTTCCACGAAGAGTCGTGTTTCCTTTATAGATAAAATCAAACCTGGTATTGTATTAGAAATACAAGAATTTCAATTTAAAAAACCTGAAGATTACATCACCTTTGGTGAGTTTGCTGCTAAAAGCTATAATATAAGGGGGGAAATACTCAAAAAAGAGTATAAGGATAGTAATATATCACAAGATGACTGGTATAGTTGGATATATAAAATGAAGAAGAATATTAAGAATCTTACTGAAAGGAGGAAGGAAGAACAGTCGTATATAAACTTTCTGCAGGGGATTAAAAAGTATAAAGGAGAAGGATATTCAAAAACTGGTAGTGGCTTTCAAAATCCTATGGATTTTCACTCAAGAGTTGAAAACTCTAATGTTGGAAATGCAAGTATTTCTTGTCCTGGTAATATTCTTAGCGATATAGCACGATTAGAAGTACTCGTAGGAGGAAAACGAGCCGGGAATAACTCACCAGAAATAATCAATGAAGCAGCTGATATCTGTAGAAGATTATTTCAAGGTGGTATTATGAATATTGCAACATATAGAGATTTCATTGAAGAGTTAGTAGAAAATTCTACGAATTTTCCTGGTTATCATAGCGATTAGATAATTGAAAAAACACTAGTGTTTTTGTATATATAGAATGATCATACACTACAACCATGATAAACCAACGAATGTCTACGTGGTAAACTCAAGATTACCAACATACCGAGTATACTATGGAGATGGTCTCGGTAATACTATAATGGGATTATTTTCAAGAATGGCTCCAAAAGTGGCTCCGTTTGCAAAACAATTATCAATGAAAGCAATTGATGTTATCCGAGATAAGGGTATTAACGCTGTTGGTGATCTTGCTAGTAAGGCATTTTCAGCCGCAAGGGATAAACTAACAACACTAGTTCGTGGAAGAATTTCAAAACCTAGAACCAGAAATGCTAGCATTTCTAACACAAGTGTTTTACCATCTACCACGGTAATGCCGGCTGGGGTTAGTAAAATAATAAATAACGCAGTAGATAAAAAACTACAATCGCTAGTGACTTCGTCACTTCAGGATAATATAACAGCAAATGTGATAGCCGGAAGTGGGCTTAGAGGGGGGGCTCGTAGGCGATAGAATCATCATCAGCGTCTGAAATATTTATTTGGAAAGGATTTCCAAATATTATAGTTATTGCAGCGCTTCTTACGGTAGAATTACTTGTTCTAGAATCATTTATTTGAATAGGATTCTCAGTTTTTATGTTTATTTTTAAAATGTCAGGATCAGAATCAGAAATATTTCTAGTGTCAGAATCACTTATGATTCTAGTATTAGTATTTCTAGTGATAGAATCAGAATCAGAATCACTTGTGCCAGAATCACTTGTGATTCTAGAAACATTAATGTTTCCACTTACATTTTCAGATATTTTCATTATTAAATACACTCAACTAAATAATTAATTTATAAAAATTATTTTGATTTAGACCAACGGGTATATAATAAAAATGTTCAAACAGAACCCTGATGTTGCATTTGACATGGAAGCCCCAGTGCTCAAAGATACCTCTGTACGCGATTATCAATTTTTTGCTTATCACGCAGTACAACCTAATCTTCGAGGAAGAATTGAACTTCAAGTTCATGATACAAGTAAATACTTTTTACCCGCTGAAGCCTTTATTGAAGTCGAAGGTGAACTTGTAACAGATGTTGTAGCTAATACACCATATGCAGCTAATATCCAAGTCGGTTTTGTCAATAATGGTATCATGGCATTATTTGAAAGTGCTAGATATCTCATTGATGGAAAAGAAATCGAATCTATTGAACGTGAAGTTGATGTAGCAACAACAATACTAGGGCTAGCAAGATACTCTGACGATTATACAAGATCGGCCGGTCCATCTATGATGTTTGCAAAGGATGTTAAAAATACGGCGGGAAAAAATCCATTTGTTATAAGACGACCAAATGATCGTGGTGTTGGTGCTGCTGCTGCTGCTTTTGCTGGTCCTGGTGCTGGTGCTGCTGGTGGTATTGAGGATATGATTATAAACAATGATCCTGATTTCAATCTAGGAGCTGCAACAAGAATAGCAACATTACAAGGAGATCGTCGACGATTTTCATGTGCGATTCCGCTCCATCATATATTTGGATTTTGTAGAAACGTCAGAAAAGTTATTTATGGAGTAAAGCATACTGTAGCACTAGTGCGAAAAGGTGATGATAATAATGCAATCTGGCGCATTGGCGGTGCTGCGGGTAAAGTAATTTTATCAAAACTATCACTATGGATGCCAGTGTTGACTCCATCATTGTCAGTAGAACCGCGGTTACTGTCATTTATGGATCGGGGAGGAAAGAGATTATTAAGCTGGTTGACAACGTCCACAGATACCATGGATTCTAATATTGATGGTACACTTACATGGCATTTGGCAGCACGACAGGGTGTTTCAGCTCCACGGCATATTTTTATTGCTCTACAGGATAAAGCGCGATTGGATAATCAAGAAAGTTCCCATATGATATTTGATCAAATCGGATGTAATGAAGTTTCATTAAAAATAAACGGACAACAAGAACCATCAGAGGATATACAACTTAACTATGAAAATAACCACATTGCACGAGTTTATCATCGATTGTTATCATTTATGGGACGTGATCAAAATGTAGATACTGGTCTACAAATATCACAATTGGATTTTAAAGGTCTGTATCCGATTTATTACTTTTCCCTAGAACATCTTGACTTGATGAAACAGTCCGTAGTTGATATACACTTCCGAGCTCGTGTAACCCGTCCTGTTGGTATTGTTAATTATAGAGCGGTTGCTGTTATTCTTAGTGATAAATCAATGATACTTGAAGGTGTTGGTGGACGAATGAGATTGGTAGATGCACCAGTAGAAAATCTATAAGATTTTCTAAATCTGTAGTTAGAAATGCGAAGCATTTCTAATTTAGAATCAATCTATTTTGTATAATGTCGTATAGTAATATCAATGTCACATTGACACCTGGTCAAATAAAAAAATTACAATCTAAATCAGCTAAGCAATGTGGAACCACAATAACGCTGAAATTTAATCAGATGAATGGCGGAGGAAATAAACTATCGCTAACAAAAACTCAGGTTAATCATTTTAATAAAGCGTTGGAAGAAAAAAAGGGAGTTCAGGTTACTCTTTCTACGAGCGCGATCCGTAACATGGAAAAGACTGGTGGTATATTCCCGTTGTTAGGGTTGATTCCAGGATTGATTGCCGCAGCAGCTCCAGCAGTGGCGAAGGCGGCAGCGTTAGGAGCTATTGGTACCGCAGCAGGAATGGCGTTGAAAAAGGCAACTGGAAAGGGTTATAAAAAAAAAGGAAAGGGTCTAAGACTACCAGGAACCCCGAGTTCATGGTACAGCGGAAAGGGTCTTCGAATTCCAGGAACGATATAGTTCGGGAATCTGCGATTCCTATGTCCAATTTTGATTTAATTGATACCGCTAAAAAATTAAAAATAAAAAATTTCAGAGGTGTTTTTATGAAAGATCAGTTACCAGCACAACCAAATCACGTTGAAACTGGGATTATCAATTTAGATAATAGCTCTGGACCTGGAACTCATTGGGTTGCGTATGCGATTGATCCTCGTGGGATTGTTTATTTCGATTCATATGGATTAGCGCCGCCGAAAGAATTTATCAATTATATTAAGAAATTTAAAAGATTTCCAATTTTGTATTCAACTCTTCCAACACAAACAATAATTGATCCTCCAATATGTGGCAATGAAGTATTAAACGTACTTGATGCTATTTCAAAGGAATCTTTAAAACCACCTCATATAGTAGTGAATGAGTATACTAGCGGTCGTTGGATTGAAAATCCATAGGATTAGAAATCCATGATGAAATCCATCAATTAAAAATTCTACGAATTTAAACGATAAAAATATTTCTATAATAATGATTGATATTTGGGGACGACCTTTATCATCGCTGAAGAAACCTGATAGTGGAGTTGAAACCGTTGATAACAAGGATATTAAAAAACTAATCGAAGATGAAATAGCTGAAATATTAAACCTAGCAAATGTTGATCCTGGTGAAATAGTTGTATTTCAAGATCGTCAGGGTAAGTTGAAAAGTAGTAATATCTCTCTTAATGATATTTTGGTTAAACAACGAGACGCAGCAGAGGATACTATCGCGTTATTTTCTGATGAGGGTAAACTCAAACCAGGTGTACTTGTTTCAACAATTACGGATAAACTAACAACAGTCGATAACACGGCGAATTCATTGAAATCACTCAATGATAAGTATGACGATCATATAGTTGTATTTAACCAGTTTAGTGAAACACAAAGAAATACAATTGACCAGATTGATAAACCCATACTAGAATTTTTTGGAAATCCACCAGTAACGGCACCAAAACTCACCACAATAAAAGATTCTTTGTTGGAACTAACAACTCTTCAATCCGAATATGATAAACACGTGAGACAGTTTTCAATGTTTCGTAAAAACATCGTTGATAAATTTATTGTAACCCCGTTTGATAAAGTTGAAATAACTCTTCCTAATATTAAAAAATCCATCGATGAGCTTAAAACATTCAACAACGCAATAAAGGATGATGCAACGAGGATGATAAGTATTGTTGAAAAAACAAAAATTCCTCATGATAAATCTATCGTCAACAACGTAGTATACACGATTCAACACGGTTCATTTATGTGGACTCCCACAAATAACATTTTAAACATAACCGCAGCAGTCAAGGGTATTTATCGATTAACAATAGTATCACCGACTCAATTCAATATATCATCAAGTAGTTCATCTGGAGTCAATAATACGATATCAACGATCATCGACAAGGATACAACTGAACAATTCACGATAACGACTACAGATAGAAATCTAGCCAGGGTTTCAGTAACGTGGTACGTAGAATTCGTAGTGGATTTAAGTAAACAATTAAACTGAAAGGAAAATCCTTCGGATTTCGCAATTGAAAATGCTAGCGCTTTTAAAATAAAATGACTCCATCATCGAATCAGTATCGCTATGATCAAGTCAGAGAATTTCAAACTAAACTCAATTCTCTCTGTGAGGAGTATCAAATAAAAATAAAAAAATACCAACGAAGAATAACCGCAGTTGATGTCACTGTGTATTCAGTGTCGGGAATAATCACTACTGCTGGGATAATACTGTCTTCGGTTACAATGATTGCTCCGGTTGTAGTACCAATAGTTATTTCTTCGATAGCTACAATCGCCGGGATATTAACCGGGATCACAAAAAAACTATCATCGTGTAGCCAGAGTAAACTACATAATTATATAATAAAATTTCATATTGCATCTGCTGGTTACTCGCAATTATCCTCGTTAATATCATCATCACTCGACGACACAACAATATCAGATAGCGAATTCTCAACGATGGCGGAATTGTATAAAACAACAATGCTAAAATTAGAGAGAAATGATAATAATAATGACATCACCGCAAGAACTACTTCAACAAATAGTAGAGAATACAACACCGGTGAAAACAAGCACGATATCAGTAACCTCAACGCGTCCTGAATTCAGTGTGAATTTCCCGATTCCCGTTCCCGTGAGCGAGATCGCACTAGCAAAACTACGAGTGTATCATAGCTGGCCTAATATTAGATCGGTAGCATTTGGTGGTCAACAACCAAATAATTCCTTGGTGTTCGCGTGGAAAAATCGTGAAGATGGAACCCCAGACTGGAACGTTGTCTCATTACCAACTGGGTCATACCAAATCGAACAGATCAACGCTGAATTTCAACGTAGAATAAAATCTCTCACTGGAAAAGAATCAAAAATCGCTATAACAGTTCATGAACCAACATTATCATCTGCTATCGAGATTAATTCCCCTGGGTATGTTGTAGATATTTATCAGAGTTCTATAAGATCAGTGTTAGGATGGCCTGAATTACCACCGGATAACTCGCGAGAAAATTCGAAGGATTTTCCACGCGAACCTAAAAAATCCGATTATATCACCAACAAAATAAAACCCGTCAATGAAGTCAAGAGTTATCAAGATTATACTCCTGGTAAGTTCTTAAATAAAAATATTTTTGAATCAATTTATGTTCCTCTCATCAACGGAAATTTCACAGCAATGAATAATGATTTTTCACTACTGCTAATATCTCTTAAATCCGGCTCTCTCACTAAAGACGAGTTTATCAGCATCGTAGAAACGGGTAATAAAATCATCTATGATATGAAAATATTTCACTCGATAATTATTCAAGAAGTATTAAATGAAGAGATATTACATGATAAGTTTGCGGATCTATACAATATTAATAAAACGGAGATTAAAGATTTTAAAATCCCTGGATATAACCCGGATAAACTAAAGAAACAACTTGACGATGCTATTGATATTGGGTTCAAAAGAATCCACGATAATTGGAAAAAATCGAAGAATCCTACAGCAAATATTCTGAAATTTAATAATGATCCAGAAGGCGGCGGTAGACATATTGCTCCGAACAATGTGAATATTTCAACGGTGATTGCGCTCAATTTAGTATGTGACGTTATCGAAGGAAATTATCAAATAAATCTCGAACAATCAAATCAAGCTCAGCAGGGGTATATTTTATACTCATTTGCACCAACGGCTCCTCCAGGATTTCTAATTATTGAAGACCCAACTAATCTAGTCTATATGCGATGTCATAATGATTTGTTAACGAGAATTAATTTCAAACTCACTGACCAATCTAATAATTTAATTGATCTACGAGGTGAAGTTTTGCAAATTAGTTTGTTTGTAAAGTCCTAAAGACTTTCATCCTGAAAGGATTTTCGTCTTAAAGACTTTCATCGTAAAAAAATTATTAGCGCATTAGCAGCCGAGATTGTGAACGTCAACTAAATGGCGTCTTTTTTTTTTCATTCTTTGCTCAAATTATTATTAAAAATTAATTAAGTATTTTCAAGGAAGCCTCAGTTTACTAAATTGACGCCTGAAAAAGTATTTTCAAGGAAGCCTTAGTTTACTAAATTGACGCCTAGAAAAGTTGGTCTGTTCACACTCTCTGCATTTTGTTAAATAATTTCGGTTCCGTAGAAGCCTTATTTTTGCTTGAAAACTTGGTCTGTTCACCTCCTCTGCTGCTGAGGTTAATGTTAGGACTGGTTGGCCAGGTGTCAGGAGAATGTGACTGGGTTGGACATGATGCTATATGTCTGCGGCATGATCCCCCAGTGCTAGACATCACACTAAATTGCCACACTGCAGACATATATACATATATACACATCATCATTGGCGACTTAGTCTCGGGAGACCATGCTGATAGTGCCCTTGGGGTGTCCTCTGTATCTGGGTTGTCGGCATAGTCTGTTGTGGCTGTGCAGGCCTATGCGCGAGTGGCAGTCCCTCTTGCAGTTTGTGCAGACATACTGGGAAGCCTGGGTTACTATGGTTGCTGCCACGTGGCCCTTTCTTAACGTTTTTCTGCCGCCAACTGGCCTCTCCTCGTATCAGCGACTGATATGCCCTTATTTACATGTCTGCATGTGCCTCGGTCCTCGGCCAGCACTTCCCAGCCATCAGGTGCGATGTCGCATGCCTTCATATCCCTCTTGCACGCATCCTTGAAACGGAGTGAGGGGCGGCCGACTCTTCTCGTGCCAGTGGCCAGCTGTCCATATAGGCTGACCTTTGGCAGCCTCCCATCCTCCATGCGTCGTGCGTGTCCCAGCCATCGAAGGCGATGTTTACTCAGCAGGGAGAACATACTGGGGGTATTTGCACGCTGCAGGATTTCATTGTGACGGACACGGTCTTGCCAGTTGATTTTCAGGATGCGTTTAAGGCACCGTATATGGAATTAGTTAAGCCGGCGCTCTTGCCTCATATAGGTACTCCAGGTCTCACTTTCATATAGAAGGATGCTGAGAATGCAGTCCTGGTAAACTTGGAGTTGGATGTGCTCTGTCAGCGCGTTGCTTTCCCACACCCTCTTCGTCAGTCGTGACATGATGGTGTTTGCCTTTCCAAGCCTTCTGTCCAGCTCCTGATCAAGCGAGAGAGTGTTGCTGATGGTTGACCCCATGTAGGTAAACTTGTTGACTGCTTCCATGGTGACTCAGTTGATTTTTATTGTAGGGGCAATGGTGGTATCTTGCACGCGGACCTTTGTCTTTTCTAGGCTGATGGTGAGTCCAAACTATATGCAGGCATCAGCAAAACGGTCTCCCGATCTCTGGAGGGCTTCCTCAGTGTGCGTCACAAGAGCCGTGTCATCTGCAAAAAGCATCTCCCTGATGAGCACAGCCCTCACTTTCGTCATCGAGCGCAGTTGTGCCAGGTTGAACAGCCTCCCATCGGACCTGGTGTGTAGAAATATGCCATCAGTGGATGAGTCAAAGGCGTAGGACAGAAGCAAGGAGAAGTGGATCCCGAATAGCGTTGGTACCAGAATGCAGCCCTGCTTCACGCCGCTGTTAACTGGGAAGGAGGTAGAGGAAGATCCATCATACAGGACTGTTCCCTTCATATCTGCATGGAAAGAGACTATCATGCTGCAGAGTTTTTTTGTTGTTTTTTTTTTTTGGGGGGGGGGCAACCGATCTTACTGAGAACTTCATATATATATATATATATATATATATATATATATATATATATATATATATATATATATATATATACATCTTGGTAGTCTCTCGAGTCGAGGAAGACAAGTTGTGCACTTTCATTCAACGGTGGACGCGCATGTGACTCCGGAGTCCGAATTCCGATACACACAATCGGTTGAAGGTGGGGCATGGGACACCGGTGGTTGTTGGCATCTGGGATACATTTCTGTGGCGTCTATCACGAGTTGCAGCAAGACGCTGGCGGCGGTCATCCTCAAAGGTGGAACAGGCTTTTCTGGTCAGAGCTCGCCAATGCTTTCTGTCTGAGGCGGCGACCTCGAGCTGGCGTGGTTGAAGGTCTGTCCATTTGATATTTGTCTTAAGGTTGTCTTTGTACCTCTTGTGAGGGCGGCCTTGGTTTCGGTTTCCCAGGGCTAGCTCGCCATAGAACAACTGCTTTTGGATTCTGCTTTGATCCATACGGATGACATGGCCAGTCCATCGAAGCTGGGCTTGGATTATTTTAGCTTCGATGCTTGTTGTGTTGGCTCTATCAAGGACTTCCAGGTTGGTGATTCGGTCCTGCCACTTGATCCGCATGATGGATCTCAGGGAGCGCTGGTGGAATTGTTCTAACTGACTGATGTGCCTTCTGTAGAGTGTCCACGTTTCACAACCATATAATAGAGAAGTGACGACAAATGCATTGTACACCTTCAGCTTTGTTGACAGGCGTATGTCCTTGTGCTGCAAGACCTTGGTTCGGAGTCGTCCTAGTGCTTGACTGGCTTTTTGGGTCCTCGCAGTGATCTCTTTGTCCAGAGAGCCATCACTAGATAGTGTGCTGCCAAAGTATTTGAAACTGTTCACATTCTTCAGCTGCGTGTCGCCAACTGTGATACAGGGTTGCGAGTGGATAGTGTTTGGGACGGGCTGGAAGATGATTTTTGTCTTTCCTAGACTAATTGTGAGTCTAAATAGGTTGGATGCTTCAAAGAATCTGTCCACGATTGCTTGTAGGTGAGTCTCTTCATGGACCATGAGGGCGCAGTCATCTGCAAAGAGTGCATCAATGATGAGTCTTTCTAGTGTCTTGGTTTTTTTGCATCTAGGCGACGGAGATCAAACACTGATCCATCCAGGCGATACTTAATGTAGATGCCAATGTCAATGTCTCGGATGGCATGGAACAGTACCTGTGTGAAGAAGAGGTTGAAGAGTACCGGAGCGAGTACACAACCCTGTTTGACACCATTAGATTTGGGGAATTACTCGGAGGGTTCACCGTCTGAGAGAATCTCTCCATTCATGTCAACGTGGAGGAGCCGGATGAGGTTGGTAAACTTCTGAGGACAACCAAGTTTCTTAAGTACTACCCACAGTGCGTCTCTGTTGACCGTATCGAAAGCCTTTGTCAGATCCACGAAGACAGCATATAGATTCATGTTCTGCTCAAGGCACTTCTCTTGGACTTGTCTCACTGCAAAGGTCATGTCAACGGTGCTGCGGTCTGGCCGAAAACCACACTGAGACTCAGGGAGGTTATTTTCTGACACTGCTGCAATAAGCCTGTTGAGCAAGATGCGAGCAAGTATTTTGACAGCAACGGAAAGCAGGGAGATGCCTCTGTAGTTACTGCAGTCCATACGTGTACCTTTATTTTTATAGAGGGTCACAATTGATGCATTACGGAGGTCGTCTGGCATCTCTTCTTCCGTCCAGATGATGATTAGCACGTCGTAGAATGCCTCCAGAGACTGCTTACTGAGAGTCTTGTGCACCTCCGCTGGGATACCATCCTTTCCAGGTGCCTTGCCACAGTTTGCTTGTTTAATGGCCCTTCTCAATTCCTCCATATTTGGCGGAATATCCAATTGGTTGTGCGTTGGCTGTTGGGGTATTTGGTCAAGAACAGATTGGCTGACCGATAAGGGCAGGTTTAGGAGCTGATTAAAGTGCTCTTTCCATCTTTCCTTAATGCCATTCTTGTCTTTTATTAATGTACTGCCATCTGCAGCGAGCAAGGGCGTAGAGCTGGACTTTGCGTGGCTGAAGATTGTCTTGATGGCGTTGTAGAACTCTTTGGAGTTGTTAGTGTCGGCATAGCTTTGCACTTCATCAGCTTTCTTTTCCCACCAGTGGTCATGCATCTTGCGGATTTCTCTCTAAGCCTCAGCTTGATAGGATTTGAAGCGGTCTTTTTTGGGGATGGGGTTTGTGTCATTCTGCCAGTCCATAAAAGCTTTGTTTTTTCTGGCAAGCAGATCTTCAATGGCAGCGTTGTTCTCGTTGAACCAGTCTTGATGGATTCGCTTCTTTGAACCCATGGTTGCCATAGCTGTTTCTCTTATTATGTCCCTGAGCTTGTTCCATTTTTCAGAGGAGTTTCCACATAACGGTCCGTTTGTTGACAGCTTGTCATCTACTCTCTTCTGGAAATTGAGCTGGGTGGAAGGCTGCTGCAGTTTGACAATGTTGAGGGCTGTGCGCACAAGCTTAGGACGTCTTAGGTGGTGAGGGGCAATGTGCAGCTGTAGGGTAGTTCTGACAAGTCTGTGGTCTGTCCAGCATTCTGCTCCTCGCATGGCCTTGGTGATTTGGACATCCTTGGCATCACGATGGCGTACTATTACATAGTCAATTAAGTGCCATTGGCGAGATCTGGGATGCATCCAGGTGTCCTTGTGTTTGTTCGCCATTGTGAACATTGAGTTTGTGATTATGAGGTTAAATTCTGTGCATTTGCTGAATAGGAGCAGGCCGTTGCTGTTCATTCTGCCGACACCGTGCTTGCCAAGCACACCTTTCCATCGACCATAATCGCAGCCATAATCGCAGCCATTGAAGTCCCCCAGTAGTATGATTTTGTCGTCAGCTGGAACTGAGCTAAGTACAGAGCTGAGGTCCGTATATAACTGCTCAGTGGTTTCTGCTTGACTCGATAGGGTAGGGGCGTACGCACTGATGATTGTTGCATGCCGTTTGTGGCTTATAGGTATTCACAATTTCATTAGCCTCTCATTGATACCAACAGGCATTTCCGGAAGCTGCTTCAGAAGACTTGATTTGATAGCCAGGCCGACTCCATGGATCCTGTCCTAATTTTCGGCTTTTCCTTTCCAGAAGAATGTGTAGCCGCTGGATAGCTCAGTAAGAGAACCCTTATCTGCGAACCTGGTTTCACTCAGGGCTGCAATGTCAATATTGTAGCGTGATAGCTCCTTAGAAACTAGAGCTGTTCTCCTGTGGGGTCTTGCTACGTTTTCTTTGTCCATGAGAGTACAGATGTTCCATGCTCCAATAATAAGTTTTTTTCTTCGATTATTTCGACCGCAGATATGGATGATCTTGCCAGCCGCGGTATGCTGACCAGATTTTTACAAGGCAAGCTTCTTTTAGGCCACCTTTTCTAGGCCGCTCCCTGTTCAGGGTGAGCAGCGCCGTCCTAAAAAGGTCTGCTCAGTCACCCTTGGATGCTGCCGAACTGTTCTGCTGCCTTGGGTACAGAGCAAAACGACCACTTGTCCAAGGGCCGCCTACGTGCAGGTCTCTGACTACAACTCCCAGTGGTCATCTCCACCTGTTGCGTCGCCAGTCGCCCATTGCCGTAGGACTTTGGTAGGTGTAGGTAAAGAACGATGAGTGTGATGATGAGGATGAATGATAGGTGCACAACACAACCTGTGCGTGAAGGAGATTAAAGTGAAACGGCTTTTGCACAGAGACAGCATCACTCTCTCGGCCTTGGTAGTTAGAACTCAGTGCTCTGGGAGGGGTAGTACATCTGGTGGGTGGCATGTCGTGCTCCTTCGAGAGTAGCTTGTCCATCTTTGGTCCTAACCAGGCGCTCAGCACTCAATTGTGGCTTCAAGCAGCTGTAGCATGCACAGCGGCTACACCACGGGCAACGGCTTCGACTGGCCGGCTAAACCAGGTGGAGGGTAGCCGACGGGCCTCAAACCCTCGGTGATTTAGGAGCTTGCCTATCCTTGCATGTAAAGCCAGATTCGGCAGAACGGGCGGAAGAGATCAACTGAGTGATCCAACGGCTACAAAGGCGAATCTGCAAACGCTTTGTGGAGAGCGTAGTGTATGACAAGGCACGGAAGACGTCCTAGTCATCCAATGCAGCCGAAGTAGTCCCCAGCCGTGACGAATCTTCGTACCACTGAGTTCTAACTACCAAGGCCGAGATACATACATACATACATACATACATACATACATACATACATACATACATACATACATACATACATACATACATACATACATACCGACAAATCCACTGTATCAGGTTGTCGGGTTCTTTTGATATTAATATACCAATCAATACCACCTTGTTTATAGTGAGGCTAGAATGTCTGGGACCACCTTATACGATTTCATTTTTCTTTATGGTTTGAGATTTTACTTTTATTTGTTTGTTTTTATCCGATACTAGTATCTTACTAAGGAAGAAATGGTAGTTGATTTTTTTAAAAATAAATTTTATTTATATTTATTTGTAGGAGTATAGCACGTATTAGAGTTGCAGATGATCCCACTTTCTTACATTATATAGGACACCCATTCAATCTAAACTGGACTCTTCTGTACAATCTAGTGTACCTACATAATTGGATCGGATCCAACACCAGGCTATAGTTCAGCGTACAGAATAACCATGGTACTTCCCTCAATTTCAATATATGAGGCGAAAATACGACCTGGTTATTGACACATGATAAGTTGCACCCTTCAAGAGCTGTAACAGAGATGAAATAAGCCCTTCGGATACAAACTGAATTAACCATCACCCATTATTATAAACCATCCTGATCCAGTCATCTGGAGAGACACGTCTGAAAACTAAAATCAGACTAGTCATCTCGATCTTTTTGGTATTCATGTGAGACCTGGACCCTGAAAGCTGAATTGTATACAACAAAGAATCCATGCACTTGGAAATGAGATGCTACAGAACTATCCTTGGCATCTCATATATGGACCACATCACAAATGAAGAAGAGCATAACGCCATCAGGCGCAACGAAGGCCAATATGAAGACCTCACCAACGTCAAAAAGAGAAAGCTGAAATGGTATGGCCATGTTACTAGAGTAAAAGTCTATCCACAACGTACTGCAGGGCAGCGTCCAGGGTGGCAGAAGGAGAGGTAGACAGAAAATAAAATGGACTGACAACATCACAGAATGGACCGAGAAATGTTTTGCGGAGACACAGGCATTGACACATGATCGAGTCAAGTTGAGAGAACTGGTCAGATGTTCAGCAGCACAGCGCCTCGACGACCACACTAGGTCAAGAGACTGATGATGATGATCTAGTCCCATGGACCTAACAAAAATAAATCGAACTACATGGAAAAAAACAAGAGTACCCAATATAAGTAATACAATCCTCTGATATATTAAACAGTTATCAGCGGTACATGTCAGAATGCTTAAGATGGATCTAAATCCTCGGACTCAAGACGCAAGCGGTGCTCCCACACTACTTTACCAGCAGAGAAAGACGATTCGAGATGGCTGTTGTATCATCATTGACACTACTGCAAAATTCATGTGGCTGACATGACATATTAACATCTATAGAAATTAAAGAGAAAGTAAAATAAAAATGAAATGAACCGGAAGTACGCCAATTTGATTACAGCGTTCAGATGATAGATGATAAAAGTAAACAACGAGCGCTTAAGTTTGTTTGTTTGTTTGATTAGGATTTTTAACGTAGGTTTAACAATTTTTCAGTTATATCGCTACGATGTCTGCAGTGAGGTAGTTTATAGTGATGTCTCGCACTGAGACATCATGCCGCAGACATGTAGCATGATGTCTCACCCAGTCACATTATCCTGACACCAGGCCGACCAGTCCTAACACTAACCTCTTTATGCTGAGCGTCAAGCGAGGCAGCTGTTAGTACCATTTTTGTAAGTCTTTGGTATGACTCGGCCGGGGATCGAACCGACGACCTCCCGCTTCCGGGGCGGACGCTCTAACCACTAGGCCACCGGAGCGGTTAAGTAGTTCACGGTGTGCATATTAACCAAACGTACATTGCCGAATGGCCGCACATGTTATACGTTTAAAATCAGTCATAGTCGGGCCATTCGTCGATACAATAAACAAGAATGACAATCTTTAAACCTTGTCCTGTGAGAAAGTTGAATGGATTCAATGATTTAATAGAGAGGGCGGAGTACTTCCTAGCAAATGTAAGCTCTGTCTCGTTTAGGATTGAAATGATAACACTCGCTTGTCGATTGTGGGATTTATTGTGAGATGAAATAGTACGGAATAAACCTTAAACAATACAAATCGCATGCTTAGAATATAAGACAATAACAATACAGAATTTAACCAACGCAAATACAATGCACAACACACAAACACACATACACACACACACACACACCGGTATTTATAATTGTATCACAGAAAAACACAAATGATACATTACCAGACTCGAAGGGTATAATTTTTCAAAAATAATATTCAATCCCTGATATTTCACTTGCATGAAAGACAAGTGCTCTTCATCTTCACGAGTCGTACTGCTCGAGGTGTTGTTCGTCTAAAAAAAACTAGAGTAGGAATGCCAGAAGCTTTTGTTAGGGAATTGATTGTAATACTCGTGAAGCACGGGAATCATCGATCGAATACTCACTCGCTCACTCCGTCATGACAAACACGCACATTGGTACAGGACACGAGTCCTGGGTCACATATAAATAAAAGCGCAAATGTTCGAGAGGAAATGACCTAATTCTTTCTGCTTTAGATAGCGGAAAGATTACAAACCTCTGTCACAGAATTAGGCGAAAATTTAATTTATTTTCTTCTTGAATTACAAACTAATCTCACCATTTTTTTTTGTTTTATCGTACATGCGTTACCTGGGGTGAATAAGTGGTTTTATCCAAGGTAAGCGGCGTGTAACGATTTGCATGTGCCTGACTTTGAATTACATTAAGTCCGGAACATTAGATTCACGGGGTGCACGGTAATCTTGCCGTGATTTCTGCTCACCTATTTGAGGGTATATAAGGCAGAATATTTATGATCAATATTACGGGACCAAAAGTATCTTATCACAGGATAGATAGCTCGTCATTCAATCTCCAGCCAAAGGGGTGAGTGTTAAATTTATATTTCGTTTTATTGTGAATTTTATTCAGTTTATCATTTCATATAATGATGCCTTTATTACAATGCAGATTTTAAACGTGGAATATTTGGAATTACTATCACTATTAGACTTTAAATGCAATAGCGTAATCTAAGGTTTAGATTATTTTTGAGACAACTATTATTAGTCTGGTTTCTTTATTGTACCTGATAACGTCTTTGAGATCGTAGCTGAAATTGTAGATGATTTGTTGCGGAACATCTCTGATAACATCTCTGATAACGTCTTTGAGATCGTAGCTGAAATTGTAGTTGATTTGTTGCGGAACATCTCTGATAACATCTCTGATAACATCTCTGATATCGTAGCTGAAATTGGAGCTGATAATGTAACGGAGCATCTCTGTTTGTCGGATTGTCTGTCCGTCTACATCTGTCGTGACGTGTAAATATCCGGAAATCTAGAAGTCCGAGTGTCGGAGCTGTCTAGAGTTGTAAACATCCGGGGTGGCATCTAGGGTATTGAGGAACGTTAGTTCTAGTAGATGTTGTATGCTGTCTGTACGTATAACTGTGGTGGATCCGTGAAGGGCAAGTGACCGATACAAGTATTGAGTCAACCCTAGGTTTTCGGGGAAACTGGGCGGCGATTCAACTGTTGGTGAATCGCACGGTTATACAGGGTCGGGACACATGTGTGTGTTGCAATTGTAGTACAATTGAATACATTGTTGTATTTACATGGTTACTTCAAATCACAATAGTATTTCAAGGGATTGCATGAATCTCAATAAAAGTTAGCAACTTGATTAAATACATGTATATGTTCGTGCTAGTTGTCGCAATCCATACGTGCGATAGTATAGTTTGATGCTTGTGTTTATTATCGTAATTTATACTTGCGTTAATATAACTTTTGTAAAGGTTCCTTGGATCTGTGTATAGTCCAAGAGATTCCTTTGTATCTGTGTTTTATTTTGTATTAATATTTCATTTATTCATGTATTGTGAATGGTTCTGAGTGTAATTGTGGGTTGAACGCATGAGTTATTGTGTTGATACATCATTATTTTTCATTAATAATTTATTTCATAAATTTATATTTTCTTTCACATATTGTGTTTGTGTTGTTCATTTAATCCACCATCCTCTCGGTAACAATTCTGTTACAACCTCACAATAGACCATGATATATTACTTCACCGACTCGAGCATGTATTTGGCATTCACGATACAACCTTACTGTGGTTCAAGTCCTACTTAGTCAACAGGATACAAATTGTATCTGCAAATGGAATACACTACAGTCCAGCTGATCTATGTTATGGTGTTCCACAGAGGTCTGTTCTTGGACCTGTTCTTTTCATTCTACACACTCATCCGCTCTCAAGTGTCATAGATAACCATTCAGTGTCTCACCAATTGTACACTGATGACACCCAAATATACAAATCTAGCCACCCAACTGAAATTGATGCTACCATCCAATGAGTAGAGAGGTGCATTTCTGATGTGACGTTATGGATGGCATGTAATAAGCTGCGGATGAATGATGATAAAACTGAGGCTGTTCTGATCACAAAACTAAGACTTTCACATTCATATCCTTTACCTCAAACAATAAATATCAGCAACACCAACATTAAATTTATATTCAGTATGTAGCCTAGGTGTTACTCTGGACAGCAATCTCACATTGCTCCAACATGTCATGTACATATGCAAGGCTGCATATCTTCAGCTGATACGCACCAGTACCATTCGCAAATATCTTTCAGCTGATGCCACTGAAACACTTGTGTGTTCATTAGTACTTTCGCGAATGGACTATTGTAACTCAATTCTGTCTGGTTCGTCTCAAGATCTACTCCAGAAACTTCAAATAGTTAAAAACACAGCTGATCGGATCATCCTGAGAGTACCACGATCTGAGCACACCTCCCCGTTGTTCTGTACCCTACACTGGATATCCATTCGATCCAGAATCAAACATAAAATGTGTTCTCTGTGCTACATTTTACTGACGGACTACATTAAAACATACCTATCTAACCTCACTCATGTGTACGCAAAAGCAAGATACTTACGCTCCTCTTCTGACAATCGTATACTCATTATTCCCACAATGAAAACGAAGTCATATGGAAAACGTGTTTTTGCATACCAGGGCCCGGCAACGTGGAATGAATTGCCCATTGAAATTCGACACAAAGACACAGTGATCCCTTGCTCTTAACACTCATATTTTCTTACTGCAAGAATATATTTAAAGACATAAAAATGTTTCCTACCTTAAATATTTTCAGAACTTTTTTATGTTTTCTAATTTCATGATGTATGTCTGTTTTGTATGTTGTAAAACGCTTAGAACTTCTAAAGATTAGGCGCTTTACAAAGTCCTCATTATTATTATTATTATTATTATTATTATTATTATTATTATTATTATTATTATTATTATTATTATTATTATTATTATTATTATTATTTCAAACAACCAAGACCCTTGTCAGATAAATGATGGAGAAAGAAGTCATAAATAGTAAGGCAGTCTGGATGGTGGAAAGAAAAGGAGTATCAGGAAGAACGGTACAAGAACCGTCCAAATAATAAACGCCTCAGTGCCAACTGGATAAATGTCCAGGAAAAGATATAGATCATCAAGAATGTAGAGAAAGAAGCCAAAGAGCAGTCTGCATTTTAGCTAATAGCCTGCACGAAGACATCACGGAAGAAAGTCTATGGAGGAAAGAGATATACTAATCTAATTGCTATTTGTGCTTTTATGTATGTATTTATTTGCTGATGTTTTATATCTTTGTTGAAAACAACTAAAATTTAAAATACCATAACATTTTCATTCCCGTTAGTGCCTATAGACACCTTTGACCTATGGACCAATTTTTCCAGTATGACATCAAGTGCCATCTCCATGTAAGTCTATGGCACCTGTACAATTATTATATGATCCCCCAAGTGCCAGTAAGTATGTCACCGAATTAGAAAGGAAAAAAACTTTTGTTTTGCATGAGAAATATTTAATTTGTTTGTGTTGTACACGCTTATAGCTATGTCTGGAATGAACAAGTGTTTTTTCCAGACGAGCGACGGAACAAAACATATGTCCTGCCGCCGTAAACTACTGGATACAAACATCATTATCACGATATGCACGGGTATTTTACTGTGAATATTACTCACTGTCGTTCGAATTAAGCAAGATTAAGGTTTAATCGGGGCAGTGATTATTTGGATCTAGTGAAGAAAGCGCGTATTTATTTTCACGTGGTATTTCTAAAAGCCATAGGGGTGAGTGTTAAACTTATTTCATTAGATATGTGAAGTTAATTGAGTGTGAACTGTGAATTTCAAGGTGTTTTTTTTTAAATACAGTTTAATGTATTATTATTTTCCAGAAATCATTATTATTACCAGTTTGGGTGTATTGTAGCTTACGAGGTGGCTACAAGGTTACGAGGTGGTTACAAGGTTACGAGGTGGTTACAAGGTTACGAGGTGGTTACGACGTTACAAGATTACGAGGTGGTTACAACGTTACATGGATACGACGTTACGTAGTTGTCTATATGTATTACGTATGTCTGTACATGTGGTGAAGCCACGACTGTAGACGTAGCTAATACAAGGGTGTTGTATGCTGTCTGTACGTGTATACGTATGCATGACTGTACATGTCGTGGATCCGTGAAGGGTGTGAGCAGCCGATTTAAGAGTGTGTTAACCCGAGGAAAGTGGTAAAACTGTGCGGGTTCATCGGTGGATGAATGGTGCGACTGTACAAGGGTCAAGAACCATATGTTTTTTTCAAATTGTTGTTTAAATTTGTATATTTGTATTTACACGAGATTATTTCGATTCTTAGACGAATTCCAGGAGATTTTTTTTGTGAATCTTACTGACAGTGGAGAACAGTTTTAACGTATTTGAAAACCTGAGATTGTTTGAATCCCAAGCCTTGTCTATACGTGAAACTATATCATTATTTTAGTGTGTACTATTATTTGAAATTGTGGTTTCCTTAAGCTGTATATCAGAGAGATATACATTAATGGTGTATTATCAATGTGTGATAGTACAGAGTGATTGAATCAAGTGTATATTGAGCGTGTGTGAGAATCATTATATTTTTACATCATACATTTTTCTTTACTTATTAAGTTAATACATTTTAATCTTTCACGCATTGTGTCTGAATTATTCATTTGATCCAATACCCACTCGATTACAATTCTATTACAAAGTATGTATTTTTATAGGTAGGTAAAACATTATCAAATAGATAGATAGATGGGTAGGTAGGTAGGTAGACAGACAGACAGGTAGGTGTATGTGGGTAGTCGAGTAGATAGGTAGTTTTTCGGTAGTCGGGTAGATAAACAATAAAGGTGAATGGTGTAACGGAATTGTTACCGAGAGGATGGTGGATTAAATGAACAACACAAACACAATACGTGAAAGAAAATATAAATTTATGAAATAAATTATTAATGAAAAATAATGATGTATCAACACAATAACTCATGTGTTCAACCCACAATTACACTCACAACCATTCACAATACATGAATAAATGAAATATTAATACAAAATAAAACACAGATACAAAGGAATCTCTTGGACTATACACAGATCCAAAGAACCTTTACAAAAGTTATATTAACGCAAGTATAAATTACGATAATAAACACAAACATCAAACTATACTATCGCACGTATGGATTGCGACAACTAGCACGAACATATACATGTATTTAATCAAGTTGCTAGCTTTTATTGAGATTCATGCAATGCCTTGAAATACTATTGTGATTTGAAGTAACCATGTAAATACAACAATGTATTCAATTGTACTACAATTGCAACACACATATGTGTCTCGACCCTGTATAACCGTACGATTCACCCACAGTTGAATCGCCGCCCAGTTTCCCCGAAGACCTAGGGTTGACTCAATACTTGTATCGGTCACTTGCCCTTCACGGATCCACCACAGTTATACGTACAGACAGCATACAACATCTACTAGAACTAACGTTCCTCAATACCCTAGATGTCGCCCCGGATGTTTACAACTCTAGACAGTTCCGACACTCAGACTTCTAGATTTCCGGATATTTACACGTCACGACAGATGTAGACGGACAGACAATCTGACAGACAGACAGTCAGATACTTCAATTCGATTGCACAATAAATCAGCAACAATTTCAGCTACGATATCAGAGATGTTATCAGCCGACGTTATCAGAGATGTTTTCAGATGCGTTATCAGAGATGCTATCAAAGATGTTTTCAGATGCGTTATCAAATGCGTTATCAGATGCGTTATCAGCTACAATAAAGAAACCAAACTAATAATAGTTTTTTTCTACAACAATCTACAACTTTGATTACGCTATTGCATTTAAAGTCTAATAGTGACTAGTAATTCCAAATATTCCACGTTAAAATCTGCATTGCAATAAAGGCATCATTATATGAAATGATAAACTGAATAAAATTCACAATAAAACGAAATATAAATTTAACACTCACCCCTTTGGCTGGAGATTGAAAGACGAGCTATCTATCCTGTGATTATATACTTTAGGTCCCGTAATATTGATCATAAATATTCTGCCTTATATACCCTCAAATAGGTGAGCAGAAATCACGGCAAGATTACCGTGCACTACGTGAAACAAATGTTCCGGATTTCATGCAATTCAAAATCAGGCACATGCAAATCGTTACACGCCTAGCAGCAGGAGGTGTGACGGTGACAAATCCATCCCCAATTACAACTTTTAGTTTCCATTCATCAATCTGAGACTTAACAAAAAATCGCTAACTTGTATTTTGCTGATCTGAGACTTAGTGATTTTTCCCACCCTCTCACAACTTTTAGTCTCCATTCATTATGAGACTTAACAAAAAATCGCTAACTTGTATTTTGCTGATCTGAGACTTAGTGATTTTTGCCTCCGACCAATTAAGAATATATTCGATCAAGTCCGATCCGGTATCGTGTCCGCGGATCATGTAACGCTATTGTGACAAATCCATGAGGGGTTCGCTGAGCGTTACTGAAAAAGTTTTTAAATTGATTAAAATCCATATCAGAACACCACGTCTGCCAGATATTTCTTAACGTGTGTGTATCCACACCGTTAAACACACTTAGCAGGTTACAATTATTGCGAATTACTTTAGGAATTTGTGTATACCGCTGAGTTACATAAATAACATCAGCGTTTTTATGTCGTCCACGTGAGAAAATTCTTGCGGGGTTTTTTTGTTTATCAAGCATAACATCATCGTACACAACAAGATTATTAATACTTCCATTGAGATCTTCTACAGATGGAGCTTCATCAATATCAGTTATCACATCAACGACATCTTCTCCAGCAATTTTAGATGCGTTTTCGTTATATTCCCGTAATACCTGATAACATTGTTGATCATCTACACTCGGGGCGACTAAATATAACTTATCCCAATTCATATGTTTCATTATCATCGTCAACAATAGTTGAGTTTTACCACTTCCGGATGGTCCGATAATAATCATCCTGATAGAATTCGGTAGCATCACATTATGTTTAACTGGTTGTTTTTTTCTTTGTAGCGCTAAAATCAATCACTTCCATTTATTGATATGCTTTTATTTACTATAAAAGTTATGGATTTATATTGTGTGAAATGTAAGAAACGTACACCAACAATCAACGAAACAACAGTTACAACTAAAAATAATAGACTAGCAACTTCAGGTAACTGTGAAATTTGTGGCATAAAAAAATTTAGGTTCATAAAAAAAAACCGGTAGAGATATCGCCAATCGTTTAAGTAATCTTCCGGGACTTCCTTGGGCTAAGTATCCAGGTGAGAAACACATTCCAGGATATAGTTATTGTGGACCTGGAACTCGATTAGATATCAGACTCAACGAAAATGATCAACCAAATCCAGGTGAAGATCCAATTAATGCTATTGACGAGGCTTGTCGTGTTCATGATATTGCATATCGAAGTGATGATCTTCAACAACGTCATCTCGCAGATGTAAAATTAATTCACGCGATAAATGCAATTCCAGATAAAAAATTAAAAGAAAAATTAGCTTCAGCATTGATAAAAGTTGCCATGAAAGGTAAAATAATGTTTGGTAATTGAAAATCTAAATTATTTTACAATAATATGGAATCTATTTATTACTCACCTACTGGCTACTGGAAAGGTTACGCAGCAATTAAAAAACTCGCTAGTGCCGCATCAGTGAAATATAAAACCGCGAAAGATTGGTTATCCAAACAGGCGTTATGGCAAATTTATCTTCCGGGTCCTAAAAAAATTAATTATTCTCATTTTGATGTTTTTGTACCAAATGAAGTTCATCAAGCCGATATATTATTTCTTCCTCGTGATAACGGTTACAAATATGCATTAACTGTAGTTGATATCGCTAGTAGATATAAGCAAGCAATACCGTTAAAAACAAAGTCGTCAAAAGAAGTCTCCGATGCATTTGAAAAGATTTATCGTAAAGGTCCACTAAAATGGCCAAATCTATTACAAGTTGATCCGGGTAAGGAATTTCAAGGTGTTGTTACATCTACGATGAAAGCTCGTAACGTAGCTATACGACGAGGACATGCTGCAATACACCGCGATCAGGCAATTGTAGAGCGATTTAATAGAACTCTCGCTGAGCGGTTATTTGGATATCAATACGCAAAAGAATTTACTCAAGAAACTCGCTCTCGTGAATGGGTTTCAAGGTTACCAAAAGTAGTATCTGCGTTAAATAACGAAATAACTCGAATGATTGGCATCAAACCTAACATCGCAATAAAAAAAGTATGTACCTAGCAATTCTCATACTAACACTTCCAATTTCCAACCAATTCTTAGTAACGTCACTGTAAGATATTTATATGAACCAGGTGAACTCGAAGGTGGTGGCGCAAGAGCCACTGATCCTATTTGGAGTATCACTACACATAAAATATCATCGTCGACACGATCTTCTTCTAGACCAGCAATTTATAGATTAGATTCATCCGCACCTCAGCGAGGATTTACACGCGAACAACTACAAGTTATTCCTGACGACACTCAATTACCACCACGAAAAATTAGTTAGAAATGCTAGCATTTCCAGCGTGACGTATATTACACGCGAGACAAGTTAATCTCACATTGTCAATAATATGTCCGAGATTATTATCAATTCTGTCAACGGTAAATTGTCGACCATCTCCATGGTGAAATCTCCATCGCATTAAACAATTACAAATTGCGCAATGATTATCCTGTTGATTTTTCAACGATAATATTAATTTTAAGTTAATATTAAAATTTCTATTTTTTTCCTTATCCGACTTTCGATATCTTGATAATTTTTTCTCAATAACGTAAATATCAATATCATAACTACTTGAGTTATCCTCAATTTTAATTCTTCTCAATTGAGTTATTCGTCTAGCTCTAGATACCGCCAAATAAATTAAATTTGACCACTCGATACGATTATCTACAATCCAAATAATTGAATCCTCAATAGTTAATCCTTGTGTTGAATGTATCGTGGCCGCATATCCTAACATCCAAGGGGAATTTTCAATATTTAATGCGTCTTCGACAACATCAATGTCAACATAAATAATTTCATTCAATACTAAATTTTCAATTCCGCCACCAGGAATATCAACATCAACATTTTGTTTTCGTGTATCATGTGGTCTATAACATAATGGAACTTTTTCATTAGGAAATTTCTCCTTGTGTATCCCAAATAATCGTCGCTGAATATCATCACGAGTTATTTTCAAACTTGGGAATACTATATCAGTAGGTTTCCAGGATTTCCAGAATTCCTCCTCAAGAGTTTCAGGAATAACTTCTCTAAAAATTCTACCTTGTTCGTGATCAGGTTGTCTGCGAAGTCTATGTTTTAAATCTTTTATTTCTTCATCTAATGATCTATAATCTTCTGTGGTTTCCTCATAATAATCAACATTTTCTTTCAACCACTCATGAGGTGATTCTCCGTAAAATGGTGGTGGTTGACCGTCATCGCCACACATTATCACTTTAGTGTTCTTTGTGGATAACCAACTTAAAATTTTTTTTAATATTTCTAATGGTACTGTACATATTTCATCCCACAGAATCTCCTTTGGAATAAATTTATTACCCATTCTTTCTGGGGTCCATGTTTTCTCACCATTCCATCTAAAGAAGTGATGATAAGTACAAGCATTAACTCCGCGTCCTTTTAGGGATTTTTCTAATGAATGTTGTGGTGTTAACGCTAATATTTTAGAATCGCCATTATATAATCTTATAACTCATTCTGTTTTTCCGGAACCACCACCACCATTTAAATAAATTGTTTTATATCTCGTTATAGGATCAAACACTGATGGTGTTAAAGAAAACTCAATTTTGAATATTTTCTGGATTCTTTCCGCGGTAATTATCAAGTATCTCAACATCCACGTGATGATTATAACCATGTAATTGCTCTTTTTTGATTCTCCAAGTTCCCCAACCTTCTCCTAAATACGGTGTAACAGTATTAATATGTTTCTTATGAAAGTACATTGAATCCGTAGCAACTCTTACAGCAATATCCGGAAATCTATTTATCATAGAGAACAGATTAATACTTGTGTACGCCAACATGGAGGCTCTTAAATGTGTATATTGAGGGCTTTCTCCGTCGTTGTAAGTTATAATAGTTCCATATTCTTTTCCATTTGATAAAAATGCTTTTCTACTCGTTACAAATCTATTAATATTAGTATTAGTGGTGTGTTTAATAATAATTTGTTCTTCAGTCGGATCAACCACTAATCTAGAAGAGGTTCTAGCATTAGAAAATCTTCCTCCTTGAGTAAACTTTCCAATGATTTTTCGTCCTAAATCCTTTGCTGATTTCTCTCTACCACAATATATTTGTTTAGCCGTTTCCATAATCTGCTCTTCGCTATATTCCGGAAAATTCTTTTTTACATTTTCAATCTCTCTATCTAAATCCGGTGTTGGTAACCAAACATCTTTTTGAGATTTATAACTTATTATTGCTTCACCAACCACCAACATAGTTAACATACCACTATCTAACATATATCTTAACAACACAATAGGCATCCATTGTTTCTCAGACATATGTTTACCAAGCCACAAATAACTACAGGGATGTAATTCATCGCGGAGTTTAAAAGAAATAACCTTAGCAAATCCAGTTAAATCAAAATCAGGTAAAAATCCGTTTATGGAAACACGTGTCATTTCATGTGTGGGATGTCCAAAACGATTGAAATATTCAGAACATTCTCCCATTCCTAAAAATCCTCCAGGATAACTAGCATTCATATCTGCGGAAATTAGATTATTAATATCATATTTAGCATTCCACAATCCACCATGTCCGTATTCAATGCAACTCAATTTTACATCATTAACACATATTTTCGAAGTTTTTCTCCAAGAATTCTTTTCACGGGTGTAATGAGCAACTACCGATGATACTGTAAAAGAATTACATAATATATTTTCATCAAAGTTTTCTATGAAATCCTTTGCAACATTCTTCATACGTGAATCTAATTCTTCAAGACGGTATAATTCTCCATTAGTTTTCACAAATTGATCAAATTCCATTTCAGGATCACTTCTAAATAACCATATTCCAGTTGGATCATCTCCGTTTATTTCCGCTATTGCATCAAATAACTTCCCTTCGTAAAATCCATCTTTGGTAAATTTTTGAGGTATATATTTCACAATCTTTTTTGGAGGAAATTCAGTAATACCAGAATTCCAAGCATGACCATTGTTATCAATAATTTCAATTGGTACTTTATTTGACTTATATTTACAATTGTGTAATATTTCTCCTGTTAACGACTTAATTGTAATTGGGTATCTTAAAGACGTTTCTAACTTAGCAACATCACTAATTGATGCCCCACCCTTTTCCATCATCCGTTTTCCCCAAGATGTTATCTTTTCTTCTCGTTGTTTAGTTAATCCATTTCCTCGTGAAGAATTTTCAAAATGTTCCATAACTCGTTCAGCCACGCAATTGATCGACGACGTTCTCATCGGATACATTTTATCGTGATCAATATCAACATAAATTCTATATATCCCATACATCACAACAGTTACAGGATAATCTTTATTATAGTAATGACTATCAATCCCAACTAATGCTCCAGGATTCATATTCTGACTAAATATTACGATTTTACCATCTCTCCACACTGGATTATAATTATCTCGGATAACCCAACTATGTACTTCTCCACTAGTATCCCATTGTATCCATTTTATTCTACAGTAGTATGTGTAATTACCTAGCAGCGATATTATATTCATCGCACGAATATTATCTATAGTGGCGTCATATAAAGTTGTTTTATTAACCATTGTTCGATAACTGGTAAACATACCTATGGCTCCATCCCGTCGAAATTCTTTTATAGCGAGTTTTCTCATTTTTTTAAGCTCTCTATCAAGTCCTTTTAATGATAATCCTGATCTTGCATCGAGTTGAAAATAAGGTTTACTTAATATTGTCATTAGTATACAATTATAATATATACAATAAAATTTTATATTTAAATGAAAAAAAAATAATTAAAATATATATTATATATGAATACGAAATTCGATGTGACCAACGACGACTCCGCAAAAAATACGTGTAATTGGTTACCCATCGGTAGTAAAATAAAATGTCAACGAAATTGCGTCGGAGATTATTGTTACACTCATAACAGAAATATTAAACGCGGAAGTACAGGGCCAAGACCTTGTATCGTATGTGGTATCGGAGTACGAGGTAAAGTTCAATTATGTGCGAATCATCATGCTGCAAATTATAGAACAATAAAATTATATTATGACACACATCAACATGTAAAACACCGTGGAGATGTTATTCAAACTCCAGAAGATTATCTAAAGAAGTTAAATATACAATTCCAATTAAACAAATAAATTCTATATAAAATAAATGTCGAACGAATACCGCCCGCATCCAATCTACGTTAATTACGAAGTTTCCCGAGATGGAGTTGTTAGAAATCGACGATTAAGAAAAGAAATTGGGGATGTTAATAATCGAGGATATTTACATATCGGTATAGGATTTGAAGGAAAAATAAAAAATTGTGCCGCTCATAGATTTATTGTTGAGACTTTTATCGGAGAAATTCCTGAAGGATGTGTTGTTGACCACATCGATGGGAATAAATTAAATAACCGAGTTGAAAATTTACGAGTAGTTACTCAACGTAAAAATTGTCTTAATAAAAATCATAATCGTAACCCCCGCGTACCAAGGCCAGTTACAGCCTTTTATGATGATAAAAGTATAGATTTCCCATCAATAAGCTCAGCTGCAAGGTTTTTTAATATTAATAATGCATCTATAATACGAGCAGCTGATTATATAATTTCAGCGACATACTCTGATAGATTTGATGCTAAATTTTCATTTTGTTGGGTATAAAAAAATAAATAAATTTAAAATTCAAAATTCAAAATCTTAAGATTTTTAAAGATTTTTAAAGATTTTCACATATAGCTATTATCAAATTTCTCAGCGAATTGAATTATATTTTTTTCTTCCTCAAATACTTCTCCAATGGATTTCAATAACGGATGGAGGAGTTTAGAGAGCTCAACAAGTTCATCTAACACGCTATCGTTATTACCTAATTTAAGATAATAGATTATTTGATTACGCTGCCTGATTAATGTCTTTACTACACGATACTCCGATCGATATGTTGGATAATCCTTGGCCCGTGCGGATTCAATCTTACGGAATTCATCTGCAAGGTAATCAGCGTTAAAGTGTAATATTTTTTTTTGTGATACAATTGCAGTGATGGCCGGGATTTCGTTTAATCGGTTAAGTTGAGTTACGATTTCGTCGACGATTGTTTGATTCATTATATATATATAAAATTAAAATTAATTTCTAAATTAAAAAATACATTTATGTGGAAAAGTCTACGGGAAATTAACATTAAAAATCGACTACTTTACCCTACGGAATTTGTTGCCAGTTTTTGTTGAAAATTGTGAAAAATCAGTAAAAAATCAGTAAAAAATGTGAAAATTATTGAAAATTATCGAAAATATAACATAAAATAATTTCTAACAGCTTTTCCTTATGGAAATTAACATTAGAATTCGACCACTTTACCCTACAAATCTCAAAGAGATTTTTACGGTTTTGTGATAATATTTGATAAAAACTGATCAAAAATGACTAAAAACAGCATAAAACTAGCTAAAAATGGCTAAAAACAGCATAAAAATGGCTAAAATCTAGCGAGTTATAAAATAAAATATATTGCAAAATAATTTTTAAATAAAAATGGAAATGCAAGCATTTCTAAGAATTTTAAATACAGCTTTTAATTTGAAAACACTAATATTTTTATAATAAATGATCCCTGAATCACTCACAACCAGACTAGCTAGAGAAAGATTAGCAGCAATTAAGAAATTTATCCCAGTTAGAGATTCAGTACGGCGCCAACTTCAACAACGACAAGCGGCTCAAGATGATTTTACTATCGGAAGTGAACAATTATTTAAGCCTGTAATAACGGCGACGGGTGATGTAAAAGAGTCGGTTAAGTCGGCTGTGAAGGCTTCCCAAAATCTACTAGCGCTTCAACAGCAAACTACAGATATTTTAAAAAAAACTTCCTGCTGATATAGTAAAAGAACAAACGAAAATGATAGAACAACGACAAGCAGAGCGAGAATCTATTATTCCACCACAACCTGAATTCACTGACCCCCAAGCAATCGAATTTGATCCGGATGAGCCTTACGTTACTGAACCCGATGAGAAAGTAGAGCTCACACCTATAAAAATATTTGAGATAGGCGCGTTAAATGACATCAGAAATATTGACAATGATATTGACCTGGTTAATTTTGCTAAAAATGAATTTGATAATAGAAGCGCTTTTTTAAATAAAAAATATCTTAATAAAATAACTAGTAGAGAGATTTGGTCTAAAAAGGTATTTTTAGCAAATAGAAATCGTGACAAACTTAGTAAAACTTTATCTAAAGAATACAATAAATTATTTAAATCAAATGAGGCAACCGGTAGTGGAATTGGAAATCCAAGGAAAATTACAGAGAATTATCCCTGCCCCAACAGCGTCATCAATGATGTATCACGGTTAGAGGTTTTAATCGGCGGAAAACGAGCCGGAAATAATTCTCCGGAAATTACAAATGAGGCCGCTGATATCTGTCGGCGATTATTTCAGGGTCGTGTCATGGACGTCCACACGTATCGGGAACTTATTGAAGAACTCGTTGAAAATTCTCGTTATCACAGCGACTAAAAATGTTAATATTGGAAATACTTACATCACAATTGAAAATACTAGTAATTTTATAATATGATAATTCACTATAATCACGATAAACCATCACCTGTTTATGTGGTAAATTCTAGATACCCAGTGTATCGAGCGTATTACGGAGATGGGTTAGGAAATACAATTATGGGATTATTTGGTAGAATTGCACCAAAAGTTTTACCTCTTGCTAAACAAGCTGGAATGAAAGCAATTGAAGTTATTAAGGATAAAGGATTAGGTGTTGTTGGAGATCTCGCTGGAAAAGCATTTACCGCTGTAAAGAATAAAATAGTCTCATTAGTACGACCGAAACGAAAACCATTACCATCCACGACTGTGATGCCAGCAGCAGTTAGTAAAGTAATCAACGAGGCAGTACAGCAACGATTAGAAAATCTTAGTAGTATAAACCCCGAAGTTTTGAGTAGCCCTAACATTGCTAATATGATTGCTGGAAGTGGACTTAAAATTGGGCGGCGGCGGAGATAAATTCTTTAGAATCGAAATGTAAATATTTATAATTAAAAATTCATTAACTTTCCATATAATGTTTAAACAACAAAATGATCCCGCGTTTGACATAGATGCCCCGGTGTTAAAAAATGATTCGGTGGGAAATTATCAATTCTACGCTTATCACGCAATAGATCCTAAAGTACGAGCTCGAATTGAACTTCAAGTTCAAGATACCAGTAAATACTTTTTACCTTGTGAAGCGTTTATTGAAATTGAGGGAGAAATTGTAACTAACGTGCTAGCTAATATACCCTACGCAGCTGATGTTAAAGTTGGATTTGTTAACAACGGTGTGATGGCGCTATTTGAAAGTGCGAGATATCTCATCGACGGAAAAGAGATTGAATCGATAGAACGCGAAGTTGATATCGCAACAACGATAGTCGGACTAGCAAGATACTCAGATGATTTTACAAGATCAGCCGGTCCATCAGTGATGTTCGCGAAAGATACCTCTGATCACGCTGATCATAACCCAGTTACGGTAAGAACCCCGAATAAGTTGGATAATACCGCCTTTGCTGCTGATGATAGAAGTGAACCTGTTGTTATAAATAACAACGCAAATTTCAATCTGGGATTTGCAGCTCGTGTAGGAATGTTACAGGGGGGGACGACGAAAATTCTCTTGCGCGATTCCGCTCCATCATATATTTGGATTTTGTAGAAATGTTAGAAAAGTTATTTACGGAGCAAAACATACAATTGCGTTGACACGACGTGGTGATGATAATGCTGCAATTTGGCGTACCGGTGGTGCTGATGGTAAAGTTAATTTGAGTAAGTTGACACTATGGATGCCTGTGATGACTCCGTCGTTGGCGGCTGAGCAAAGATTGATATCATTTATGGAAACGGGTGGGAAAACTCTGCTAAATTGGCTAACTGTGTCCACAGACGCCAAAGAAGATAATGTCGCTGATACATTTACGTGGCATCTGGCGTCTAAAAGTGGAGTTTCAGCACCACGTCATATATTTATTGCGCTACAACATCGAGATCGATTAGGTAGTCAAGAACGTTCCCATATGATATTTGATCAACTAGGAGTCAAGGAAGTATCACTGAGAATAAATGGACAACAAGAACCAGCCGAAGATATACAACTAAATTACGAAGAAAATAATGTTGCTAGAGTTTATCATCGATTGTTATCATTTATGAGTCGTGATCAAAATGTTGATACCGGTCTGCAAATATCACAATTGGATTTTAAAAGTTTATATCCGATTTATTACTTCTCGTTAACACATCTTGATATGATGAGACAATCCCTCGTTGACATATATTTCCGAGCCCGTATAGCACCAGCTGGTGCTGAATACAGAGCCGTAGCTGTAATTCTTAGTGATAAATCAATGCTACTCGAAGGAGCTGGTGGACGAATGAGACTCGTTGATGCACCAGTGGAAAATCTGTAGTGAAAATTCTTCGAATTTAGATCAATTGAAAATATAAGTATATTTTACAATAAATGCCATATAACACTATAAATGTATCACTGACTGAGGGTCAAGTAAAGAAATTAAAATCAAAATCCGCAAAAGAATGTGGAACTACAATAACGTTAAAACCAGCACAAATGACCTCTGGGACGCATAAATTGTCGCTGACAGATCGACAATATAAACATTTCAATGACGCACTTAAGAACAAGAAAGGTGTTCAACTTGAATTTTCCAAGGGTGCAGTTGCTAACATGATAAAATCTGGTGGTATATTTCCATCACTCGCTATGATTCCAGGGTTGATTGCAGCAGCCGCGCCAATACTTGCAAAGGGTGCACTAGCTGGAGCTGCCAGCACTGCGGCGGGAATGGCTCTGAAAAAGATAGCTGGACAAGGAGTAGGACAAAAAAAAAGAGGAAGGGGGTTAAGACTAGGACGACCACCAACCGGAAAAGGTCTTCGATTGGGACGACCAATGTAGAAAATTCGAAGGCGAAATCTGAAAGATTTTTACCAATGTCAAATTTTGATCTTATCGCGAAGGTTGAAAAATCAGCGCATACTAAATTTCCGATGAAAAATTTCAGAGGTGTATTTATGAGAGATCAATTACCTGATATTCCAAGTACACCGGAAACTGGAATTATCAATTTAGATAACAGTGATGGACCCGGAACACACTGGGTTGGATACGCAATTGATCCGCGAGGAATTATTTATTTTGACTCATACGGGTTACCACCACCAATTGAGTTTTACAAATATGTGAGAAAATTACGGACGAAATCCAAGGAATTTCCAATTTGGTATTCAACGTTACCGACACAAACTTTAACTGATCCGCCAATTTGTGGTAATGAAGTATTGAATATGCTAACTAAAATTTCATCATCGAAGAAACCACCACATATAGTTGTAAATGAATATACTAGCGGTGAAAATGAAAAAAGATTTTATATTTAGATTTCTAAAGATAATTTATATAATGTCTGTCGATATTTGGGGAAGATCACGCAAAGAGAAAAAAGAGGATAAAACAATTGATGACAGTGTAAAAAAAATAATTAGGGATGAACTCGCTAGTAATTTTAACCTAGTAAATATTGACCCTGAAGAGATAGTTGTATTTCAAGATCGTCAAGGAAAATTAAAATCTAGTAATCTATCACTGGATGATATCTTAACGAAACAACCAACTGCTCCCGACAACTCTATTGTGGTATTCCAAAAAGGTAAACTCGCAGCGGGTGAAACCATTACAACAATGACAGATAAATTTAGTGAAATAAACCAAATTAATAATCAAATAACATCTATCAATACTGATTTAGCTAAATTCTTTGGCGTTCCACGAAACACATCAGGTGTACAAATCGCGTATGTCAAAGCGGCGATAGATAATTTAGCGCAATTACGAAATGAATATGATGCTCACATAACTAATTTTGTTTCACTCCGGAGAAACTTTAATGCCACCGATAACGCGATTGAGAAATTCTTTGGTAAAAAAAATGTTAAACCGGATGATATTACAACAACACTCACGGATATCACAACTAAGCAACAAAAATCCAGCGACGATATAACTGCGATTAATTCCCGGTTAGGTGTTGTCCGTGATACTAAATCAACTTCAGATTTAATCGCGATTAATAAAAAATCAATTGAAGATCTTAAACCAATCACTAATAAAGTAAAAACATCTCACACAGCAGATCAAATTAAAAATCTTACATATGTGGTTTATAAAGGAGTATTTGAATACGTACAAAGTGAAAATAAACTTCTAATTACTGGTTCAGTCGACTGGATTGATGGTATATATAGATTTACAATAATTTCCGAGCATCAATTTAATGTTGAAGCTTTGTTAATGGAGGGGATAGAAAAACATAGAGGAATTAATACGGTATCATTTTATCGCCCCTCTCCCTCAATCCCAAGTTTTAATATAATACCAATTGACCCAAAAGTAATTAGAGCTTCAGTACGATGGATTATAGAATTCTTATCAGAGTAAAAGGAAATCGATTTATAGAAATGCTAGCATTTTCAAATAAATGCCACCAAAATCACAAAGCAATTTTAAAATCAAACAACTTCCACAAAAATCACAAGGTGATTTTAACGTTTCACCATCCCAGTATCGTTATGATACAGTGTTAAAATATCAGCAACAATTACAAGATCTTGTTAATACTTATACAATAAAAAAGAAAAAGTATCAACGTAGAATAACGGTTATAGATATAACTGTTTACACAGTGTCAGGTATAATTGTAGGCACTGGAATAGTATTATCTTCAGTTACTATGACAGCTCCTGTTGTAATTCCAATTATTATTTCTGCGGTAACAGCTCTTACAGGTATCTTTACCGGAGTGTCAAATAAAATCTCATCATGTTCTTCACATAAACTACGTGATTACACGTTAAAACTTAATACAGCAACTAGCACATACACAGAGATAACAGCATTAGCTTCTAAAGCAATAAGCGATAGTGAGATAACCGAAGAAGAATTTTCACATATTACTGAGCGTTATAATTCTGCAATGAAGAAATTAAATACTGACAATATACATAATGAACTCAGTAAAGAAATATCTAATAACCAAAAAAAATAATTCAATCGTTTTTTCCTGGAAATCTCCAATCGAGTGGTATACCGTTGGAATATCACCAGGTGAATATACAATGAAAGAAATTAATAAACAAGTAAATAATAATATATCTCTGATTATGGGAGAAACCGAAAATACAAACATTTTTGTACCAAAGATTATAATGTCTTCAGGAAACATATTTATAATAGCTCCGGAACTTGTGGTTGATATCTACCAGAGTAGTATTAGATCAGTGATCGATTGGTTGGATTATCCCCAAAATGAGGACGCTGTAATGTTCCTAACAGAAGGTAATTATAATATTGAAACTTATGATGAGGATGTAAAATATGACACGGATTAAAGAATTAAAAATTGCTTGCAATTTTACAATTGGAATTCTAAAAATATTTTACAATAATGTCGCAAGAATTACTTCAGCGAATAGTAGAAAATACTACCCCCACCAAAACGGAGACGATTATAATATCAACAAAAAAAACCGAATTTAGTGTAAATTTTCCTTCTCCAGTTCCAGTGAAAGAACTTGCGCTAGCTAAGTTGCGGGTATATAATAGCTGGCCTAATATTAGATCGACAACATATGGCAATCAACAACCAAATAATTCACTATTGTTTGCAAATAAAAATAAAGAAGATGGAACCCCAGATTGGCAAATTGTGTACTTACCAACCGGCTCATATGAAATTGAACAAATCAGAGATGAATTTGATCGTAAAATAAAATCTATTACCGGAGAAGAAAAAAAAATAGTGATTGACGTTCATCAACCTACATTATCATCAACAATTACAGTCGCAGATGGATACTCTGTAGATATCTATAACAGCTCAATAAGAACAGTGTTAGGTTGGCCTAATGAATCACCTGTTGAAAAATTTGATATACCAGAACCAGTAAAATCTGATTACATGACTGATGAGATAGAAGAAGATTATGATCCTAGGGATCACCCACCAGTAATTGGATCATCGGTAGATAAATCTGGTAAATCCATTTCATATAATATTCCACCTTATCAAAGATTTTCTGATATGATAAAATCTATGGATTTACCAGATATATTAAAAAGAGAAGAAACTTTAAAAAATATACAAAATAATTTTCATACTATGTGGAAGTATTATTCCGTTTATAGAACCAATATCATCGACAGTTCTGAACTAACTAAATCTGATTTTATTAAATCAATATCTCGAGTTAATAAAATCATTAAAGATATGGAAACACTTGATACACGACTTGAACAACTTAAAACTGAAGAAAATACTAAGGATTCAAAAACAGTGTTTGCGAGAATTTACAAGCTTATGATAAATAAAAATCCAACATTTGTATTAAATCCGTATAAAAACATTAACTTAAAAGATGAATTGAAAACTTACATTAATCACGGATTTAAAAAAATTCATGATAATTGGTTAACAAAAAAACAACAACTAGAAGTAATTCTTAAACATAATAATAGTTCAGAAGGTGGTGAAAGACATATTGCACCTAATAATGTAAATATATCTTCGGTAATTGCGCTAAATTTAGTGTGTGACGCCATAGAAGGAAGTTATCAAATTGATTTAACAAGATCAAATCAAGCTCAACAAGGATATATTTTATATTCCTTTGCCCCATCAGTTTCTCCTGGTTACTTGTTAATAGAAGATCCAACTAATCCTGTTTATATGCGAACACATAATAATTTACTAACTAAAATTAATTTTAAACTTACCGATCAAGCAAATAATTTAATAGATCTACGCGGTGAAGAGTTAGTTATTAGTCTGTATGTGAGGTTTTAAAGATTTTTATCAAATCTACCAATTAGAATATCTAATAAACTCTTTTAGTTTTTTATTTAATTCTATATTTTCTTTTTTAAGAATAAGTTTTTCATCCTCTTCATCTCTGAACTCCTTTTTAGTATCCCGTAATTCCCCCTCAAGTTTTAAAATCTTATCGGTTAACTCAACGATTTTAGGGTTAATGGAAGTATTTGAATTTAGCAAATTAATCTTATTAACATATTTCTGATTTTGAGATTTTAACGAATTAATCTCATTAACACATTCCTGATTTTGAGATTTTAATTTTTTAATTGTATTAACCTGTCCACGATTTAACTCGAGAACCTTATTAAACTCGGCAACAGAAACATAAGAATTTTCCATTTCTAATTTTAATGAATTAATTTCATCAGATTGTTCTTGATTTTGAGATTTTAATGAATTAATCTCGTCAGATATAATATCTCCACCACCTGATTTTTTAAATTCTTGTAACTGCTCAGACAAATCATAAATTTTATTTTGTGCTAAATCTAAATTTGAGGATAAATTACGATTTTGGCTAAGTAATGAATCTGTATATTGTTGTTGTTGTTGCTCTTTATTTTTTAACAAATCTATATGTTGTTGTTGTTGCCTTTTTAACGAGTCTATATGTTGTTGATGAGATTGTTCTTTTGCCTCAGCATCTATACATTTTTGACACGGTAAAATCTCTGGTGTAGAATTCTTTGAATTTTCATCTGAAAGATTTTTATTTTCATTTCCTCCTCCATGAAAAATTATTTGTGGAATTTTTTTTTGCTCTCTCGTGTACACCTGAGAGTTTTCGATAATATCAAACATACGATTTAATATTTTATTAGTTACGGGTTTATTTATCGGACCACCCCAAATCGAGTATACTCGTTGCAACCCGATATGATATTTTGCCTTAATTTCCGATATGGGAATTTTACCTTTCATCGCGATAATATCTTCGATGTCTTTTTCGGATAATGGAGTCGATTTTATTGGCATACCTATATAACAAAAACATAGAATACTTTTAAAAAAATACGAAAATGTTTGAGTAACCTTAAGTATATACTCGGATCGGACTTGATCGAATATATTCTTAATTGGTCGGAGGCAAAAATCACTAAGTCTCAGATCAGCAAAATACAAGTTAGCGATTTTTTGTTAAGTCTCATAATGAATGGAGACTAAAAGTTGTGAGAGGGTGGGAAAAATCACTAAGTCTCAGATCAGCAAAATACAAGTTAGCGATTTTTTGTTAAGTCTCAGATTGATGAATGGAAACTAAAAGTTGTAATTGGGGATGGATTTGTCACCGTCACACCTCCTGCTGCTCGCCGCTTACCTTGGGAAAAACCACTTATTCACCCCAGGCAACGCATGTACGACGAAACAAAAAAAAATGGTGAGATTAGTTCGCAAATCAAGAAGAAAACAAATTCAGTTTTCGCCCAATTCTGTGACAAATGGTTAGATGGTTAGGCGGCTGCGTGTATATATATATATATATATATATATATATATATATATATATATATATATATATATATATATATATATATATATATATATATATATATATATATATATATATATATATATTATATATATATATATATATATATATATATATATATATATATATATATATATATATATACAGACGAATTATTTAATATTACAAGAAAACTTTGCGTCTATAAATAAACAATACAATGGTTATTTATTATTTACCAAATCTAATATATTGTAATCATATTCAAGCTGATGAAAATTCCATGATATATGATTGATGAGTCACAGTCCTTCGCGGTAAAATGTGTTTCTTCCTTTCTTTTATGGTTGGCAACTTCAAAATAGACACATTCAGTCCCTATATACACCTGTGACCGTTTAAACGCTTTTGAGTCTATACACACATCTGACTGTTACATTACATATTCGACTATTAGTAACTTTAAGTAAACATTCAGAGTAGTCTGGTTAGTATAGCAGTGCAACCCAAGGAGCATACTAAACAGGGAACCAGACTACATTCAGAGGAGCTTCGGCCTCTTCTTCTGTTATGCTGGAGAAAACGATATTTCCACAGAAATAACCGAGAGTAATCCGATTTACAAATTATTTTTTTTTAAAAGAAGAAAGTTTACAAAAACTTCCGGTTTCTGTCAAGTGTCGGAAGATGATAAATATTGTAAGAAAGTTTGTTATTGTAACATTCTTGACAGTATTTAGGTGTGAAATATGCGTCATGTATAAACTTTTATATTTCAGCAGTAGGCCTAGTGAAGTTGAACAAAGTCAGCCCAGTTACTGACCGTGAGATCGGTTTCGAGTACAGGCTGTTTCAGACCTGGCTGATCTGACCAGGCTTATCGTTATCGATCCAAAATGATTAGGGTCACAATTATTTTGCCAATTTAGTATGTACATTTGTTTATAGTACTGAACTTCCAATCTGTTCAAATGATAGCAAAATTCATATGATAGTCTAAAATACCTTCAAAGATGAATTCTTGGTGAAGTTCTTGTCGGTTAACGTTATTTTGTTGTTGTGACAGACTAGACTAAATAAACCAACGTGCAGTTGATATCAGATTTCACTTCCGGATAAACATCACTGCCTCATTACTTGTACACTTTCGACGAAATAACAGACAACAACACTATAATACCTAAATACTACTGATAACAGCCCAACTTTAAAATTTCATCTCGGGTTAATAAATATTCATTTTTAAAAAGGTTAAAACATCAGAAATAACAAATTAGCAAATAAAACATAATCCTTTTCATGATATTTGCTCATAGTAAATGCAAACAACTTATTTTAGCTGCAATGAAAATGCTATCTAAAATGTGAGTGTATATATTGAATACAAAGCCAGTAATGGAATGCTTGATTTTGGTTAATTAATGAAATAGTCACAAGATAATATGACCAGACTGTTCTTGAAGTATAATTTACAAATGTATTGGGTATATGAAAGTAAATTATGGGGAAATGTGCCTTGGCTAATACAGAATTTGCAGCTTTATTTACTCAGAATTTACAATTATATATATGTGTTTGTATATATATATATATATATATATATATATATATATATATATATATATATATATATATATATATATATATATGGGGCCTCAAGTAGCTGAGTGGTCTAAAGAACTCTCCATTACAGATCATTGCCATCTCACCTTTGCCTGCGTGGGTTCAAGTCTCAGATTCAGCCAACGTGGGTATGTGAGAAAGCTTGCCAGTGGCTTCTCATGGGTCGGTGGTTCTTTCCAGAGATTTTCCACGGGTTCTTCCTCTACAATTATTACTGGTCGCCATGTATAGCCATATCGTGTGCTGAAAAATGGCGTTAAACCCTACAACTACTACAACAATGATGAATATAATAAAAGCCAAATTATGTGAAAAGTTTGTCTTTATTTGAAATTGAGAAACTAAGGGGATTGGTAACATCCACTCCTTACGTTTAAAATTATTTCTTAAAAAGTATAAATTAATGATAAAATCACAGATAAATGAAGATGTTTATGCAGGAGGTATGTATGCTACAATAACCTGAGCTGTGAGTAGACTTAAAAAAAAATATAAAAGTTAATTTGTTTAATTACAGAGGAGGAGTCTTATTCTTCTAACATAATATAATCATATCTCATCTGTGAAGACACAAGTATAAATTTATATTTATCTTTACTGCAACATTAATTTCATATCCAAACGTTCAAGCAGGTTTGATACTAGTTTGAAGCAGTAATAATAAACTTTAACTGCTTGGTTATCATTATGGATAATGGTAGCAATGATATTTATAATCAGTGAGTATATAGTTAGGGTGATCATTATGGATAATGGTAGCAATGATATTTATAATCAGTGAGTATATAGTTAGGGTTATCATTATGGATAGGGGTAGCAATGATATTTATAATCAGTGAGTATATAGTTAGGGTGATCATTATGGATAATTGTAGCAATGATATTTATAATCAGTGAGTATATAGTTAGGGTGATCATTATGGATAATGGTAGCAATGATATTTATAATCAGTGAGTATATAGTTAGGGTTATCATTATGGATAATGGTGGCAATGATATTTATAATCAGTGAGTATATAGTTAGGGTTATCATTATGGATAATGGTAGCAATGATATTTATAATCAGTGAGTATATAGTTAGGGTTATCATTATGGATAGGGGTAGCAATGATATTTATAATCAGTGAGTATATAGTTAGGGTTATCATTATGGATAGGGGTAGCAATGATATTTATAATCAGTGAGTATATAGTTAGGGTTATCACTATGGATAGGGGTAGCAATGATATTTATAATCAGTGAGTATATAGTAAGGGTAATCATTATGGATAGGGGTAGCAATGATATTTATAATTAGTGAGTATATAGTTAGGGTGATCATTATGGATAATGGTAGCAATGATATTTATAATCAGTGAGTATATAGTTAGGGTTATCATTATGGATAGGGGTAGCAATGATATTTATAATCAGTGAGTATATAGTTAGGGTGATCATTATGAATAGGGGTAGCAATGATATTTATAATCAGTGAGTATATAGTTAGGGTTATCATTAGGGCATAACCGATTAGCATTTTTCTACTGATTTCGGATTTTGGGCATGAAATTTTTCCGATTCAATTAATCGGAAATGCTAAATTAAAAGGTTTTTCAAAATAACTTTTTAAACCATGTTACACACGTTTTGCACATCACACAGACGTCACGAGGGGAAGGATATGGCAGGACTATAGCAAAATACAACAGAGTTCAAAGCCACAAAGAATCCATGAAATTTTTTTATTTTTGTTCTTAAATTACTCTACTTTAACCCTCATCTCTTTAAATACTTAAAAAAAAGAGTTTTACCCCGTGTCGAGCCTCTATTTTGCATTGTCATGTATTATCACGTGATACATATATGTTCAAAATGGATACTGGAAAATAGCAATCGAGGTTATTTATTAATGCACTATCGAATGACACGCAGTGTTAGACACGGTGCTATAGAAATTCAACTTTATTATTTTTATTATCCGAATCGGTTGTTCCTACCTTGTCCGACTCCGATTAATCGGAAGTTCATTGGAATCCGATTTCCAGATCAAAAGTCGGTTATGCCCTAGAACTTATCATTATGGATAATGGTAGCAATGATATTTATAATCAGTGAGTATATAGTTAGGGTGATCATTATGGATAGGGATAGCAATGATATTTATAATCAGTGAGTATATAGTTAGGGTTATCATTATGGATAGGGGTAGCAATGATATTTATAATCAGTGAGTATATAGTTAGGGTGATCATTATGGATAGGGATAGCAATGATATTTATAATCAGTGAGTATATAGTTAGGGTTATCATTATGGATAGGGGTAGCAATGATATTTATAATCAGTGAGTATATAGTAAGGGTTATCATTATGGATAGGGGTAGCAATGATATTTATAATCAGTGAATATATAGTAAGGGTTATCATTATGGATAGGGGTAGCAATGATATTTATAATCAGTGAATATATAGTAAGGGTTATCATTATGGATAGGGGTAGCAATGATATTTATTGGTAGTTGCTACCAGTAGTCTGATATTTCACAGTATAGTACCTAATACAGTAAATCATAAAAATGGTACTAACAGCTGCCTTGCTTGGCGCTCAGTATTAAGAGATTTGTGTTAGGATTGGTCAGCCTTGTATCAGGATAATGCGACTGGGTGGGACATCATGTTACATGTCCTAGTGCTAGACACTATAAACTCATACTACTGATATCATAACAATATGACAGAAAATCGTTAAAGCTACATTGCACACAAATCACACAAACACACACATTGAGTAAATCACCTTATATGTATAGTTCTTTAAATATATGTATATTTTTTGTATTTATAAAGTGATTTCATGTCATCAGTAAATATTTTACGGCCATTCATCTTGCAGCTCTTATTATGACATGATTCAGTTGTAAGACTGATCTATGTTGAATATATCTGACAGTTAAGATAAAACATTATTCAGATTGTTGTGATATTGTTTTGTTTTATCTACATGATCTAAGTAATGAAAAGTCAATAATGCTACTGGATATTCTTCTTTTATGTGTACATATGTTGCTTTTGTAGAATCTATGATAAATAAACTGTAGTGTTGTTACCAGTGCACATTATTACTAGTATGCCAGTTTACCACATTGTTGTTACCAGTGCACATTATTACTGGTCTGCCAGTTTACCACATTGTTGTTACCAGTGCACATTATTACTGGTATGCCAGTTTACCACATTGTTGTTACCATTGCACATTATTACTGGTATGCCAGTTTACCACAATGTTATTACCAGTGCACATTATTACTGGTCTGCCAGTTTACCACATTGTTATTATCAGTACACATTACTGGTATGCCAGTTTACCACAGTGCTGTTATCAGTACACATTACTGGTATGCCAGTTTACCACATTGTTACCAGTGCACATTATTACTGGTATGCCAGTTTACCACATTGTTACCAGTGCACATTATTACTGGTCTGCCAGTTTACCACATTGTTATTATCAGTACACATTACTGGTATGCCAGTTTACCACAGTGTTATTATCAGTACACATTACTGGTATGCCAGTTTACCTCAATGTTATTACCAGTGGTACATACCAAAGTGCTTCTCTTCTGGTACTTCAATAGCTTCCATCAGTACAGAATGTACAGGAACTCCCAAACAATTTTCTTGTGAATTTAATGATAATATTCAGAGCATTTTGTTAATGACAAAATAGTTCCTGATTTTTTTGTACAAAATATTGTTGTTTGTCACAAACTAAATAAAAATATTTCAAAAATAATTATTTGTATTTATATTATTATATTCAGGAACCTTTAGTCACCTGTTTTACACTTGCCACATATGCAAACATGGTGAACAAGATAATCGGATCAACTCCAACTTTGGGATTAACTTCAAATTAAACAGAAAAGAAAAAAAATGTATAGTTTTTTACTAGCTTAGGTCAAATTTAGATAGTTACTAAAGTTGACCAAAGATGATATAATTGTTTTTATCCCCTGAGACTTGACTTTAGGGGTGAAATATTAAGGTGGGAAGTTAGGATAGAATAACTAGTACAAGGGTGTGTTTCACACCCTTTTTGTTTTCAAATAATCCCTCTCTTCTTTTCCTAGAGAGGATTGATTTGAATGGGTACTGGTAAATAAATTTAAAAGTTCTGGATAGAAAAATGTGTAATTGCAATAATGTAGCTAAAAAAAAAAAATTCTCACTTGCAGTAACCTAACTAGTCTTCAGTTCAGGGTTTGTTTCCAATGAATATGTGCATTTAATACCAACTATCAAGAATGGCCTCAGAAAGCAAGAAGTTACCAAAGACATTGGCATCAGAAAGTAGCAAGTTACCAAAGACCATGGCTTCAGAAAGCACCAAGTTACCAAAGGCAGTGACATCAGAAGGCACTAGGCTACCAAATACAATGACATCAGAAAGCACCAAGTTACCAAAGGCAGTGACATTAGAAAGCACAAAGTCCAAACCAACGGCAGACAAGAGCCCAACAGACACAAATAAGGTGAGATCTGATTGAGAAATTTTAAGTTGGAAACTTTCATATGGACCTTTAAAAATGTGGGACTACAGCAGTTGTTTTTGTGAGTTGATGGTCTTTTGGTGATGGAAAATACATTATATATGGAAACTGATGTTCATACACTGGTCACAGGCTAGGTCGAGGCTAGAATTTTCCAAGTAGTCCTTGAATTATTTTGACATATATGATTGTACAGAGTAACAGAAAAGGCCAGCACTTGTATATTGCTTTTCTGACCTGCTTCTTTTCAGACTTTGTTTTATTGCTGAATAATGCAGGATCAAATTTGCAAGGTACTTGCCTGTGCACAAGTGCAAGTAATGTTGAAATAGTGGGAAGATGAATTCATTTTATAATACTTTATGTTTGCAAGTTGTGTCTTTATTTAGCATGTTACATTTTTTGTTTTTTGTATACCCATTGATCTTACATTCTTTATCTTGAATTCACCTGTTTGATCCTTATTTCTACATTACATACATCCAAATTTGAACTACATTGACATCCTTGCGTATATATTTTTGATGCAGTGAATCAAACATTTATAAATCCCTGATTGTTTGGAATATCATTCATATAGTAAAGCTAATAAAATTTAGAAAGTAGAATATTGTTTAAGAGATGAATCTATTACCATATATAGGCAAAAAAGAGGAAAGTTCCACAAACACATCTAAGGAACCTGTTTCAAAGAAAAGTAGGTGTTTAATTTTTCATTTCAGAGTGTTTAAGTAAAAAGTTCTCTCACTCTCTCATAAAATAATAGTTATTTAGAAATCCCTTAACTGTTTGTATATTTATCTATCTAGATACATTTATGTGTCTTTGTTCTTATACTACATGTATATATGAATTCTTACCATTCCTTTTCTCATCAGTATATATATATATATATATATATATATATATATATATATATATATATATATATATATATATACACACACACACACATATATATATATATATATATATATATATATATATATATATATATATATATATATATATATATATATGTGTGTGTGTGTGTATACATACATACATACATACATACATACATACATACATACATACATACATACATACATACATACATACTTGTACTAGTTGTATACATCTTTTTGACTTTAAATATTGGCATAAATATTAAGGTGCAATAAAACATAAAAAGCAGATTTTTAAAAATTTAGGACATAATTGGATTTCCTTAAAATATTCCAGATTTTATTTTAACTAATGTTTTTATATTTATTTGTGATATGTTATAATATTTTGGGGCAAGCTCAAATCTCATAGGGGCAAGTTTCAATTTTTCCAGTCAGCTTCCTAGGGAAGCTTTATAAGTTTTGTAAAGTCCCGCTTTGTTTAGAAAAATTGTTTTTACATAAATTATGCAATCTCAAAAATATAGACATCACTAACAATGTTCCCTCTAAGTGAATGGTAGATGTGCACGCAGTGCAAGCATTATGGAGATGAGCAGAATTTAACATTGGATTGAGCAAAAATTGACAATTCAGCTGTGCGGGGATGCCTGAGCAGCTGCACGCATGCGCGCAGCTTAGAGGGAACATTGGTCACCAACAGCACATCCACACAATTTAGATTCACTAGATTTGTCTTATTTTCTAAGAATTTTGATTATCATTTGCAATTTTGGACATTGATAGCATCAAAGTAGTGATTTTTCCAGGAGGTCAGGTTTGATGGTAGTAATAGTAGCAGTGACAGTACAGTAACTTGATGGTAATAACTATTTGTAGCAGTGACAGTACAGTAAATTGATGGTTATAAATATTTGTAGCAGTGACAGTACAGTAACTTGATAATTATAAAACCTTTGTGTTGATAATTGTAGCAGTGACAGTACAGTAACTTGATGGTTATAAATATTTGTAGCAGTGACAGTACAGTAACTTGATGGTTATAAAACCTTTGTGTTGACAGCTTAAGAATATGAATCAGTTGAAATCTTTTGGATGGCAAAGTTTCTGTGTAAATTGTTTCCACTTTAACTGGTGGGCATGACAGGATAATAATTACATACCATCCTATTAATCAAAGATGACTTTTAAAGATGGGCAGATTCAGCCTCTTTTCCTTTGCTCATGTATCCAGCAAATACTTGCATGAAAAGCATCTACAGAAATGTGATGTCATGTAATCTACCTATAAGGTTGGTCTCATTTAGGGTTGAAATGATAACACTCTTATTGATTGTATGATTTTTTGCGAAATGAAATGGTATGAAATAAACCAGACTCGAAGGGTATGATTTTTCCAAATTATATTCAATTTCTGGTCTTTCACTTGCGTGAAAGCCAAGTGCTCTTTATCTTTATGACTCAGTACTGCTCAAGATGTTGTCCATCTCAAGAACTAGGATAGGAATGCCAGAAGCTTTTTCATTAGTATGGTGGGGAATTGATTTTAATACTCGTGAAGCACGGGAATCATGCACATCGATCGATTGCTCACTCCCTCATAACAAACAGCACACACATTGGTACATGACATGAGTCCTGGTTGTCACATACCTGCAGGTCTTGGATCCACTGTTATCTTGAGATGAAAAGTTAAAAGGACAGTTAAGACTGATCTTCTGATGCATTATGCAGATAATGGTCTGGATATAAACTGTTTGCTGATGTGTTATGTAACTGCAAATAACCTAATATCAATGATAATGTCATTTGGAACACTTTAGGATTTTCTTGATTGTAGGAATACCATATATACTTGCTTATAAGTTGATTCAAACTGCAAATAAAAATGTTCTTGATTTGCCATAGCCACTTTGCGCCTGCTGCTCATGGTCATTTTTGTTTGTTCTACTGATTACTTCTAACAAACTACACAGACCCAGATCTGTCACTGCATTATTAAATTCACATTTGTGTTCAGTACAGTGCATTGTGGGAGGAATAATAGTTCTCAAAACTTATTACTGATCACAGGAAATAAATGAAGAGTTTGCATGTAGATAGAGGATATCAAATGGGTAATGATTCAATGTTGAATTTATGAAACACATTGAATAATATCCAGCTTTTGTGGGCCTTGGTTTCATACATTTATTATTAAACTTTTACCCATGTGAGATTCTTTTATCTGATAGTTTTTATTTCACTCAAAAGTATTTAGATAGAAAGAAGAAGGAATAATTTTGTTTTTTCTGACAGATGCTGCACCTTTCATTTGTTTGCAAAAATGTTTAGCCCAAACAACAGTTGAACTAGTAAAAGTAGATTATACATTTTTTTCAACAAACTTTAAATGAAGGATAAAACAGAAAAGCTCGCATAGATAAAGTCCTTTTTCAAGCACATAAGGTCCAATGCTGTCACATTGCTTGATATGGTACAAAGTACCGTGTTATTAGACCTACAATACATGATCTTGTCCAATGCATGTGATGTCACATTGCTTGATATGGTACAAAGTACCGTGTTATTAGACCTACAATACATGATCTTGTCCAATGCATGTGATGTCACATTGCTTGATATGGTACAAAGTACAGTTGACTCCACTTAACTGCACATCGGTTAACTGCACACGCCGGATAACTGCACGTAGTCAAGCCGGTCCCATTTTTCCCCAATGCTTTTCAATGGGAACAAACTTCGGATAACTGTACTTCGCTTAAATGCACACTCCAGATAATAGCACGATAAATTTCTGCCCATGGCACTTTATTCAATACAATTTTACTCTGGTTAACTGCACAATGAAAATTTATGATTAGTTATTGCCAGTCCACTGCTATAACACTTCAAATAAGCTGACAATTAAGATGGTAAATGTGACTTTGTAAATGATTGACATGTCAAGGATGCCTTAGATGGTATATACATGTATATCCGTGCCCACTAGGGAGCAATAGCATGGGAAAAATCATAGAACAGCATGGGAAACATTGCTATAAACCGTTCGGGTTTGAATGAATTCAAACCAAAAAATGGATGGTTGGAAAGATGGAAAATGCGCATTGGAATTCAATTTAAACGACAGCACGGCAAAAAACAGTATGCGGACGACTTTGGAGCTGAACGCTTTTTCTGTCGGAGATGACCCATGAATGTCTGACAGCAGTTTTCAAATAACAAGCGATCTATAGAATTTCTTGAAATTCGCTATAATTCCTTGATCCATTGGTTGAATCAGTTAAATTGTGTTCGGAGGAAGGAAAACAAGCTTAAAATTTAAGTAAAAGTTGAAAGAGTGGTTTCTAATCAATGTTTAAATTTATTCTTCACATATGTTCGATCCGTGCTGATTTAAAGCTGAACTGTACCGTACTTTGGTTAACTGCACACTCCAGTTAATTGCACAGTCTCGTGACAGGCCCAAAGGTGTGCAGTTAACCGGAGTAGACTGTACCGTGTTATTAGAACTACAATACATGATCTTGTCCAATGCATGTGATGTCACATTGCTTGATATGGTACAAAGTACCGTGTTGTTAGACCTACAATACATGATCTTGTCCAATGCATGTGATGTCACATTGCTTGATATGGTACAAAGTACCGTGTTATTAGACCTAAAATACATGATCTTGGTTACCCTTTTAGGGTCAATATAATAACTAAACATTACATTGTTGCAATAGTCATGTGAAAGGAGGATTACTGGATGCAGAAATTCTCATATTTACTGTAATGTATTTTTTACTGTAATGTATTTGTGTCAGGTATTTGATTTGGAGGACTACAAAATATGTAAGCAAGTTTCTTTTTGAGTAGGATTTGCATTATATGTTTACCATGTAAATATGCTGTAGTTGGATAAAGTTCTGTCAATGCATAGACTAGTTACCATTTTTATTTGAACAGAGGTTAGTTTATTTACTTCTGTATGTTGACATTTAAATTATGCTTTTAAATAGGTGGATCCTATCCTACAGGTATAATGCCCCCCAACCCACCCCAACTGAGCAATAATCTTAGTTTTGCTTCTTCCTATTGTACTTGTCTTCTTGTTTTATGCCATTTTTCTTATGATGATATTGTTATACATGGCATAACAAACCCGTGGGGGCAGGGAATTATCAATAGTCAGAGAGAGGTGAGCATTTTTCCCCAATTCCCTTTCTTGACTCAAGTTGAAAAATGGCCACCAAAATGTTAATTGAAAACAATATAATCCAGAAGGTTTTGTTAAAAAGGTTTACCCAGAGCCAATCATTAAAGACAATTTTGCATTGATGGGCTTATATGGACCAATCAGAATCACATCACAGCCAATCAATAAAGAAAATTCTGCATTGATGGGCTTATATGGACCAATCAGAAACACGTCACAGCTAATCATTAAAGAGAATTATGCATTCATGGGCTTATATGGACCAATTAGAATCATGTCACAGCCAATCATGAAAGAGAATTCTGCATTGATGGGCTTATATAGACCAATCAGAAACATATTACAGCCAATCATTAAAGAGAATTCTGCATTCATGGGCTTGTATGGACCAATCAGAATCACATCACAGCCAATCATTAAAGAGAATTCTGCATTCATGGGCTTGTATGGACCAATCAGAATCACATCACAGCCAATCATTAAAGAGTATTCTGCATTCATGGGCTTATATGGACCAATCAGAATCACATACAGTAACATATAAAACAGTGTGATATAAAAAATATGAAACTGCACATACTGTAAGAAAACTGTACCAACTTATAAACACATATATGTATATTGGACTTTGCTGGTCAACACACAATACATCAGGAGATAATATTTGTATCAAAGTGACATTCTGACTGAATTGAGCAGTACATAGGCTCCCCCTATAGCCTAGGTTGTTAGTGTATTCGTGTTCTATCACCAAGTAAAGTAGATCCGGGTGTAAATTTAAATTAAAAAATTTAATTCCTCCACATATAGTAAAAATACTAAACAAAGTTAATATATACATTAAAACACTTGTTATTTTGGGGGGAGACAACCTGTCATTTATGTCTATATGATGAATACACAAATAAGTTTTGTTGAATACTACAACCAGTCTTAAATATATAAAAAAATTGTTGGAAGAACTTGTGGTCTCTAAAGACTGGTTTTGCTCTATCTCTTTTTACAGCCAAAGTTAAAGGAGACACCCAGCACAGGGAGTAAGAAACCAACTAGGAATAAAACAAAACCACTGCACTTTTGGACAAGTGCTGATGTCAATAAATGGTTAAAGAAACATGGAGGGCACTGCCATGATTTGTATGGAAACTTGCTATTAGAGCAGGAAGTGACAGGTAAATAGTTCTTTTTATTTTCTTTGTTTTTGTTTGCTTTTCTAAACATAAAGAATTGATATTTGTGTTAAGACAATTGGTGTAAAGTGTAATTATTGTGACAGGACTGACCTAGTCTTGACAGGATCTGAACTTACCCTTCTGGTCACAAGTCTGGCATCCTAACCACTAAATCGTATTTAGTCCATCACTGGAGAAATAGTATTCATGAATGCAAGTTTTATACATGTTCCTACTCTTGTTATCCTGTCTTCTTATATTGAGCATTTTTAGTCCTGGTGGATATGAACACTGATAAATAAAGCAGGGATTGGTTCTGTTGTTAATTTGCATTTAATGCCATTTCTCAGTGCAAGATAGGCTATATATGACAGCAAGCATAATTGGAGAGAGAACCCGGCAAAACTCCAGTAAGAACCACTGACCTACAGGAAGCTAGTGGCAGCTATCTCACATAGCCACAGAGGCTGAGCCTGAGACTTAAACTCATGTGTCCTGAGGTGAGATGGCAGTGATCCATAAAGGCGTGTGTTTTGGATCACTTGTCCCTATTAATTTTGAAAATAGCATGCATTGTTTTAAAAATTTTATGCATTGAAAAAATTTGCCTAAACATTAATACAAATAGTTTGCTATTCGAAGCATATTTTTGAATAATCACTTCAGGATCACTGGCACTTGGAGCACTGGGTAATAGAACTGAAGTGCCTCTAGTTCTTAGAGCACTCAGTAATAGAACTTCAGTGCCTCTTGTACTTAGAGCACTTAGTAATAAAACATCAGTGCCACTAGTACTTAGAGCACTCAGTAATAGAACTTCAGTGCCACTAGTACTTAGAGAACTTCAGTGCCTCTTGTACTTAGAGCACTCAGTAATAGAACTTCAGCACTACAGTGCCTCTTGTACTTAGAGCACTTAGTAATAGAACTTCAGTGCCACTAGTACTTAGAGCACTCAGTAATAGAACTTCAGTGCCACTAGCACTTAGAGCACTCAGTAATAAAACTTAAGTACCACTTGTACTTAGAGCACTCAGTAATATAACTTTTAGCACCACTAGTACTTAGAGTACTCAGTAATAAAGCATCAGTGCCACTAGTACTGAGAGTACTCAGTAATAAAACTTAAGTGCCACTTGTACTTAGAGCACTCAGTAATAGAACTTTAGCACCACTAGTACTTAGAGTACTCAGTAATGGAACTTGTGTACCTCTTGTACTTAGAGCACTGGGGTAGAGATCCTCAGCTTGTAGGTTGATTTCATTGTGTGACATGCACAAATTCAAAGTTATGTAAGTTTGTATGTTTGCCATTGTTTAGAAAATATCCCATTAATGTAAAAAAAATGCTATCAATGTCTTTAATTTGGCATGCTATTGAATGGGAGGAATTTATTTTATACTTAGAATTTATAATATCAGAATGTTCATTGTCTTCTTCTATAAATGACTCAATTTTGTATAGTTTTATTTGAATCCTTATAGTGGTTTTCTTGCATATCTTTTAGGAAGGACATTGATAAGATGCAATGATTTCAAGTTGGAGAGAATGGGAATTTCCAATTCCAATCATAGGTAGATACATCCAGATTGTGTATATTCCATCTCTTAGTAAAGTTTGTTTTGCTTTTTTAAGTGTTACCATTGTAGATTTGTTGCTTGAGAAAGTTACGTAAAAAAATTACATAGCATATGGTGGTTCATTGCACAAAGCTAAATTGGTTGCTGTCATTGCTGTCTAAACAAATGCATGTAAGGACTCACATAATTTAATTGGGATTACCTGGACTATACATCATTTTATTGGGATTACCTGGACTATATATAATTTTATTAGGATTACCTGGACTATATATAATTTTATTAGGATTACCTGGACTATACATAATTTTATTGGGATTACCTGGACTATACATAATTTTATTGGGATTACCTGGACTATACATGATTTTATTGGGATTACACACTATACATAATTTTATTGGGATTACCTGGACTATACATAATTTTATTGGGATTACACACTATAGATAATTTTATTGGGATTACACACTATACATAATTTTATTGGGATTACCTGGACTATACATAATTTTATTGGGATTACACACTATACATAATTTTATTGGGATTACCTGGACTATACATAATTTTATTGGGATTACACACTATACATAATTTTATTGGGATTACCTGGACTATACATGATTTTATTGGGATTACACACTATACATGATTTTATTGGGATTACCTGGACTATACATAATTTTATTGGGATTACACACTATACAAAATTTTATTGGGATTACCTAGACTATAGATAATTTTATTGGAATTACCTGGACTATACATGATTTTTTGGGGATTACACACTATACATGATTTTATTGGGATTACACACTATACATGATTTTATTTGGATTACCTGGACTATACATAATTTTATTGGGATTACCTGGACTATACATGATTTTATTGGGATGACATGGAAAAAACAATTGTATTGGTAGTATCTGAAATGTCACACTATGCAAAGGGAGATAACCATTGCAGATTGCCGATAGTTTTTCAAGTAGGTTGTAGCTTTTGCATTGTTCCATCGCTGATTTACTTTTTCTTTCTTTTTTACCTCTCCAGAGTTCGTATTTTACATGGATTTTCTAATTTTATGTGGATATGTTATAGTGTTCATTAATGAGATCATTTGTTGTATCACAATGCTTTGAATTAACATACACAATATTTATGGATCATTTGTCGTATCACAATGCTTTGAATTAACATACACGATATTTATGCAACTGTCATTGCTTTGTTTTTAAATGTTTGAAGGATAACAGACTATACAGAACATTGCTAATAAAACAACCCAATTGTAACAAACCTCTGTATTTTAGTATCAATTACTTTAATTATTATTATATTGAAATAGTTAATTTATCAATAGTTGTGTTTAAGTATGAATTTTATTAATTAATACTGTTGAGAAATAGTTAATTTATCAGTAGTTTTATGAATTTTATTAATTAATACTGTTGAGAAATAGTTAATTTGACAACATCTGTGTTTTAGTATCAGTGATGTTAATTAATATTAGTATGAAATAATTTCTATTTAGGAAATGCTACATATCCTTTTGCCAGTATTTCTCTGGTTAGGTAAATTAGTTTGAAGTTTCACAAGGAATGTACATGAATGTCATAAGGATCTTTTGTTTACTATTCTCTCTCTTTTTGAAAATTTTTATAGGAATGAGTTTTGATTCTCTCTCTTTTTGAAATTCTTATAGGAATGAGTTTTGATTCTCTCTCTTTGAAAATTCTATATAGGAATGAGTTTTGATTCTCTCTCTTTTTGAAAATTCTTATAGGAATGAGTTTTGATTCTCTCTCTTTTTGAAAATTCTTATAGGAATGAGTTTTGATTCTCTCTCTTTTTGAAAATTCTTATAGGAATGAGTTTTGATTCTCTCTCTTTTTGAAAATTCTTATAGGAATGAGTTTTGATTCTCTCTCTTTTTGAAAATTCTTATAGGAATGAGTTTTGATTCTCTCTCTTTTTGAAAATTCTTATAGGAATGAGTTTTGATTCTCTCTCTTTTTGAAAATTCTTACAGGAATGAGTTTTGATTCTCTCTCTTTTTGAAAATTCTTATAGGAATGAGTTTTGATTCTCTCTCTTTTTGAAAATTCTTATAGGAATGAGTTTTAATTCTCTCTCTGTTTGAAAATTCTTATAGGAATGAGTTTTGATTCTCTCTCTTTTTGAAATACTTATAGGAATGAGTTTTGATTCTCTCTCTTTTTGAAAATTCTTACAGGAATGAGTTTTGATTCTCTCTCTGTTTGAAAATTCTTATAGGAATGAGTTTTGATTCTCTCTCTTTTTGAAATACTTATAGGAATGAGTTTTGATTCTCTCTCTTTTTGAAAATTTTTACAGGAATGAGTTTTGATTCTCTCTCTGTTTGAAAATTCTTATAGGAATGAGTTTTGATTCTCTCTCTTTTTGAAATACTTATAGGAATGAGTTTTGATTCTCTCTCTGTTTGAAAATTCTTATAGGAATGAGTTGATGCAGCATATATTGAGACTGAAGTTGAAGCATGAAACTGTTGAGCTTAAAAATCTGGACCAGAAAGGTACAATTAACTTTCATCCTGCATTTGTAAATGTATAGTACAAATTCAACTATGATAAACACGGAAACAGATGGGCTACCACATTAAGTTTAAATCTATATAAAGAGTGTAATGAATAGAGTAATTTGCAATACACTTGCTGCTAATGGTTATAGTTTAAAATATATAGTGGAAAGAATATTAAGAAATATTGCTATATTTATAATTGAAAATAATGTAGTTAAAATGGACAGATTATTACATTCTAAAAGTTTTATTAATTTGAACAAAATATAAATGAATAAGAAAAAAATTATAAATAATAAATTTTATGGAAACAAATTAATTTGAGACTCATTGCAGTGATCTTTAGAGACAGGTTTTATGGTTTAAAGTCATGCAGCATTCAAGATATAGTTATGCATAAGGTCTTTGCTTTAAAAGCAAGTTATCTACACCTGTAAATGTCAAAACACAACATAGTCTTAAGACTAAATAAACAACATTTTTTATCTGTTTTAGGCTCTGGATTTGAGCTTCCTCTTCCTGACACAAAGCACCAGTCAATCAAAGAAAAGAAGCAGTCAGTGGAAAAAAGATAATTGAATGTGCAATACTGACCCAATACATTCCTGACATTTTTTTGGTGCAAAACTCAAACTCAAATTAGAGCATTTGGATTTCTGTAATTTGAATGAACATATAGTTTGAATCATAGAACTTAAGGAACATTAAACTTGCTACCTCATCTTGGATGCTAAATTTCATTGTGTGAATTTATTCCAGGCTTCATATTTGATAGGAATAGTTTGAGCTTGAGTTTCATGCTAAATTTGGAAATTTACACTGCAGGGTCAGAAATCATCAGATTTTATTCTCCATATAAACCAGACTAGTCATAGATAAAATAAAGTCATCTTGTATTATACTATGTAATATATACAAATAAAATTTCTATAACTTTTTGTTGATCAGTGATATAGGGAGCCCATGGGTTTTAACATAATTATTTATGCATATTACCAGTTTAAATGCATGTGTTCATTAACAACTCTTTGCTGTTAGCTGTTCATCAGTATTTCAGAGATGGAAGATAAGGCACCTCTAAACCAAAGTTAAATAAGATTTCGATTAAAAATGCATGCAAGTCATTTAAGGTATGTATCTGTATGTTTTAACAGTCTTGGCAAACGTAATGGTTATGGCAGATTTTCTGTTTTTATTAAAAATTATAACTCAAGTCTTCAGACAGATTTTACAAAACTTATTTATGATTAGTTTGTAATATAATGACCACTGAGAGAGCATATCTGTAATTAAGATAATGACCACTGAGAGAACATATCTGTAATTAAGATCAGTCCATTCTTCGAAATGATTGGCAAGTACATCGATTTTCCTTTTCATTCAAACACAAAAGTGGGAGCCATTTAGGAGAATTGCAGATTACGGATCTTGCTTTTCATAGGAAAATTGAGTACTTAAAATATAAAAACACAGCACTTGCATGACAATTATAATCAGATTGTACTTTGCAATTCCTTTACTTTATTACCAATTCAGCAAAATAATGTGCGAGGACATAAAGGTATTAGATATTGCAATGGGTTTATATACATTATTTATTTGTATATTTAGTCTTTGTATGTTTAGTCAGATTATTTTTATAATTCTAACCATTTTTGTTGTTATATTTAGTCTTTGTATGTTTAGTCAGATTATTTTTATAATTCTAACCATTTTTGTTGTTTTTTAAAGTTTAGTTGGGTGTTGATGTATTCCATATTTTGTATCAGAAGTTCATATTTAAAGAAACTGAATATTTTTTCTTCTTCAGAATGTTTATATCAGTCAGCTGCTAGTAAATGTTTTGTGCCATTTGACATAGATTTGGAATGTCATACATTTAGTTTATAACATATATCATAGCCATGTTTTTAATGTAGTTTGAAAATCAAGTTTTTTCCATGGCAGTTCAATGCATATTGTATACATTTCTAGGGCTATAAGCTACATGTCAGACTAAGTGTTTTAATTGTATTTATAGTTTTAATTTTCTTGACAGTTATCAGAGCTCAAGTTGGATACCCACAAATTTGAAAATAATCCATAACATTTTTTATCATGTGTAAGTTTAGCTTGGCATGTTTTTAAAAACAAATGCTTAATTTGATGAGGTTCAAGAAGAAATGCATAATTTGACAAGGTTCAAGTAGAAATGCTTAATTTGATGAGGTTCAAGTAGAAATGCATAATTTGACAAGGTTCAAGTAGAAATGCTTAATTTTATGAGGTTCAAGTAGAAATGCTTAATTTGATGAGGTTCAAGTAGAAATGCTTGTAAAAAAAAAAAAACTTTTACCATTACTGATTAATGATTTTGTCCAGAATCTATTTTTTCTTAAAAGACAATATTCTTTTCATGTTTAATAAATGCTTGTTTGCATGATGATTCAATTAGTTTAAAATTTTCAGAGACATATAATTTAAGCTGGCTTACGAGCAAATGTTTTGGGACTTGTATGGTTTATTTTAGAAAAAGACATATTTTCGAAGACAACTTTAAATAAAACTTTTTGTGATTTATTATAATGTGTAGTCATTTAGAAATTATGTTATTATGTATAATTGTTTCATTCTTGGACCTGTACAATGTATAAGGAAATGGTAAAAGTAATACACATATAGCAGCAATTATTAAAACCTGTATAAATATTCTTATAATTTAGCCAGCAACAAGGTTGCATGGGAAATAGTGTCATGTTGTTCATTTTATGTTCATTTGTTACACTGCATTTTCTTGGACACTGTTGCATCTACACAAATTGACTCAAATTACTGACCTAATTAACTGACACATTAAAATTAGTCATACCAAAATTAGATTACTGACCTAATTAACTGACACATTAAAATTAGTCATACCAAAACTATATTACTGACCTAATTAACTGACACATTAAAAATAGTCATACCAAAACTAGATTACTGACCTAATTAACTGACATATTAAAATTAGTCATACCAAAATTAGATTACTGACCTAACTAACTGACATTAAAATTAGTCATACCAAAACTATATTACTGACCTAATTAACTGACGCCTTAAAATTAGTCATACCAAAACTATATTACTGACCTAATTAACTGACACATTAAAATTAGTCATACCAAAATTAGATTACTGACCTAATTAGCAGAATTGAAATCTTGGACCATATTTAACCTATGCTCATGAAAATTAATATTTGAATGCATCTAATTGAGACAAAATTACCAAAACTAAATCACTGCGACCTGATTTGTGAACTTGAGTCATATTTGTAATTTCAGCCTTTTGTTTGTTACATCCTCTGTATCTTTAAGCAATGTAGACTAATCAAACTTAGCAGCTTTGGTCTTATAGTGATCATACTGAATAGTAATATTTCCTTCCTTCACATCCAGTAAGTCATGGGGTTTTGAATTGTCTCTAAAGCAGCTTCAATCAACTGATATGGTTTATCTCCTAAATCCTACTGTTTTCATATCAGTCCTCCATACTTCTCTATTCATTGCTCATGGTGGTGAGGAGAATCATGTTTATATGCATGTACACTTTGTTGTTTTCCAGATTTATATGCATTATTTTGATTAACCCTGGCATGGAAATGAGGCTTAATGTTCATTCCCAACATCAGTGTAGTAGTTCCTGGCCACTTTTGTATGAATGTTCATTCCCAACACCAATTCACCTTATGGACACTTTTGTTTGAATTTTCCTTTCCAACACCAATTTTGTTTTAATTTTTCTTTCCAAAACCAATTTTGTTTGAATTTTTCTTTCCAACATCAATTCACTTCTGGGCCACTTTTGTTTGAATTTTCCCTTCCAACATCAATTTAATTCATGGCCACTTTTGTTTGAATGTTCCTACACATGATCTTAGCAAACATGCTCAGCTTCTTTCTCCACCTCTAGTCTATAAACATGTGTATGTAGATTTTTTTTATAGTTCTAACAACACCTAAATTGCCTTCTTGTGTTGGCATTATCAATTGATTGTTACATTATTGATAATGTTTAGGTGGAGCTATGCATGTCCTTGAAAGCACTAAATTTCTGACAGTGTGTACAGTTCTTGTTTAAGGACTTAATAAGGTCCAAATGACTTAATAAGGTCCAAATGACTTAATAAGGTCCAAATGACCTAATAAGGTCCAAATGACTTAATAAGGTCCAAATGACTTAATAAGGTCCAAATGACTTAATAAGGTCCAAATGACCTAATAAGGTCCAAATGACTTAATAAGGTCCAAATGACTTAATAAGGTCCAAATGACTTATTAAATCGTTCCAACTTTATACATTTTCTTAGTTGGCTTATTTCTTATTTACTTGATTCAGGTGTCACTGAGTGTGCATGCATCAGTTACATTCTTATTTTACTTGTTTTCAATTTGTATACTGCTTGCTTCAGTTATTGCAGCCATCAGTTACATTCTTATTTGACTTTTCTTCAAGTTTTACAAACATCAGTTACATAATTTGACTTGTTTTCAAGTTTTACAGACATCAATTACATTCTTATCTGACTTGTCTTCAAGTTTTACACACATCAGTTACATTCTTATCTGACTTGTCTTCAAGTTTTACAGATATGTTACATTCTAATTTGACTTGTTTTCAATTTGTGTACTGGTGAGCCATGACAACACATCCACAATATTTATCTTTCATGGTTGGCATTTCATTGTAAATCTGATATGTTTAAAATCAAATTACCAAAAAATTAATTTTAAAGGTGTAAATCTGATATGTTTAAAATCAAATTACCAAAAAATTAATTTTAAAGGTGTAAATCTGATATGTTTAAAATCAAATTACCAAAAAATTAATTTTAAAGGTTTAAAATCAAATTACCAAAAAATTAATTTTAAAGGTTTAAAATCAAATTACCAAAAAATTAATTTTAAAGGTTTATAATTAATTATCACTCTATTACATACTCAGACTCGAGCAAAAATTCCTCATTTTCAGTTTTGAAGTACTTTTCGCCACATCTGACGGATTTGAGCTAAAATGCTTCATTTTCAGTTTTGGAGTACTTTTCGCCACATCTGACGGATTTGAGCTAAAATGCTTCATTTTCAGTTTTGGAGTACTTTTTGCCACATCTGACGGATTTGAGTTTTTGGAGTACTTTTCGCCACATCTGACGGATTTGAGCTAAAATGCTTCATTTTCAGTTTTGGAGTACTTTTCGCCACATCTGACGGATTTGAGCTAAAATGCTTCATTTTCAGTTTTGGAGTACTTTTCGCCACATCTGACGGATTTGAGCTAAAATGCTTCATTTTCAGTTTTGGAGTACTTTTCGCCACATCTGACGGATTTGAGCTAAAATGCTTCATTTTCAATTTTGGAGTACTTTTTGCCACATCTGACGGATTTGAGCTAAAATGCTTCATTTTCGGTTTTTGGAGTACTTTTCGCCACATCTGACGGATTTGAACTAAAATGCTTCATTTTCAGTTTTGGAGTACTTTTCGCCACATCTGACGGATTTGAGCTAAAATGCTTCATTTTCGGTTTTTGGAGTACTTTTCACCATATCTGACACACCCGAGCTAAAATGCTTCATTTTCAGTTTTGGAGTACTTTTTGCCACATCTGACGGATTTGAGCTAAAATGCTTCATTTTCAGTTTTGGAGTACTTTTCGCCACATCTGACGGATTTGAGCAAAAATGCTTCATTTTCAGTTTTGGAGTACTTTTCACCACATCTGATGGATTTGAGCTAAAATGCTTCATTTTCAGTTTTGGAGTACTTTTCTCCACATCTGACAGGCTTGAACTAAAATGCTTCATTTTCAGTTTTGGAGTACTTTTCTCCATATCTGACAGACTTTAGCTAAAATTCCTCATTTTCAGTTTTGGAGTACTTTTCTCCACATCTGACAGACTTGATTTGCATAAAAAATTACTTTTTCCTATTTTGTCGAACTTGTGTCAACATTGCACCGATTGTAACAGTAACTATGGTGACATAGCCTAAATTGTCTGAACGGCTCAGTATTTCTTTTAAAACAATAAAGTAGTTCTTCAACTTATGTCCCAACCTAAATAATAGAATCTTCTTTGTAAGCCTGTGTAAAGATTCTGCTGTTAAATCTGAAATAAATTTTCTCTTGTGTTTGGAAATTATGCAAACCCAGAAAGTTTCTTGTGTATGGAAATTAAGCAAACCCAGAAAGTTTCTTGTGTATGGAAATTAAGCAAAGCCAGAATATTTCTTGTGTATGGAAATTAAGCAAAGCCAGAATATTTCTTGTGTATGGAAATTGAGCAAACCCAGAAAGTTTCTTGTGTATAGAAAGTAAGCAAACCCAGAAAGTTTCTTGTGTAAGGAAATTGAACAAACCCAGAAAGTTTCTTGCGTATGGAAATTCAGCAAACCCAGAAAGTTTCTTGTGTATGAAAATTGAGCAAACCCAGAAAGTTTCTTGTGTAAGGAAATTGAACAAACCCAGAAAGTTTTTTGTGTATGAAAATCGAGCAAACCCAGAAAGATTCTTGTGTATGGAAATAAGCAAACCCAGAAAGTTTTTTTTTGTGTATGGAAATTAAGCAAATCCAGAAAGTTTCTTGTGTATGGCAATTAAGCAAACCCAGAAAGTATTTTGTGTATGAAAATCGAGCAAACCCAGAAAGATTCTTGTGTATGGAAATAAGCAAACCCAGAAAGTATTTTGTGTATGAAAATCGAGCAAACCCAGAAAGATTCTTGTGTATGGAAATAAGCAAACCCAGAAAGTATTTTGTGTATGGAAATTAAGCAAACCCAGAAAGTTTCTTGTGTTGCACTTGTGGTTTTCTAAATTCTAGAATGGTTTTAACTCTGCCCTAGCCTGCTCCAGTACTTGTGGCTTAGACAAGAAAACCCATAAATGTTGACATGTTCAGTATACACTTTTTGTTATTAAAATATACACTTCTTTTTCTTACGATAACTCATGTTGTGTTGTATTCCTCAAGACTTGATCCATGTACATGTTATCTGAAGGGTTGCATGTCCATTTCACAGTCTTGTAGGACATATTGGGTGATTTGTTGGCACTTTTTGGGTACTGATGTGATACCATCATTTTTTTGAAATGATATAAACTTTTGTAGGTTATGAATGTTATGATAGCCAAGACTACTCCTTCAGTGATATTCAGTAATATTCTCATTTCAGGTCCATCTTAGAATGAACAGTATCCTTGTACATATGTTTTTTTACATTTCATTGATTATAGGAATTGTGTGCCTTTTTCTCAGCCCTGCTTTGTTTACCTCATATACATCTATGCATAAAAGTATCTCTACATTACCATGCCGCCACTAATATAATAACTTATTCATTATCTTGCCATCACACTTCCATGCCATCACTACTAGACTAACTCATAGGGTTACACATCCATATCACAACTACTAAGCTAACTCATAGGGTTACACATCCATATCACAACTACTAGACTAACTCATAGGGTTACACATCCATATCACAACTACTAGACTAACTCATAGGGTTACACATCCATATAACAACTACTAAGCTAACTCATAGGGTTACACATCCATATCACAACTACTAGACTAACTCATAGGGTTACACATCCATATAACAACTACTAGACTAACTCATAGGGTTACACATCCATATCACAACTACTAAGCTAACTCATAGGGTAACACATCCATATCACAACTACTAGACTAACTCATAGGGTTACACATCCATATCACAACTACTAGACTAACTCATAGGGTTACACATCCATATCACAACTACTAGACTAACTCATAGGGTTACACATCCATATAACAACTACTAAGCTAACTCATAGGGTTACACATCCATATCACAACTACTAGACTAACTCATAGGGTTACACATCCATATCACAACTACTAGACTAACTCATAGGGTTACACATCCATATCACAACTACTAGACTAACTCATAGGGTTACACATCCATATCACAACTACTAGACTAACTCGTAGGGTTACACATCCATATCACAACTACTAGACTAACTCATAGGGTTACACATCCATATCACAACTACTAAGCTAACTCATAGGGTTACACATCCATATCACAACTACTAGACTAACTCATAGGGTTACACATCCATATCACCACTACTAAGCTTACTCATAGGGGGGGCCTCAAGTGGCCGAGTGGTCTAAAGCGCTGTCCATTACAGACCACTGCCATCTCACCTGTCTGCGTGTGTTCGAGTCTAAGATTCGGCAAATGTAGTTATGTGAGAAAGCTTGCCAATAGCTTCTCGTGGGTCGGTGGTTCTTTCCGGGGTTTTTCCGGGTTCTTCCACCACCATTAATACTGGCTGCCATGTATAGCATATATTGTGCTGAAAAATGGCGTTAAACCATTAAAAAAAAAAAAAAAAAAAAAATTCTTAGGGTTACACATCCATATCACCACTACTAAGCTAACTCACAATGTTACACATCCATATCACCACTACTAAACTAACTGATAGGGTTACACATCCATATGAGTGCCAAGAATGGCAGCTGCTAATACCATTTTTTTAAGTCTAGTATGGCTCAGATAGGGTTTGAACTAGTGACCTCCCGCATCTGAGAAGGACACTCAATCAACTTAGGCCATCAAAGTGGTTGCCAAATCTTCTTTTGAACAGTTGAGCTTTCTGCCTTCAGGATTTCATGAAGTTGGCAACTGAGGCAGCATCAGCAGCAATAATCATGGCATTTGTATCTCATTATGGTTGACCATAATTAATAAACATGTATGGCTTGAATTGCACCCCATACAATCTGTATTGGTAGAGTGAATGTCTTCAGCCAGATTGAACTATCTATACCAAATGTACTTATTCCTACCAATTATATTGAAAACCTGTACCTAATGTAACCTAAGTAATGTCATGTTCATACAAAATCAGTCAAGCATCCTGTTACAATTTACAATGAAGAAGATACTGATATATTTTAAAATTGTATGAAAACTACAGACATGACCTTACGACATGTAATAACTGCTTGACAGAATTCATAGACAAGGTTGAGTAACAAATTGAGTTGAAGTACCATTGACCCCTTGACCCCTAAACTGGAAATTAGTGTGGACATTCTCATCATATTATCATAGGATGAAGACAGACACATGAAGTGCAAAATACCTACCTACAGTGAAGACTGAGTGAGAAATATTTAGAAATATAGCTGAATACCTACCTACAGTGAAGACTGAGTGAGAAATATTTAGAAATATAGCTGAATACCTACCTACAGTGAAGACTGAGTGAGAAATATTTAGAAATATAGCTGAAATGTACTTCCCAGATGTGAGAAGACTCCAAAGAATCACTAATTGATGAAAACGCAAAGTGAATTCAATATTTGCAAGACCTCATGAAAATGTGTGATTATTAGCAAAAGCGGAAGAAGTAACTTGACTCAAGTACCCAAGTAGGTCTAATGTCTTGGTCACAGAATGGCAACCAACTTAAAACATAGACGCCATTTGCAAACATTTAGTCACCAAATAATACTATGCAAAATGTAGCTTGAAAAAATAGTATCTGATTAAATTGGTTGCATGAGAAGTGTTCTCCCTTGTAATTTTTATAGCACATATAATATATGTACAATAAATAACTACAAGGGAGAACACTTCTCATGCAACCTTTTTAAGAATGAACAGTATGACTGATTGGTAAATTGTAAGCAACAATACAAGCCCCCATGACTGATAGAAATGCCTTTCAGCCATTTTTTTGTTGTCTGCTGGTGACCGTTTTGCTGAATTTATTCACGAATTTGGTCGAAAGTATGAGCAATTTACTCACAACCTGGAGCCCTGTGACTTTAAACCTATCTTTCTATCCAAGGTGAGATTATTCTTGTTGGACCTGCACACTGGCAAGTGGATTGCTGTTCAGTCCTTTCTGGGATGAGTTGGATGTCCTCCTAAAGTGTTATGACTGGTTAACATATCTGATGAAGAAATGAAGTGGGATGGATGGACTGAAAGGCCCAGCAATATAATTGTTTTTTCTATAAAAGCAAGTGGGAAAAAAAGGGAATGATGTCTACTGGCCCAAAAACAATTTCCAGGAATTAAAAGTTAGACCATGTCTTGCTGTTAAATGCTGAGTGCAAAACCATCTCCAATATTCAAGATATAGCAATAACAAGAATTTCAAAGTAGTCACTGTGATGGACATACTGTATGTCATATTTTCAGTTAGGGACAAGAAGATATCATTTAGTACCAACATTAATCATAACACTATATGGACAAGAAGATATCATTTAGTACCAACATTAATCATAACACTATATCGACAAGAAGATATCATTTAGTACCAACATTAATCATAACACTACAATGTATATGGACAAGAAGATATCATTTAGTACCAACATTAATCATAACACTATATCGACAAGAAGATATCATTTAGTACCAACATTAATCATAACACTATATAGACAAGAAGATATCATTTAGTACCAACATTAATCATCACTATATCGACAAGAAGATATCATTTAGTACCAACATTAATCATAACACTATATCGACAAGAAGATATCATTTAGTACCAACATTAATCATAAGACTATATCGACAAGAAGATATCATTTAGTACCAACATTAATCATAAGACTATATCGACAAGAAGATATCATTTAGTACCAACATTAATCATAACACTATATCGACAAGAAGATATCATTTAGTACCAACATTAATCATAACACTACAATGTATATGGACAAGAAGATATCATTTAGTACCAACATTAATCATAACACTATATGGACAAGAAGATATCATTTAGTACCAACATTAATCATAACAATATATCGACAAGAAGATATCATTTAGTACCAACATTAATCATCACTATATCAACAAGAAGATATCATTTAGTACCAACATTAATCATAACACTATATCAACAAGAAGATATCATTTAGTACCAACATTAATCATAACACTATATAGACAAGAAGATATCATTTAGTACCAACATTAATCATCACTATATCGACAAGAAGATATCATTTAGTACCAACATTAATCATAACACTATATCGACAAGAAGATATCATTTAGTACCAACATTAATCATCACTATATCGACAAGAAGATATCATTTAGTACCAACATTAATCATAACACTATATCGACAAGAAGATATCATTTAGTACCAACATTAATCATAACACTATATAGACAAGAAGATATCATTTAGTACCAACATTAATCATCACTATATCGACAAGAAGATATCATTTAGTACCAACATTAATCATAACACTATATCGACAAGAAGATATCATTTAGTACCAACATTAATCATAACACTATATCGACAAGAAGATATCATTTAGTACCAACATTAATCATAACACTACAATGTATATGGACAAGAAGATATCATTTAGTACCAACATTAATCATAACACTATATCGACAAGAAGATATCATTTAGTACCAACATTAATCATAACACTATATAGACAAGAAGATATCATTTAGTACCAACATTAATCATCACTATATCGACAAGAAGATATCATTTAGTACCAACATTAATCATAACACTATATCGACAAGAAGATATCATTTAGTACCAACATTAATCATAAGACTATATCGACAAGAAGATATCATTTAGTACCAACATTAATCATAAGACTATATCGACAAGAAGATATCATTTAGTACCAACATTAATCATAACACTATATCGACAAGAAGATATCATTTAGTACCAACATTAATCATAACACTACAATGTATATGGACAAGAAGATATCATTTAGTACCAACATTAATCATAACACTATATGGACAAGAAGATATCATTTAGTACCAACATTAATCATAACAATATATCGACAAGAAGATATCATTTAGTACCAACATTAATCATCACTATATCAACAAGAAGATATCATTTAGTACCAACATTAATCATAACACTATATCGACAAGAAGATATCATTTAGTACCAACATTAATCATAACACTATATAGACAAGAAGATATCATTTAGTACCAACATTAATCATCACTATATCGACAAGAAGATATCATTTAGTACCAACATTAATCATAACACTATATCGACAAGAAGATATCATTTAGTACCAACATTAATCATAAGACTATATCGACAAGAAGATATCATTTAGTACCAACATTAATCATAACACTATATCGACAAGAAGATATCATTTAGTACCAACATTAATCATAACACTACAATGTATATGGACAAGAAGATATCATTTAGTACCAACATTAAGCATAACCATACAATGTATATGGACAAGAAGATATCATTTAGTACCAACATTAATCATAACACTATATGGACAAGAAGATATCATTTAGTACCAACATTAATCATAACAATATATCGACAAGAAGATATCATTTAGTACCAACATTAATCATCACTATATCAACAAGAAGATATCATTTAGTACCAACATTAATCATAACACTATATCGACAAGAAGATATCATTTAGTACCAACATTAATCATAACACTACAATGTATATGGACAAGAAGATATCATTTAGTACCAACATTAATCATAACACTATATGGACAAGAAGATATCATTTAGTACCAACATTAATCATAACAATATATCGACAAGAAGATATCATTTAGTACCAACATTAATCATCACTATATCAACAAGAAGATATCATTTAGTACCAACATTAATCATAACACTATATCAACAAGAAGATATCATTTAGTACCAACATTAATCATAACACTATATAGACAAGAAGATATCATTTAGTACCAACATTAATCATCACTATATCGACAAGAAGATATCATTTAGTACCAACATTAATCATAACACTATATCGACAAGAAGATATCATTTAGTACCAACATTAATCATCACTATATCGACAAGAAGATATCATTTAGTACCAACATTAATCATAACACTATATCGACAAGAAGATATCATTTAGTACCAACATTAATCATAACACTATATAGACAAGAAGATATCATTTAGTACCAACATTAATCATCACTATATCGACAAGAAGATATCATTTAGTACCAACATTAATCATAACACTATATCGACAAGAAGATATCATTTAGTACCAACATTAATCATAACACTATATCGACAAGAAGATATCATTTAGTACCAACATTAATCATAACACTACAATGTATATGGACAAGAAGATATCATTTAGTACCAACATTAATCATAACACTATATCGACAAGAAGATATCATTTAGTACCAACATTAATCATAACACTATATAGACAAGAAGATATCATTTAGTACCAACATTAATCATCACTATATCGACAAGAAGATATCATTTAGTACCAACATTAATCATAACACTATATCGACAAGAAGATATCATTTAGTACCAACATTAATCATAAGACTATATCGACAAGAAGATATCATTTAGTACCAACAATAATCATAAGACTATATCGACAAGAAGATATCATTTAGTACCAACATTAATCATAACACTATATCGACAAGAAGATATCATTTAGTACCAACATTAATCATAACACTACAATGTATATGGACAAGAAGATATCATTTAGTACCAACATTAATCATAACACTATATGGACAAGAAGATATCATTTAGTACCAACATTAATCATAACAATATATCGACAAGAAGATATCATTTAGTACCAACATTAATCATCACTATATCAACAAGAAGATATCATTTAGTACCAACATTAATCATAACACTATATCGACAAGAAGATATCATTTAGTACCAACATTAATCATAACACTATATAGACAAGAAGATATCATTTAGTACCAACATTAATCATCACTATATCGACAAGAAGATATCATTTAGTACCAACATTAATCATAACACTATATCGACAAGAAGATATCATTTAGTACCAACATTAATCATAAGACTATATCGACAAGAAGATATCATTTAGTACCAACATTAATCATAACACTATATCGACAAGAAGATATCATTTAGTACCAACATTAATCATAACACTACAATGTATATGGACAAGAAGATATCATTTAGTACCAACATTAAGCATAACCATACAATGTATATGGACAAGAAGATATCATTTAGTACCAACATTAATCATAACACTATATGGACAAGAAGATATCATTTAGTACCAACATTAATCATAACAATATATCGACAAGAAGATATCATTTAGTACCAACATTAATCATCACTATATCAACAAGAAGATATCATTTAGTACCAACATTAATCATAACACTATATCGACAAGAAGATATCATTTAGTACCAACATTAATCATAACACTATATAGACAAGAAGATATCATTTAGTACCAACATTAATCATCACTATATCGACAAGAAGATATCATTTAGTACCAACATTAATCATAACACTATATCGACAAGAAGATATCATTTAGTACCAACATTAATCATCACTATATCGACAAGAAGATATCATTTAGTACCAACATTAATCATAACACTATATCGACAAGAAGATATCATTTAGTACCAACATTAATCATAACACTATATAGACAAGAAGATATCATTTAGTACCAACATTAATCATCACTATATCGACAAGAAGATATCATTTAGTACCAACATTAATCATAACACTATATCGACAAGAAGATATCATTTAGTACCAACATTAATCATAACACTATATCGACAAGAAGATATCATTTAGTACCAACATTAATCATAACACTACAATGTATATGGACAAGAAGATATCATTTAGTACCAATATTAATCATAACACTATATCGACAAGAAGATATCATTTAGTACCAACATTAATCATAACACTATATAGACAAGAAGATATCATTTAGTACCAACATTAATCATCACTATATCGACAAGAAGATATCATTTAGTACCAACATTAATCATAACACTATATCGACAAGAAGATATCATTTAGTACCAACATTAATCATAAGACTATATCGACAAGAAGATATCATTTAGTACCAACATTAATCATAAGACTATATCGACAAGAAGATATCATTTAGTACCAACATTAATCATAACACTATATCGACAAGAAGATATCATTTAGTACCAACATTAATCATAACACTACAATGTATATGGACAAGAAGATATCATTTAGTACCAACATTAATCATAACACTATATGGACAAGAAGATATCATTTAGTACCAACATTAATCATAACAATATATCGACAAGAAGATATCATTTAGTACCAACATTAATCATCACTATATCAACAAGAAGATATCATTTAGTACCAACATTAATCATAACACTATATCGACAAGAAGATATCATTTAGTACCAACATTAATCATAACACTATATAGACAAGAAGATATCATTTAGTACCAACATTAATCATCACTATATCGACAAGAAGATATCATTTAGTACCAACATTAATCATAACACTATATCGACAAGAAGATATCATTTAGTACCAACATTAATCATCACTATATCGACAAGAAGATATCATTTAGTACCAACATTAATCATAACACTATATCGACAAGAAGATATCATTTAGTACCAACATTAATCATAACACTATATAGACAAGAAGATATCATTTAGTACCAACATTAATCATCACTATATCGACAAGAAGATATCATTTAGTACCAACATTAATCATAACACTATATCGACAAGAAGATATCATTTAGTACCAACATTAATCATAACACTATATCGACAAGAAGATATCATTTAGTACCAACATTGATCATAACACTGTATGCCGTTATATTTTGAAAGAGTAACATTAGCAAGATTCTCAAGATGACCATTCAGGAAGTCAGATAAGCACCATTTTCATTCACATATTTCAGTGAAAACCCCATGTTGATACAAACATCCATTTAGAAGTCTTTCAGTGAAAATCCCATGTTGATACAAATATCCATTCACATATTTCAGTGAAAACCCCATGTTGATACAAACATCCATTCACAAGTCTTTCAGTGAAAACTCCATGTTGATACAAATATCCATTCACATATTTAAGTGAAAACCCCATATTGGTACAAACATCCATTCACAAGTCTTTCAGTGAAAACCCCATGTTGATACAAACATCCATTCACAATACTTTCAGTGCAAACCCCATATTTATACAAACATCCATTTAAAAGTCTTTCAGTGAAAACCCCATGTTGATACATATATCCATTCACATATTTCAGTGAAAACCCCATGTTGATACAAACATCCATTCACATATTTCAGTGAAAACCCCATGTTGATGCGAACATCCATTCACAAGTCTGTCAGTGAAAACCCCATATTGATACAAACATCCATTCACAAGTCTTTCAGTGAAAACCCCATGTTGATACAAACATCCATTCAGGGGCAGCAATAATAAAATTTTCAAGATGGCTGATATGATGGCTGTCATGGAATTGAATAAACCCTTTTATGTGTTAAATACATGTACTCGAGTTTCATTTTTTGGTGTACAACGATACCCGAGGGTGATTAATGTATATTGTGATGTATTTCAAAATACATGGTAGTGAGTTCAGTCATCGTCAAAAGTGTTCTGTTGTGAATCCAGAAATCCCACCCGGTTATCTTGTTACAATGGCCATCCTGGATGTGCAAACTGTTTCCATTCAAGTTGAACTAGACATCATCAGCCTTCTTGTGAAAACCCAATAGTAATAGAACTTTTCTTTCAGAACAGGTAGCAATAACAATATTTTCAAGGTCATCACTGTGCAGCCATGTTGGACATCAGATCAACACTAGTTTTATTTAGGCCAACTAAAGATCATAATAAGTCTTCTGGTTAAATTCCACATTGATATGACGATCCACAAGATTTCCAAGATGGCCATTGTGGCAGCCATATTGGACATCTGAGCAGAACCATTTTCATTTGGTACCATGTAGGCGATGTGATGGACACGTGTGTACAGTGTTACGTATATTTGATTTAAGTCATTTATTTTTGTTTTAATTGTTTGTTTGTCAGATTCAAATTTGACATTTTAAGTTTAAGATTCATTCATTGGGTATTATTTTTTTAAGAAAGTGGGATGACCTGTACTCTATGAATAAACACCAGATGTTGACCTCATTTCTGACCTGGCTTCAGAGTTGTAAACAAGCTTTTAAAATAATTGGTTGATTCCAAGGACATTATGGAGCTTTGTTATAAACATCTTTCTATTTTTAGTTCTTGAGAGTAAACATAACTGATTCTCATCTGGGTCATACGGTGTGTACGAGATTTTTTGAACGTAAATTTGTTCTAAAGATTCTAGAAGATCATGTGACCCTTCCTTGTTTACGTAAAAACAGGTTTGTAAATTATGTTTTGGAGCGAACTATTGAGTAGAAGTTGGGCTGTTAGAATATTAAGTTGTGTCATTTTGAGTTATTTTAAATTACCTTGTACTGGAAATTATTTCAATTCATTTGGATCAAGAGGATTTATTTTGTTATTTATCTGGAAAATAATTGTGCTCATTGAATTTCATAAGACCAGAACTGACATCATCACGTGACATCGTCTTCCATTTTGGATGCTTCACTAAGATTCGAACTGGGAATTATTTGGACATTTTATTACCAGGACTTTTGCAATTTCACTAGTGGATTATATTTTGAATTATATTTGGATTAATTTTTAGAATTGATTCTTAAAATCGTAAGTTTATTTTTTCTTTTCTGGAAAATATTTGTGCTCAATAAATTGTTTATTAAGTTTTTACAAGCTTGTTATTTTCACTCTTTCTATGTTACTGTTTATTTGAGCACGTAACAACAGTTTATCTAATCCTTTAAGCAGTTTAGAAGAAATAGCAACAACTTGTGGTAATGGACGACAGACAAAAGCCCATCCCATAAGATCTTCAAGTCATTGACCAACAGTCCAAAAAGAAAAGAACATAGCATGTACAATTCAGTTCTATTAGAATCAAGATGCTAAAATATACTGGACATCACTTTATATTAGACAGTATTTTATCAAATTTTCTACACATAAATATCAGTACCTTAAATTGGTTCTAAAAATTTTGTAATAACAAATTATAAACAGTGACTGTAGTGGTAAAATACATTCATACATTTTTCAAAGCAATACATTATGTATGACTGGAGTAAAAAATTTGAAAATGTAAATAAAATCTGAAGACATGTCAATCATGTTACTTTAGCTGGCAAGTATAGTATGTGTGTAAAAAGAAATGTAACTTTTTTTGCTTCCTGTAGTGTAGACAACTCCAAACAAGAGGTCCATGTGGACATGATGTTGCTCACTTGTTTGGCTAAAAGCTAGGTGCATGAGATGATTGCTAAGAAATCTAAAGTCAGTGGGATTATTTCTATTGAAAGTTCCATCAATGCAAATGATTCTATGTGTTATGAAAACAATTGTTTCAAGGTTACTCCAGGTTTGTATCTTCAGACACAAGTCATTTTTGGTTGTGTGTATGTGTTTGTGTGTGTGGGGAGCTATTAAAAATTTTCTATTTTTACTCGCAGCACCTACATTTCAAAGCAGGCTTACATCATTTGTATATAAACATAAAAAGCCCTTCCTGCCAGGATTTCTGTCCAGTGGTATTATAAGAAAACAAAAGTCATTTAAAGCACTTCTTTTTTTAGTAACTGCAGCCCTATTTGCTGGTGAATCATCATTTATGTAAATAAATCCTTTAAATAGCGAAATGATTGTCCAGTTTGGTTAATATATGTTGAACAGTTTTGAGAAGTTGTTTAAAGCGTCTATATTTTTGCTTGTAGTAGTGGTAGCCATATTTGAATGCAGACTGGTATTATTTTGAATACTTTTTATGCCAGCTGCTTTCTGAAAAGTTTGGTAAAATTCTGTTGAAAAGATCTTTTTCATGTTTTTCTAATTTTAGCAATGGCGACAACATTTTATAGCTGATTGGCAATATTTAAAACTCTGTGTGCCAGAATGCTTCCATCAAATTTGGTAAAATTCTGTTGACCAGTCTTTGTTAAGAAGTTGGTTACAGGTTTTTTATTTTACTTCTATTAGTAGAATCCATATTCTGATATGTCCAAGTATTGTGATGCTTTCTGTCAACTTTGATCAAAATGTTTTCAGTGGTTTTGGGGGCATAATTTTAAGGCTTTTCTTTTTATAGCAAAGAGGACCATATTTGATGGCAAATCAGCACAATTTATATAAATTTGAAAACCCTTCAGTCCAGGATGCTCTCCTCCAATTTGGGTCAAAATTGGTCCCGAGGGTTTTTAAAATGTTGATAGACAAATGAAGCATAATGAATGTATAGTGTGTATGCAAATGAGTTTTTAAAAAAAGAATTCAAAACATTTTCCATAAATATATTCAAAGATGGTTTTTGCTCATGAAAGACCAATCCTCATTTTCGTACTTAAAATAACAAGGGTCCCTCTAGAAGACTAATTTCCAGAAATCCATTATAAATCCAGTTTCCAGAAATCACTAATAAATCCATTTTCCAGAATTCCATTATAAATCCATTTCCAGAAATACCTAATAAATCCAATTTCCAGAATTCCATTATAAATCCATCTTCCAGAAATCCATTATAAACCCAGTTTCCAGAATTCCATTATAAATCCATCTTCCAGAAATCTATTATAAATCCATTTGTACCTTTTTACTGGTGAGAACTTAAACCAAATCTGATATTCTTGATTAACTTACATAATCACCAAATTTAGTTTTAAAAAACTAATTTCTGACATCTCTGGTAAAATGTTCACAACCTGTCAGTATAGTACAAAGTCTTTACAATGGCCTTGGACTATGAACCGGACATCATTGAACTTAAACACATATGACATCATGGAACTTATTTTTGTTTGTTTGTTTTAGGGTTTAACGCCATTTTTCAGCACGATAGGCTATACATGGCGGCCAGTATTATTGGTGGAGGCAGAACCCGGGAAAACCCCCGGAAAGAACCACGGACCCATGAGAAGCTACTGGCAAGTATTCTCACATAACTACCTTAGCATAATGTTAGACTCGAACCCACGCAGACAGAGGTGCGATGGCAGTGATCCGTAACAGAGAGCGCTTTAGACCACTCGGCCACTCGGGGGCCCCCATGGAACTTAAACACATATTATCATGGAAATTAAACACTTATGATATCATGGAACTTTAAACACAGATGACATCATGGAACTTAAACACATGAAGTTTGAAACAAAAATCTATTATTATTGCCTTTAGAATAAATAAAAGAAAATACTGAAGTCTTCAGAGTAATATCAACTTTTTAAATGGAATGAAATTCAAAATCTTATAAAAATTCAGTTGTGTATTTAACTGTGCTCATTAAAGAAACAAACAATTCAAGCAATGCCTGCTTAATTGACACCAAGGTCAATTAGCATTTTCAAAAATTGTTCACAAAAGTGCAGACATGTTGGCTGTAATGGCTGCATTCAGAAATAAATATTGCAATTAGTGTTTTAATGAAATCCTCATGTTAACGCAATAATTCATAACCCTAAACATAATACATTGGACCAACTAGACATACTAAAGTCTTGTAACAACCATCTGTTCAGGAGGAAAAGAAATATGTTAAAACCAAGACATTTTTCATTTAGGACCAACTAGACATCATACAAGTCTTTCAGTGAAAACTCCATGTTAATACAATTATCCATTCAGGGGGAAAAGAAATATGTTCAAACCCAGTACATTTTTCATTTAGGACCAACTAGACATCATACAAGTCTTTCAGTGAAAACTCCATGTTAATACAATTATCTATTCAAGGTGAGTAGTGGCCATATGTTTTGAAGGTCTGTACAATGGGTACCATTTTGATTAGGACCAACTAGACATCATAAAAAGTCTTTCAGTGAAAACCCAATATGACCATCCCTTTATAAGGCACTGTGATAAATACATTTTAAACCTGACTATCATGGCAAACATTGGCACCATTTTCTTAAGACTATCATGGCAAACATTGGCACCATTTTCTTTAGACTATCATGGCAAACATTGGCACCATTTTCTTTAGACTATCATGGCAAACATTGGCACCATTTTCTTTAGACTATCATGGCAAATATTGGCACCATTTTCTTTAGAATTACAGTATGTGGGCATAAACAAGTTACCAAATTATGAAATGTTAAAGTTTAAATAACAGTACATGGGTAAAACTATCAACATACACATTAAGACTTACACAGCTTGTCAAAGTCAAGTTTAAGTACATGGGTAAAACTATCAACGTACATATTAAGACTTACACTACTTGTCAAAGTCAAGTTTAAGTAACAGTACATGGGTAAAACTATCAACGTACATATTAAGACTTACACTGCTTGTCAAAGTCAAGTTTAAGTAACAGTACATGGGTAAAACTATCAACATACATATTAAGACTTACACTACTTGTCAAAGTCAAGTTTAAGTAACAGTACATGGGTAAAACTATCAACGTACATATTAAGACTTACACTACTTGTCAAAGTCAAGTTTAAGTAACAGTACATGGGTAAAACTATCAACGTACATATTAAGACTTACACTGCTTGTCAAAGTCAAGTTTAAGTACATGGTTAAAACTATCAACGTACATATTAAGACTTACACTGCTAGTAGTGAAATAGTAGTTAATTGATATTTGATATGGTTGCTATTAGCAAAATGTCAGAAGTAAAAGGCATTAACCCCGAAGATATTAATGATCTGTCAAATGAGGATTAATGATCTGTCAAATGATGATTAATGATCTGTCAAATGATGATTAATGATCTGTCAAATGAGGATTAATGAGAATGATATTAATGATCTGTCAAATGAGGATTAATGAGAATGAAAATTGTAGAAATATTGAGCATTAAAGGATTAGCCAGACAATGCCAGGAAACATGTACTTTGGAAAACTGGACCAGAAGTGAGGGGCATGGAAAAACTTTGCAAGAAGAAGACAGGCTGATGATTTGTATGGTATAATGTAACAGATGGTAGATGGGCTGGTGATTTGTATGGTATAATGCAAAAGATGGTAGACAGGCTGATGATTTGTATGGTATAATGCAACAGATGGTAGACAGGCTGATGATTTGTATGGTATAATGCAACAGATGGTAGACAGGCTGATGATTTGTATGGTATAATGCAACAGATGGCAGACAGGCTGATGATTTGTATGGTATAATGCAAAAGATGGCAGACAGGCTGATGATTTGTATGGTATAATGCAACAGATGGTAGACAGGCTGATGATTTGTATGGTATAATGCAATAGATGGTAGACAGGCTGATGATTTGTATGGTATAATGCAACAGATGGTAGACAGGCTGATGATTTGTATGGTATAATGCAACAGATGGTAGACAGGCTGATGATTTGTATGGTATAATGCAACAGATGGCAGACAGGCTGATGATTTGTATGGTATAATGCAAAAGATGGCAGACAGGCTGATGATTTGTATGGTATAATGCAACAGATGGTAGACAGGCTGATGATTTGTATGGTATAATGCAACAGATGGCAGACAGGCTGATGATTTGTATGGTATAATGCAAAAGATGGTAGACAGGCTGATGATTTGTATGGTATAATGCAACAGATGGTAGACAGGCTGATGATTTGTATGGTATAATGCAACAGATGGTAGACAGGCTGATGATTTGTATGGTATAATGCAACAGATGGCAAACAGGCTGATGATTTGTATGGTATAATGCAAAAGATGGTAGACAGGCTGATGATTTGTATAGTATAATATAATAGATGGCAGACAGGCTGGTGATTTGTATGGTATAATGCAACAGATGGTAGACAGGCTGATGATTGGTATAATGCAAAAGATGGCAGACAGGCTGGTGATTTGTATGGTATAATGTAACAGATGGCAGACAGGCTGATGATTTGTATGGTATAATGCAAAAGATGGTAGACAGGCTGATGATTTGTATGGTATAATGCAACAGATGGTAGACAGGCTGATGATTTGTATGGTATAATGCAAAAGATGGCAGACAGGCTGGTGATTTGTATGGTATAATGCAACAGATGGCAGACAGGCTGGTGATTTGTATGGTATAATGCAAAAGATGGCAGACATGCTGGTGATTTGTATGGTATAATGCAACAGATGGCAGACTGGCTGATAATTTGTATGGTATAATGCAACAGATGGCAGAAATTGGTAGGAGACGACTGTCACTTGAAGGCTATGTAAGTTGTGGTCTTAAAGAAAAGTGTAATTTATTGTGTGAAAAAATACAATTTAACTGGATGAAATCTAATGAACACTAGAGACTCAAATAGTCATGGAAACCCAATAAACACTGAATACCTCATATTTATGGAAACCCAATGAACACCTGAGACCTGAATGCCTCACACTCAAGAAAAACTAATGAACTCTAGAGACCCAAAAAATCATGGAAACCCAATAAACACTGAATACCTCACATTTATGGAAACCTAATGAACACCTGAGACCTGGATGCCTCATACTCAAGGATACATTATGAACACTGAATACCTCATATTTGTGAAAACCTAATGAACACCAGAGACCGGAAAACAAATGTGTGGCTATGGTGTATCACCAACAAAGGTTTAGGAACCCTTGTGATGACTAAAATATAAAGAAAGTAACTCTATTAATGTTCTGCATAAAATATATGATCTGTGCTTGCAAGACACGTCTAAAGCAACAAATCCACTTTTCAAGTGGGCAATACTACCAGCCATGCTTCCTTAACAGCTAGTTAATGTAATGAAAATGTGAAGTAGCAATAAAAAAACATGGGTTAACAGATGATGGACACTAAAATGGATGAAAGATCTTTTGGTCTATGACAAGAAGGGCTAACGATAGAATCAAATGAAAGGACATCACATAAGATCTTTTTGTCTATGTCAAGCTGAGTTAAAATGGATAAAAGGACATCACATAAGATCTTTCTGTCTATGTCAAGCTGAGTTAAAATGGATAAAAGGTCATCACATAAGATCTTTTTGTCTATGTCAAGCTGAGTTAAAATGGATAAAAGGTCATCACATAAGATCTTTTTGTCTATGTCAAGCTGAGTTAAAATGGATAAAAGGACATCACATAAGATCTTTCTGTCTATGTCAAGCTGAGTTAAAATGGATAAAAGGACATCACATAAGATCTTTCTGTCTATGTCAAGCTGAGTTAAAATGGATAAAAGGACATCACATAAGATCTTTTTGTCTATGTCAAGCTGAGTTAAAATGGATAAAAGGACATCACATAAGATCTTTTTGTCTATGTCAAGCTGAGTTAAAATGGATAAAAGGACATCACATAAGATCTTTTTGTCTATGTTAAGTTGAGTTAAAATGGATAAAAGGTCATCACATAAGATCTTTTTGTCTATGTTAAGTTGAGTTAAAATGGATAAAAGGACATCACATAAGATCTTTTTGTCTATGTCAAGCTGAGTTAAAATGGATAAAAGTTCATCATATAAGATCTTTTTGTCTATGTCAAGCTGAGTTAAAATGGATAAAAGGTCATCACATAAGATCTTTTTGTCTATGTTAAGTTGAGTTAAAATGGATAAAAGGTCATCACATCAGATCTTTTTGTCTATGTCAAGCTGAGCTAAAACTGAATCATAATTAAATGAATTTTTGCAAATGAGAACACAAAATCACATTTCGTCAAGATAAGATAAAAACTATAAAGAATTATTTGCAGTTGAAACTATGTATCCGGTAAACTATTCCAAATATTGGCCTCAATGTCTGGCATAGAGGATGCATGAAAAACCATCTAAAAAATTAAAACTTGCTTGTTTGTTTTTATTTACATGAAAACTCATCTAGTTATATGGAAGTTTACCTGACAAACAATGATTTTTATTTGTCCAGGTTAATTAGATACAGGCATCATCATCTCCTTTGGGTGATCCACATGTGTTAATCTAGAGTTCTGGTTCAATCCACATGTGTTAATCTAGAGTTCTGGTTCAATCCATATGTGTTAATCTAGAATTCTGGTTCAATCCACATGTGTTAATCTAGAGTTCTGGTTCAATCTACAAGTGTTAATCTAGAGTTCTGGTTCAATCCGCATGTGTTAATCTAGAGTTCTGGTTCAATCCACATGTGTTAATCTAGAGTTCTGGTTCAATCCACATGTGTTAATCTAGAGTTCTGGTTCAATCCACATGTGTTAATCTAGAATTCTGGTTCAATCCACATGTGTTAATCTAGAATTCTGGTTCAATCCACATGTGTTAATCTAGAATTCTGGTTCAATCCACATGATATACATTAACTTCCACATCAAATTTCAAGTTACATTTCGTCTGCTACATCCAGTACCAGTTCTCCATAGTAAGCTGTTATTGTCTTCAGTTTGTTATTCAGGAAGTTTTGTTCGATCTCCACCCTCCCGCCTGGGCCTGCAAGTGATACAAGCTGGAATGGAGGAAACAAAGTGGTAAATATGATTTTATCAACAAACGTTGGATGAGTTTTAAAAACATGTCTTCTTGTTCTCAAATATTTTTAAAAAATGTCTGATACTAGCATGTACCAATTTTAGCATGCCTATGGACCTTTTAGCTTAGATTAATGGTGCTATCAGTTTAAAAACTTACGATATTAAAACAGAGTGGCAGAGCAGATTTATCTTAATACCAAACACTACATAAAAGCACTTCCTATCAACTATACACTTTCAATATAATCAAATGCATGTCCATGACTGGAAAGAAAAAACACTAAACATGTTAATAATGATGGAAGTTACATTTCAAGGCAAACTTATCTTACCTGATCTACACCTGCATTTTAAATCAGACATATCATATTTACACCAATCCTGCATTTCTAGAAAGACATATCTTATCTGATATACACCTGGATTTCTAGAAAAACATCTTACCTGATATACACCTGGATTTCTAGAAAAACATCTTACCTGATATACACCTGCATTTCTAGAAAAATGCATCTTACCTGATATACACCTGCATTTCTAGAAAAACATCTTACCTGATATACACCTGCATTTCTAGAAAAACATCTTACCTGATATACACCTGCATTTCTAGAAAAACATCTTACCTGATATACACCTGCATTTCTAGAAAAACATCTTACCTGATATACACCTGCATTTCTAGAAAAATGCATCTTACCTGATATACACCTGCATTTCTAGAAAAACATATTTTACCTGATCTACACCTGCATTTCAAGGCAAACATATCTTACCTGATCTGCATCAGCATTTCGAGGCACAAAGAGGGCAATGTTTTTGGAGACTGTTTTTGCAAGCTCAAATATCTGGCAAGTTTCAAATTAAGGCAAACATGTCTTCACACCATATTGATCATATATAAACTCGATTTCCAGCCATACGTGTTATTTGAGCCACGGTGGTACATGTATTTTCCAAAAGAACTGCCATATTAATAATCTCCAGTCAAATATTTAACCCGCAGCTAATCAGTAATCATTAAACTCTACAATATCGTACAAATGCACGCTAGCTTATTTCAGTGTAAATATGAAAAGAATCTACGTAAATAAAATAAAAGAATTATGATACTGAAGGTATATACAACAAACACTTTGATTGAGAGTAGAAATACATGTACGATAGACTTAAAGGAACAATTGCGAGTCTCCATAGGGGTTTGTTGCGCGCATGCTTAGGAAGGTTAAATAACAGTGTAATATACGAGTCAGCATGAATAATTGTAAAACAATATATTTTGTGGGATTTCTGTGACAGGTATTTTAGAAGTAATCGGCAGCCACAGTTTATATACTACTGTTGTTTAGTTGTTTGTAAAGCAAAGTGATTTGTTAGCAGTAGAGTGTTGTACAATGGCTACCATATGCTTAATCTGTGGTAAATGCCTCGGGTACAATAGGTTTCAATGACAGACTCCAGTCCAACATACCTATCCAGCCTCACCCATGTGTATACACCAGCTAGATCCTTATGCTCTTCTTCTGATAATCGTATATTCATTGTTCCCAAGGTGAAAACAAAGTCATATGGACGATGTTCATTTGCACACCAGGGCCCGGCGACGTGGAACGAATTGCCCATTGAAATTAGACACAAAGACACAGTGGTCCCTTTTAAGGTTGCTCTTAAGACTCGCCTGTTTCGACTGCAGGGACAAACTTAGCGAAATATTCATGTTTTGTATCTTATATGTTTTCAGCATGTTTGTTATGTTTTCCAATTTCATTGTTTTTGTCATTTGTTGTTCTGTAGTGTAGTCATATCATTATTGATGGTGTAAAGTGCTTAGAGCTTCGAAAGATTAGGCGCTATACAAAGTCCTCATTATTATTAATAGGTTTGTTATGTTGCACAATGCCAATGACTTTACTAATACATGCCGACTCTCAGATGTATTGTTTAATGAGATATGGTAGTGGACATGGTTTCTGCTCAAAGTTATAAACTGTCACAATACTTGACAATGACGATGTATATGATGAGAGCATATACGTAACAGAAGCCGAGTTTAGTGAACTATTTGGTTGAGTTTGATACAGACCCTTATTTTGAAGGATTCTAGGCCTAGGTAATAATGCAAGAGTTTGTTCGACAGCACAAATTATATCAAAACTAGGCCTGGGTAATAATGCAAAAGATTGTTTGACAGCATAATTTATATCAAAACTAGGCCTGGGTAATAATGCACGAGTTTGTTCAACAGTGTAATTTATATCAAAACTAGGCCTGGGTAATAATGCAAGAGTTTGTTTGACAGTGTAATTTTTATCAAAACTAGGCCTAGGTAATAATGCAAGAGTTTGTTTGACAGTGTAATTTATATCAAAACTAGGTCTGGGTAATAATGCAAGAGTTTGTTTGAAAGTGTAATTTATATCAAAACTAGGCCTAGGTAATAATGCAAGAGTTTGTTCAACAGTGTAATTTATATCAAAACTTGGCCTAGGTAATAATGCAAGAGTTTGTTTGATAGTGTAATTTATATTAAAACTAGGTCTGGGTAATAATGCAAGAGTTTGTTCGACAGCATAATTTATATCAAAACTAGGCCTAGGTAATAATGCAAGAGTTTGTTCAACAGCGCAATTTATATCAAAACTAGGCCTGGGTAATAATGCAAGAGTTTGTTTGACAGTGTAATTTATATCAAAACTAGGCCTGGGTAATAATGCAAGAGTTTGTTTGACAGTGTAATTTATATCAAAACTAGGCCTAGGTAATAATGCAAGAGTTTGTTCAACAGTGTAATTTATATCAAAACTTGGCCTAGGTAATAATGCAAGAGTTTGTTTGACTGTGTAATTTATATCAAAACTAGGCCTAGGTAATAATGCAAGAGTTTGTTCAACAGTGTAATTCATATCAAATGTAGGCCTGGGTAATAATGCAAGAGTTTGTTTGACAGTGTAATTTATATCAAAACTAGGCCTAGGTAATAATGCAAGAGTTTGTTCAACAGTGTAATTCATATCAAAACTAGGCCTGGGTAATAATGCAAGAGTTTGTTTGACAATGTAATTTATATCAAAACTAGGCCTAGGTAATAATGCAAGAGTTTGTTCAACAGTGTAATTTATATCAAAACTAGGCCTAGGTAATAATGCAAGAGTTTGTTTGACAGTGTAATTTATATCAAAACTAGGCCTAGGTAATAATGCAAGAGTTTGTTTGACTGTAATTTATATCAAAACTAAGCCTAGGTAATAATGCAAGAGTTTGTTCAACAGTGTAATTTATATCAAAACTAGGCCTAGGTAATAATGCAAGAGTTTGTTTGACAGTGTAATTTATATCAAAACTAGGCCTAGGTAATAATGCAAGAGTTTGTTTGACAGCATAATTTATATCAAAACTAGGTAATAATGCAAGAGTTTGTTCAACAGCAGGTAATGATGAATACGTGATGTGTGATGAAATACATTTCACGACACAACACAGAATTAACCAGGCTAAGGCAAGGGGCATCTCAAAACAAATGGTCAATGTAACTCTAAAACAAATCACAGGGAGAAGTCATTTTCGCTTTCTTAACGGAAAAAAAGCAAAGTTTACATTTTCTAGGCAACATAGTCGCTCACTTTTTCGCCTGGAAGTGTGAAATCTGGATACAGTCATGAGATGAAAAGATGGCTCAGTTTTGACAATTCCTTAGTTTAAAATGCTTTTCTTTTGTAACATGTCTAATTTCTCTCTACCCATGCTCTAAATCAGCAGACATCAAACATGCTGCCTGTGGGCTACATGCATCCTGTTTATTTCCTTGATATCCTGTGTATTGGCAATGAAATTTACACCGTGGAAGGAGATCTCATTTTCTAACGCAGTCCTTTACAATGAACTTTAAACCGTGGAAGAAGATCTCATTTTCTAATGCAGTCCTTTAAACCTAGGAAGGTCAACTCGTTATCTACACTACCCTGAGATATAGATTGGCACACAGTTTTTTTTCAAAACTTCCTGCTATCGATTCAATTCATAGTATTTCAGATTTTTAGTATTTATTTTTAAACAATAAACAAAGTAAAACTTGGTGAGGGTAATCAACGTTTCACATAATATGAACTCAGTATCATCTGCATATTGTGAAAGCTTTAAATCCATTTAAAATATTTGCATAGTTCAACGTTCTTATCGTCTGTAATTTTAATATCCAAAGATTTCTATAAACTAAAGAAATAGAGAAGAGGATATAAGATCTCCCTGCACATGACCTCTACCTAATAACATTCTGATAAAAGTGATCATTTTGAATCACATATGTATGCATTGTGTGAAATACTTAGTATTTCTTTTATAAGATCTGAAATTAAAAATTTTAAAAAATAAATTCTAAGAATTCCCCACAAATAGTCAAATGGCTTTTTTGGTTTAGCTCTATTATTATATTAATACCAGTATTTATAATCATTATTCCAGTAATTGTAATCCTTATTCCAGTAATTGTAATCCTTATTCCAGTAATTGTAATCCTTATTCCAGTATTTATAATCCTTATTCAAGTATTTATAATCCTTATTCCAGTAATTGTAATCCTTATTCCAGTAATTGTAATCCTTATTCCAGTATTTATAATCCTTATTCCAGTAATTGTAATCCTTATTCCAGTAATTGTAATCCTTATTCCAGTAATTGTAATCCTTCCAGTATTTATAATCCTTATTCCAGTAATTGTAATCCTTATTCCAGTATTTATAATCCTTATTCCAGTAATTGTAATCCTTATTCCAGTAATTGTAATCCTTATTCCAGTAACTGTAATCCTTATTCCAGTGTTTATAATCTATCACTTTCCAATGATAGTAACAAATTCTTGTGTTTTCCTCCATTACATGTCCAGGAATAAATACCTTACTGATCATTATTTTATCCAGGAGAGACATGGTTCTTTCCTAAATGTAGGCCAAAGCAATTATATAAGTAATACCTAAGAAAGTGATTGGTTGCCACAGTGCAGACAAGCTTATTAAAGTATAATATACTAAGTCAAACCACAGAAAATCATATTAAATCATAAAGTACCAAATCACACCACATACAATCATATTAAATAATAATGTACCAAGTCAAACCACAGACAAGCTTATTAAATCATAATGTACCAAGTTAATCCACAGACAAGCTTACTATATTTTAATGTACCAAGGCAAACCGCAGACAATCATATTAAATCATAATGTACCGAGTCAAATGGCAGACAAGGTTATTAAATTATAATGTACCAAGTCAAAAGGCAGACAAGCTTACTAAATCATAATGTACCAAGTCAAAAGGCAGACAAGCTTAATAAATTATAATGTACCAAGTCAAAAGGCAGACAAGCTTACTAAATTATAATGTACCAAGTCAAAAGGCAGACAAGCTTACTAAATCATAATGTACCAAGTCAAAAGGCAGACAAGCTTAATAAATTATAATGTACCAAGTCAAAAGGCAGACAAGCTTAATAAATTATAATGTACTAAGTCAAAAGGCAGACAAGCTTACTAAATTATAATGTACCAAGTCAAAAGGCAGACAAGCTTACTAAATTATAATGTACAAGTTCAAACCACAGACAAGTTTAATAAATTATAATGTACAAGGTCAAAAGGCAGACAAGGTTACTAAATTATAATGTACCAAGTCAAAAGGCAGACAAGCTTATTAAATTATAATGTACCAAGTCAAAAGGCAGACAAGCTTATTAAATTATAATGTACCAAGTCAAAAGGCAGACAAGCTTAATAAATTATAACGTACAAGGTCAAAAGGCAGACAAGGTTACTAAATTATAATGTACCAAGTCAAAAGGCAGACAAACTTTTTAAATTATAATGTACCAAGTCAAAAGGCAGACAAGCTTAATAAATTATAACGTACAAGGTCAAAAGGCAGACAAGCTTATTAAATTATAATGTTCCAAGGCAAACCACAGACAAGCTTACTAAATTATAATGTACCAAGTCAAAAGGCAGACAAGCTTATTAAATCATAATGTACAAGGTCAAACTGCAGACAAGCTTGTTAAATCATAATGTACCGAGTCAAAAGGCAGACAAACTTATTAAATTATAATGTACCAAGTCAAAAGGCAGACAAGGTTACTAAATTATAATGTACCAAGTCAAAAGGCAGACAAGCTTACTAAATCATAATGTACCAAGTCAAAAGGCAGACAAGCTTATTAAATTATAATGTAACAAGTCAAAAGGCAGACAAGCTTATTAAAGGATATCAATTTGGCTGTATCATTGTCTCTATGTTGAAGACTTCAGCTTCAAGATACTGGGGGCCACCCCATGGGGGACTCAAAAATACAACATCAGCCTTCAGCGTTGGGGCCAATGCAAGGAAATCTCCAAGGATAAACTCTATGCGATCAGCAACTCCGTACACTTCAGCATTATGTCTTGCATACTCTAGCTTGATAGGATCAATGTCCACAGCGATCACTGGAAATAGTAAAAGTATGTTACTGCTTACTAATTTAAAAATACAACTGGAAATAGTAAAAGTACCTTACTGTCTTACTAATTTAAATATACAACTGGAAATAGTAAATATACCTTACTGTTTTACTAATTTAAATATACAACTGAAAATAGTAAATGTACCTTACTGTTTTACTAATTTAAATATACAACTGGAAATAGTAAATATACCTTACTGTTTTACTAATTTAAATATACAACTGGAAATAGTAAATGTACCATACTGTTGAACTAAATTAAATATACAACTGGAAATAGTGAATGTACCTTACTGTCTTACTAATTTAAATATACAACTGAAAATAGTAAATGTACCATACTGTTGAACTAAATTAAATATACAACTGGAAATAGTGAATGTACCTTACTGTCTTACTAATTTAAATATACAACTGAAAATAGTAAATGTACCATACTGTTGAACTAAATTAAATATACAACTGGAAATAGTGAATGTACCTTACTGTCTTATTAATTTAAATATACAACTGAAAATAGTAAATGTACCATACTGTTGGAGTAAATTAAATATACAACTCGAAATAGTAAATGTACCTTACTGTCTTACTAATTTAAATATACAACTGGAAATAGCAAATGTACCTTACTGTCTTACTAATTTAAATATACAACTGGAAATAGTAAATGTACCTTACTGTCTTATAATTTAAATATACAACTGGAAATAGTAAATGTACCTTACTGTCTTACTAATTTAAATATACAACTGAAAATAGTAAAAGTACCTTACTGTCTTACTAATTTAAACATACAACTGAAAACAGTAAAAGTACCTTACTGTCTTACTAATTTAAATATACAACTGGAAATAGTAAATGTACCTTACTGTTTTACTAATTTAAATATACAACTGGAAATAGTAAATGTACCTTACTGTCTTACTAATTTAAAAATACAACTGAAAATAGTAAATATACCTTACTGTCTTACTAATTTAAATGTACAACTGGAAATAGTAAATGTACCTTACTGTCTTACTAATTTAAAGGTCAAATGAAACGATTTTTGATCTTCAAATTTTATAAGTAAAATGATTGACTATTATTTTGGAAGTAAAAAAACCTAATGAAATTAATTAAATCAATGTCGGGTGCACATACCCGGTCATCAAAAGTCGAACTGTGCGCAAATGTGACCTGGCTTACTTCCCTTGAATTACCTCTTCTGCTGACGTCATACGTGCCATACAATTGTAAACAATATACGGTGTGGGTAGCAAGATAACAAAATGGATTATGTTTCTGATGAAAGTTCGACAGATTGTGAAGAAATGCCAGACTTGACTTCGACGAAACCGTCAATAACACCATATATGTTTGAACCAAGATTATCTTCGGTACAAAATGTTTCAAACAGAGACACAAGGTCTGAGTCTGACTCGGACGACAGTCACCTTTCGACCAAAGAGAATGAAGACTCCTTACTTGACGAAGAGGTTGATGAAGTGAATCTTTGGTAAGATTTCTAACAAATACTTATATTAGGAACAAAATGCAATCGGTTTTTTAAAGTATTCGGTTACTGTTTTGCTCGTTTCAAAATGAGTTTAAAAGGGGGGGGGGGATGATGTTTTGTTTTCAGACTATTTCCCTGCATGTGTCTAAGGACCATACATTGTATATAATGTGCATATTTTTATTCACATCTGCTTGAAAAAATTTAACTTAAAAAGTTCATCCGTATTGTCACCACAAATATAATGTTGATCAATTTGTTAGTACATTTTACAGTTTATATGTAGATCTTGGAAAAGGTAGATTTTTTAATGAGAATAAACTGATTTGGCACACTACTTTAGTATATTCTTTTAATTGTTGCAGGTGTTCTTGTCAACACTGCATGACAATGCAGACAATAAGTGAGTCAAAATGTTGCAAAGACACGAATATAGTGGATGGAAAAATGGACGAAGCAGGCATTTCCTGCATAACAGAGCATGATGGTTTCCAAGCAAACTGTTTGAATGAACATGTTTTGGAAACATCTTATTATGAGTATTTGGAGGAACATGGACCAAATGATCAAAATATACACGAGTAAGTTTTTTTACATTTGTTTTATTAAGGAATAACTGTTCAAGTTAAATAGTTCGTTTGCACCTTCTAGTAAACACTAAACACCTGGTCTCTTTTCCCCCCAAATCAAGTTTTACCCTTTTATGTATAGTTTTCTTAATTTGTAGAAATAAAACACAAAACAACAGCTATTAATAGAGGTGTTAATAGTAATGCAAAATAAAAGTAGTAATAGATGATGAACATGACAGCAACAATAAAAATGAAATCAAATCAATTTAAAATAAATATATATACATGTATAAATGATTATTCATCTGTACTACTATGTGCCACATTCAATTTTAATACCTCTTCAATGACTTTAAATTTTTTTTTTTTTTACAGACTGTACAGATATATACCTTATAGAAGATTTGTGCAATGGATTTACCAAAGAGTGGGTAAAAAGCAAAGAAAGATCTTGCCATCATGTGTTGTGAAAGCGATAAGAGATAAATTTCCATCACAACAATATTGTGGATTTAAATATCCTAACTAAATTCTTAAAGAGACAAAACTGAACACAAATAATTTTAATTCTAGTTTAAATTGAATCTTGAAATATGTCTATCGACTATTTAAATTTTTGACTGTCTTGGCAATGCCTGTGCCAGAGGGGCTGGTCTAACTTTGTCTGGCATCAAAGGCTTCTGAATAGCTGGTGTACATTTCCCGTCTGATCAGAAGTTCATCAAACAAGTCATCAATATATCCTGCAAACAGTCAAATCAAACTGTTTATTACTTGAAACAAGAAGAATAGATTGTTAGATGTGAATGCTATAATTTTTGTAAAAAATTAAACAAATAACTTATTGTATGTTTGTCTGGTTTTAATTTCTTTTGCAACTCCTTCTCTCTTTTGCCATTTTGGGAAGGACACTCGATACTGGTGACTGCCATCTAATGTCACCACCTGACTTCTATTTACATTCTCATTGAAATGCAATGCGGCAAGATAAAACCTGCAATAAAAAAAGATAATTTGAAGTTATTGAAATGTTGAACGAATAAAACTACTTTTTGAAAAGTATGACTTGTTGAAATGAACAGTATACTGGGTATTTATGACTTATGACATACAATTGTTTTTTTTCATTTACTATATCAGTAAAACCAATTTGTGGTTACATCAGTGTATTAATTTTGGCAGTATAATTATCTTGCTTCCATCTGGGCATGGAAAAAGTGCAATGATTTTGGTGCATTTTGGTTTTCTTAATTTGTAGAAATAAAACACAAAAAACAGCTGTTTAAAGAGGTGTTAACAGAATTGCAAAATAAAAGTAGTAATAGATGATGAACATGACAGCAACAATAAAAATGAAATCAAATCAATTTAAAATAAATATATATACATGTATAAATGATGATTCATCTGTATATCTATGTGTCACATTCAATTTTAATACCTCTTCAATGATTTTAAGAATATTTGTTTTTTACAGACTATAGCTTATAGAAGATTTGTGCAATGCGCTTCTTCTTGTTTCCCATCTATCATCAGTTTGGGTTCCTATTGTTACCATGCATGGTTCTGCCTGGCAGCTGGAGTTTTTACTGGCCTATAAAACATTGATGATAAAATTAATTTTTTCCCAAATAGAAAAAACAATGAAATATGAAATGTACAATGATGTCTAATTACTCTCTTTTAGTTTACTAGTACACACATTTATTTACTAAAAATAGTGTTTTGCATTAAAAATATAACAAACAATTTATATATATATATATATATATATATATATATATAATATAACATATTATAATATGAAATTATATATTTTATTCATGAACTTACAGTGGTTCTTGTTTGACACGAGGCATTATATCTTGCTGTTAGTTGCAAACCAGAGGCATGGCAATCATTCTGATCCTGCTCAGTATCAGATTCATGTGGTGTCTCCATGCCTTCATTAATGTTACATGTATTGTCATTCTGATCACTATCAGATGAATCCTTCAATACTTGTGCAAGTGCTTGCAAAAAATTTTAAAAAATAAAATAAAATAATTTAACATCTTTATTTAGCAACAAAATAAATAAATTATAAAGGAATTTACTAAAAAAATCTTTGTATTACTGAAATTGTTAATTGTGTGGATAGCAATTATTCATGCTAATCATAATGAATGAGCAGTTGTTTACTGTATTAATTAGTGATTATATCTTTAGTCATAGTCCAGACTCTCCTGCTGTGCTCATCTCATACATACAAACCCATTGTTCTTGGGTGAAATTCGAGAGATCTAGTTTATTTATAGATTCATATTAATGTTGAAAATACAGTTTAATTTTAAAAAATAAAATAAAATAATTTAACATCTTTATTTAGCAACAAAATAAATAAATTATAAAGGAATTTACTAAAAAAATCTTTGTATTACTGAAATTGTTAATTGTGTGGATAGCAATTATTCATGCTAATCATAATGAATGAGCAGTTGTTTACTGTATTAATTAGTGATTATATCTTTAGTCATAGTCCAGACTCTCCTGCTGTGCTCATCTCATACATACAAACCCATTGTTCTTGGGTGAAATTCGAGAGATCTAGTTTATTTATAGATTCATATTAATGTTGAAAATACAGTTTAATTTTAAAAAATAATGATTAGTAAAACAATTCAATTATAAATTTAAGAAAGGAAAAAAAAAATACTTACTTCAATTCTTTTTCTTTTTGCTACTGCCCCCGATTGTCATTGTTTTCTTTTGAGTGAATCCGTGTTTTCACATCCTTGTTTTTTCAATTCAGAATCGAAAATTGATGGTATTGCATCTCGTTTTAGCTGTAGTTTTTTCAATTTGTAGCCGATTATCATTGCTAATGAAGGATCAACAACAAACTGGTCGTTGGTAAAGTGCTTTGCACAAAGCCTCGAAGTTTTCGATGGACTAAAATCTTTCCTTTTTATTCGAAAAAATCCAAACTTTTCTCCGCTTTTCGTCTTTCGGAAATTCAAATAATCCTACCCCTTGATCTGATCCAGTTTTACAGTTAAAAGCGACGCAATACACCATTTCACTGCTTATCGATTCACACAGGTAAACTTGCTTGTAAACAAAGCATGTTGTGACACAAGTGATGTCATCAGCAAAGGGAAGTAAGCGATGTAAATATTATGGCGGGAAATATGTACCCAATAATTTTGATCGATTTAAATGGGGTATGATCATATTTTTCAATCGGGGAAACGTTAATAATGATTTTAAACACAAAACTGTACAACATTTTAAATAAATCATATAACTCACATAAAATTGTTTCATTTGACCTTTAAATATACAACTGGAAATAGTAAAAGTACCTTACTGTCTTACTAATTTAAATATACAACTGAAAATAGTAAATGTACCATACTGTTGAACTAAATTAAATATACAACTGGAAATAGTGTATGTACCTTACTGTCTTACTAATTTAAATATACAACTGAAAATAGTAAATGTACCTTACTGTCTTACTAATTTAAATATACAACTGAAAAAAGTAAATGTACCATACTGTTGAACTAAATTAAATATACAACTGGAAATAGTAAATGTACCTTACTGTCTTACTAATTTAAATATACAACTGAAAATAGTAAATGTACCATACTGTTGAACTAAATTAAATATACAACTGAAAATAGTAAATGTAACTTACTGTCTTACTAATTTAAATATACAACTGAAAATAGTAAATGTACCTTACTGTCTTACTAATTTAAATATACAACTGAAAATGGTAAATGTACCTTACTGTCTTACTAATTTAAATATACAACTGGAAATAGTAAATGTACCTTACTGTCTTACTAATTTAAATATACAACTGAAAATAGTAAATGTACCTTACTGTTTTACTAATTTAAATATACAACTGAAAATAGTAAATGTACCTTACTGTCTTACTAATTTAAATATACAACTGGAAATAGTAAATGTACCTTACTGTCTTACTAATTTAAATATACAACTGGAAATAGTAAATGTACCTTACTGTCTTAGTAATTTAAATATACAACTGGAAATAGTAAATGTACCTTACTGTCTTACTAATTTAAATATACAACTGGAAATAGTAAATGAACCTTACTGTCTTACTAATTTAAATATACAACTGAAAATAGTAAATGTACCTTACTGTCTTACTAATTTAAATATACAACTGGAAAAAGTAAATGAACCTTACTGTCTTACTAATTTAAATATACAACTGAAAATAGTAAATGTACCATACTGTTGAACTAAATTAAATATACAACTGGAAATAGTGAATGTACCTTACTGTCTTACTAATTTAAATATACAACTGAAGATAGTAAATGTACCATACTGTTGAACTAAATTAAATATACAACTGGAAATAGTAAATGTACCTTACTGTCTTACTAATTTAAATATACAACTGAAAATAGTAAATGTACCTTACTGTCTTACTAATTTAAATATACAACTGAAAATAGTAAATGTACCTTACTGTCTTACTAATTTAAAAATACAACTGAAAATGGTAAATGTACCTTACTGTCTTACTAATTTAAATATACAACTGGAAATAGTAAATATACCTTACTGTCTTACTAATTTAAATATACAACTGAAAATAGTAAATGTACCTTACTGTTTTACTAATTTAAATATACAACTGAAAATAGTAAATGTACCTTACTGTCTTACTAATTTAAATATACAACTGGAAATAGTAAATGTACCTTACTGTCTTACTAATTTAAATATACAACTGGAAATAGTAAATGTACCTTACTGTCTTAGTAATTTAAATATACAACTGGAAATAGTAAATGTACCTTACTGTCTTACTAATTTAAATATACAACTGGAAATAGTAAATGAACCTTACTGTCTTACTAATTTAAATATACAACTGTACATAGTAAATGTACCTTACTGTCTTACTAATTTAAATATACAACTGGAAATAGTAAATGTACCATACTGTTGAACTAAATTAAATATACAACTGGAAATAGTGAATGTACCTTACTGTCTTACTAATTTAAATATACAACTGAAGATAGTAAATGTACCATACTGTTGAACTAAATTAAATATACAACTGGAAATAGTGAATGTACCTTACTGTCTTACTAATTTAAATATACAACTGAAGATAGTAAATGTACCATACTGTTGAACTAAATTAAATATACAACTGGAAATAGTAAATGTACCTTACTGTCTTACTAATTTAAATATACAACTGAAAATAGTAAATGTACCTTACTGTCTTACTAATTTAAATATACAACTGAAAATAGTAAATGTACCTTACTGTCTTACTAATTTAAATATACAACTGAAAATGGTAAATGTACCTTACTGTCTTACTAATTTAAATATACAACTGGAAATAGTAAATGTACCTTACTGTCTTACTAATTTAAATATACAACTGAAAATAGTAAATGTACCTTACTGTTTTACTAATTTAAATATACAACTGAAAATAGTAAATGTACCTTACTGTCTTACTAATTTAAATATACAACTGGAAATAGTAAATGTACCTTACTGTCTTACTAATTTAAATATACAACTGGAAATAGTAAATGTACCTTACTGTCTTACTAATTTAAATATACAACTGGAAATAGTAAATGTACCTTACTGTCTTACTAATTTAAAAATACAACTGGAAATAGTAAATGAACCTTACTGTCTTACTAATTTAAATATACAACTGAAAATAGTAAATGTACCTTACTGTCTTACTAATTTAAATATACAACTGGAAATAGTAAATGAACCTTACTGTCTTACTAATTTAAATATACAACTGAAAATAGTAAATGTACCATACTGTTGAACTAAATTAAATATACAACTGGAAATAGTGAATGTACCTTACTGTCTTACTAATTTAAATATACAACTGAAGATAGTAAATGTACCATACTGTTGAACTAAATTAAATATACAACTGGAAATAGTAAATGTACCTTACTGTCTTACTAATTTAAATATACAACTGAAAATAGTAAATGTACCTTACTGTCTTACTAATTTAAATATACAACTGAAAATAGTAAATGTACCTTACTGTCTTACTAATTTAAAAATACAACTGAAAATGGTAAATGTACCTTACTGTCTTACTAATTTAAATATACAACTGGAAATAGTAAATGTACCTTACTGTCTTACTAATTTAAATATACAACTGAAAATAGTAAATGTACCTTACTGTTTTACTAATTTAAATATACAACTGAAAATAGTAAATGTACCTTACTGTCTTACTAATTTAAATATACAACTGGAAATAGTAAATGTACCTTACTGTCTTACTAATTTAAATATACAACTGGAAATAGTAAATGTACCTTACTGTCTTAGTAATTTAAATATACAACTGGAAATAGTAAATGTACCTTACTGTCTTACTAATTTAAATATACAACTGGAAATAGTAAATGAACCTTACTGTCTTACTAATTTAAATATACAACTGTACATAGTAAATGTACCTTACTGTCTTACTAATTTAAATATACAACTGGAAATAGTAAATGTACCATACTGTTGAACTAAATTAAATATACAACTGGAAATAGTGAATGTACCTTACTGTCTTACTAATTTAAATATACAACTGAAGATAGTAAATGTACCATACTGTTGAACTAAATTAAATATACAACTGGAAATAGTGAATGTACCTTACTGTCTTACTAATTTAAATATACAACTGAAGATAGTAAATGTACCATACTGTTGAACTAAATTAAATATACAACTGGAAATAGTAAATGTACCTTACTGTCTTACTAATTTAAATATACAACTGAAAATAGTAAATGTACCTTACTGTCTTACTAATTTAAATATACAACTGAAAATAGTAAATGTACCTTACTGTCTTACTAATTTAAATATACAACTGAAAATGGTAAATGTACCTTACTGTCTTACTAATTTAAATATACAACTGGAAATAGTAAATGTACCTTACTGTCTTACTAATTTAAATATACAACTGAAAATAGTAAATGTACCTTACTGTTTTACTAATTTAAATATACAACTGAAAATAGTAAATGTACCTTACTGTCTTACTAATTTAAATATACAACTGGAAATAGTAAATGTACCTTACTGTCTTACTAATTTAAATATACAACTGGAAATAGTAAATGTACCTTACTGTCTTAGTAATTTAAATATACAACTGGAAATAGTAAATGTACCTTACTGTCTTACTAATTTAAATATACAACTGGAAATAGTAAATGAACCTTACTGTCTTACTAATTTAAATATACAACTGTACATAGTAAATGTACCTTACTGTCTTACTAATTTAAATATACAACTGGAAATAGTAAATGAACCTTACTGTCTTACTAATTTAAATATACAACTGAAAATAGTAAATGTACCTTACTGTCTTACTAATTTAAATATACAACTGGAAATAGTAAAAGTACCTTACTGTCTTACTAATTTAAATATACAACTGAAAATAGTCAATATACCTTACTGTTTTACTAATTTAAATATACAACTGGAAATAGTAAATGTACCTTACTATTGGACTAATTTAAATATACCACTTGAGAACTCTCAAGATCAAAAATGAATTAAAAAGCAGTATATTGATAGAACTCTGTAACTTGCACATAAAGTCAATAAGGAACTACCACGTGACTGCAGCTCAACAAAACCATTTCATTACAGACAAATGAAGTTGTGTAAGTAATTTTATACTTAATAAATATGTATCAAGTATAACAGACCCTCAGGTTCCATCTAAATACTTGTACATTAAAATGGCAATCAGCAAACAAGATACTTACTGGAAATCAGCATTCAAGACACTGGCAATTAGCAAACAAGATACTTACTGCCAATCAGCATGCAAGACACTTATTGACAATCACCTAACAAGACACTGATTGGCAATGAGCAAACAAGACACTTATTGGCAACCAGCAAACAATACATTTGCAATGAGCAAATGAGCACTTATTGGCAATCACCTAACAAAACACTTACTGGCAATCAGCTAACAAGACACTTACTGGCAATCAGCAAACAAGACACTTACTGGAAATCAGCAAACAAGATACTTACTGGCAATCAGCAAACAAGACACTGATTGGCAATCACCTAATGAGACACTGGTTGGCAATCAGCTAACAAGACACTTACTGGCAATCAGCTAACAAGACACTGGCTGGCAATCAGCAAACAAGACACTTACTGGCAATCAGCAAACAAGACACTTACTCTATTATTCTGAAAACATTCTAAGCAAGAAACTAAAGGTGCCAAACCTTAACAGTTTATAACTTAATTAAAACAGAGCTACAATAACTTGGACAGTCTATAATTTAATTAGACAATAGCTACAATAACTTGGACAGTCCATAATTTAATAAGACCATAGCTACAATAACTTGGCCAGTCTAAAATTTAATTAGACCATAGCTACAATAACTTGGACAGTCTATAATTTAATTAGACCATAGCTACAATTACTTGGACAGTCTATAATTTAATTAGACCTTAGCTACAATAACTTGGACAGTCCATAATTTAATAAGACCATAGCTACAATAACTTGGCCAGTCTAAAATTTAATTAGACCATAGCTACAATAACTTGGACAGTCTATAATTTAATTAGACCATAGCTACAATTACTTGGACAGTCTATAATTTAATTGGACCATAGCTACAATAACTTGGACAGTCCATAATTTAATAAGACCATAGCTACAATAACTTGGCCAGTCTAAAATTTAATTAGACCATAGCTACAATAACTTGGACAGTCTATAATTTAATTAGACCATAGCTACAATTACTTGGACAGTCTATAATTTAATTAGACCTTAGCTACAATAACTTGGACAGTCCATAATTTAATAAGACCATAGCTACAATAACTTGGCCAGTCTAAAATTTAATTAGACCATAGCTACAATAACTTGGACAGTCTATAATTTAATTAGACCATAGCTACAATTACTTGGACAGTCTATAATTTAATTGGACCATAGCTACAATAACTTGGATAATCCATATTTTAATTAGACCATAGCTACAATAACTTGGACAGTCCATAATTTAATTAGAACAGAGCTACAATAACTTGGACAGTCTATAATTTAATTAGAACAGAGCTACGATAAGTTGGACAGTCTATAATTTAATTTCATCCTAGCTACAATAACTTGGACAGTCTATAATTTAATTAGACCATAGCTACAATAACTTGGACAGTCCATAATTTAATTAGACCATAGCTACAATAACTTGGACAGTCTATAATTTAATTAGACCATAGCTACGATAAGTTGGACAGTCTATAATTTAATTAGACCATAGCTACAATAACTTGGACAGTCTATACTTTAATTAGACAATAGCTACAATAACTTGGACAGTCTATAATTTAATTAGACCATAGCTACAATAACTTGGACAGTCCATAATTAATTAGACCATAGCTACAATAACTTGGACAGTCCATAATTTAATTAGAACAGAGCTACAATAACTTGGACAGTCTATAATTTAATTAGAACAGAGTTACAATAACTTGGACAGTCTATAATTTAATTAGACCATAGCAACGAATAGTTGGACAGACTATAATTTAATTAGAACAGAGCTACAATAACTTGGACAGTCCATAATTTAATTAGACCATAGCTACGATAAGTTGGACAGTCTATAATTTAATTAGACCATAGCTACAATAACTTGGACAGTCTATAATTTAATTAGACCATAGGTACAATAACTTGGACAGTCCATAATTTAATTAGACCATAGCTACAATAACTTGGACAGTCCATAATTTAATTAGAACAGAGCTACAATAACTTGGACAGTCTATAATTTAATTAGAACAGAGCTACAATAACTTGGACAGTCTATAATTTAATTAAACCATAGCTACAATAACTTGGACAGTCTATAATTTAATTAGACCATAGCTACAATTACTTGAACAGTCTATAATTTAATTAGAACAGAGCTACAATAACTTGGACAGTCTATAATTTAATTAGACCATAGCTACAATAACTTGGACAGTCCATAATTTAATTAAACCATAGCTACAATTACTTGGACAGTCTATAATTTAATTAGACCATAGCTACGAATAGTTGGACAGTCTATAATTTAATTAGACCATAGCTACAATAACATGGACAGTCCATAATTTAATTAGACCATAGCTACAATAACTTGGACAGTCCATAATTTAATTAGACCATAGCTACAATAACTTGGACAGTCCATAATTTAATTAGACCATAGCTACAATAACTTGGACAGTCTATAATTTAATTAGACCATAGCTACAATAACTTGGACAGTCTGTAATTTAATTAGACCATAGCTACAATAACATGGACAGTCTATAATTTAATTAGACCATAGCTACAATAACTTGGACAGTCTATAATTTAATTAGACCATAGCTACAATAACTTGGACAGTCCATAATTTAATTAGACCATAGCTACAATAACTTGGACAGTCCATAATTTAATTAGACCATAGCTACAATAACTTGGACAGTCTATAATTTAATTAGACCATAGCTACAATAACTTGGACAGTCCATAATTTAATTAGACCATAGCTACAATAACTTGGACAGTCCATAATTTAATTAGACCATAGCTACAATAACTTGGACAGTCTATAATTTAATTAGAACAGAGCTACAATAACTTGGACAGTCTATAATTTAATTAGACCATAGCTACGAATAGTTGGACAGTCTATAATTTAATTAGAACAGAGCTACAATAACTTGGACAGTCCACAATTTAATTAGACCATAGCTACAATAACTTGGACAGTCCATAATTTAATTAGAACAGAGCTACAATAACTTGGACAGTCCATAACTTAATTAAAACAGAGCTACAATAACTTGGACAGTCTATAATTTAATTAAACCATAGCTACAATAACTTGGACAGTATAATTTAATTAGACCATAGCTACAATTACTTGAACAGTCTATAATTTAATTAGAACAGAGCTACAATAACTTGGACAGTCCATAACTTAATTAAAACAGAGCTACAATAACTTGGACAGTCTATAATTTAATTAGACCATAGCTACAATAACATGGACAGTCTATAATTTAATTAGAACAGAGCTACAATAACTTGGACAGTCTATAATTTAATTAGAACAGAGCTACAATAACTTGGACAGTCCATAATTTAATTAGACCATAGCTACAATAACTTGGACAGTCTATAATTTAATAAGAACAGAGCTACAATAACTTGGACAGTCTATAATTTAATTAAACCATAGCTACAATAACTTGGACAGTCTATAATTTAATTAGAACAGAGCTACAATAACTTGGACAGTCTATAATTTAATTAAACCATAGCTACAATAACTTGGACAGTCTATAATTTAATTAGAACAGAGCTACAATAACTTGGACAGTCCATAATTTAATTAGACCATAGCTACAATAACTTGGCCAGTCTATTATTTAAATATAAATAACCTAGAATAACTGTTCCTAAACATTGCCCTTACATTAGATCACACAAAGTCTATGACTTGGGTGTATCATATGTACATTATCTGATTTAGGTTTTTATTTTAGCTTGAATTCCTTGCTGAAAAAGACATTGTGGTCTTGGCTTACTTTTGTTTAAAGTAAGTATTAAGGTAGATACTACAGTAACCCCATGATGATTTACTTATTAAAATGAATAATGTCATAAATAATTAATGGAAAGTACTCATTGCACCACGATATCGTTTAAAAGATTCCATCACACATCTTCCCAGGACCCATTTCTTTTCAAGTAATGTAATAATTTAACTGAGCATTAGCTATTGTATAAATACTACTGTGATTTACTTTTAATTCATGAGAATCAAATTTCATAGAATCATTCAAAAATACATATTGATGGGTACTTAGTTTTACTGATCTCATTTTTTATTTAAAAATCTTGATTAAATACTGAGTGATTTTTGTCTACAAAAAATTATACTGTCATTTATTTCCACACATTCCTGATTAATCAGGCTTAATCCCCAGTGCAATACAATAAGGTTATTTATTGCCAACACTTTGCATAAATTCAGAGATCTGAATCAGAAAAGATGCCCACATCTTCTGCACATACAACTAGGTAGAAACAAACTTAATTGATTGCTGTAATTAATATTGTAGTTAGGTTTCTCAGCAATCGTGAAGACCACAATAAAACATAAAAGTTCTTGACAATTAGAGATTAGGTGATAAAACAAAGTCAATGACAGTAAAACAGGCTTTTCTAAAACAAAGCTTTTACTATTTTTTTGTTTGGTGACTGGATTCTTAACTATGTACATGACTTACTTCCCCTTGGTCTGTATAAACAGTAAAGCAAATTGAAGTTTTAAAACAAAAAAACATTTGGCAGAGAGAGGATGCTATTTTAAGGAAAATGGCATCAATCCAAGAAGTAACTTAAATCACACTTGCACAAGTGGCATTTGCCCATGGTAATGAGACGGAGGACAGTGAAGATACACTATCTGGTAAGAGTTCTAAGTCAGGCATTTGCCCATGGTAATGAGTCATAGGACAGTGAAGATACACTATCAGGTAAGAGTTCTAAGTCAACTCCACACATGACAAAGTATCCCTCTGAATGGACATGATTAAATGCATTTGTAAAACTTGACTATGATGCTAGGCTAATTGTTTATTTATCAACTGCATATATATATATATATATATATATATATATATATATATATATATATATATATATATATATATATATATATATATATATATATATGTGGTGTGGGATTGCACCCATAGAATATCAGCTTGCAGAGATCTCGGAAACGCTTAATTACGCGTATTTGGACGCAAACTTTTGGTCCAGGACGCAGAAAATCGCCCATGCACGAGTCCTCCGTATGCACGTTTTTTCTTTTTTTCTTTTTTTTTTTCTTCTTTTGCAAACAGGAAAGTTTTGCGACACAATAAATATGTTCTAATCACTGTGAAAAATGAGGCAATGCTTTTATTTGAGGTGTTTTTTGCTGACTTTTTTGAGCAAAGGTCATCGGCTTACTTTGATGATGGCGCCGCTAAAGGCTCCAATTGAAGGGTCAAACAAATACCTGTTTGTTATTGCTGCGGCAACTTCAGATAATTGTAGAACATTGAAACAGATTTGTTTTATTTGTTTAGTATATATCAGTGCTTCAAAGGTAATCAGTTCTCTTTGAAGTGTCAGCAAACGTATTTTTTCTTCTTCCATCTGGTATTTGTTTTTAAATTAGTGTCATCTGCTTGACTGTACTCATTTTACGTTTCCACCTTCTACGGATTCGGATTTTAACTAGTCAGTTGCATAAAGTAATAAGGCCAGATATCATCATTAGCGGATTATGATATAACAGTGCACTGTTAGGGTGGTTTGTCAGTATAAGACAAGTACTTGTTATTTTAACAATATATTCCAGTACATTGTTTCCTGTCATGGTGCCTTTGATTTTCTCTACTCCAAACGCAAGACTGTATATACTGTTTTTATCAGCCAAAATTGGTGTCGCCACAAATATCACCAGATGGTATATTTTGTCACCAAAACGGAAAAAAAGTTTTGTATTTGTTTATTCCGGGCATTTTAATGGCCATTTAGTCGCTTCAGAATGTTTCTGGGCACTGCAATTTTTGCTGGTGGGACTGCAACTTTTGCAGGTGGGACTCCTATTTTTACCAAATTAGGAGTCCTGGACTCCTAGTTTTAAAATCCTAGTGAGAACTCTGAGCTTGGTTCATGTTTTGTTGTGACGTAACATTTGTAGTTTATCTTGCACACAGAAACACAAAACAACTATAACATGATTCACAGCATTTCCCATTTCTGAAAGCATTCCCAGTTCTATTATGAATATGACTGGCAATTCATTGGTGGTTAAAAGATGAGACTGTTTACCAATGTCCACAACTCCATAAATTTCTGGCATGAACTAAAATGTACTATGCGATAAATCAACACATTATAATTTTACATGACATCACACATAAAACAAAATAAGCCAACTATTATCTTCCTGACCTAAACCCATTTATAGTTTTGAAACAGTCTCAAAATGTACTTTCTCTGAAGACAAGAAGATCCATGACCACATCTTAACCCACAATCAATGAATTGCTGCAAAATATGTGACCTTGACCAGTGAGCATATTGCAGAATGAACTATCTTAGATTCACAATGATTCAATCAAATATGAACAGAAAATTTTGTACAAAACCATAACGCAAATTTTATTTGTGCATGATCTGGGTGCAAGCGAGATTTGCCACAGAATGAACTGTCTTAGCTCTTAATGACTGATGCAAGTCCATCAAGTGTTTAGGAAATATTCTGCAAAAATGTGTGTGACTTAGAATAGTAATGTAGCTTTAACAATTTTTAAATCATACTGATATGATGTCTGCAGTGTGGTAGTTTATAGTAATGTCTAGCACGGGAATATCATGCTGCAGACATGTAACATCATGTCCAACCCCATTACATTATCATGACACCAGGACAACCAGTCCTAATATTAACCTCTTAAAGCTGAGCACCAAGTGAGGTAACTGCTAATACCATTTTCTAGAAGTCTTTGGTATGACTCAGCCGGGATTTGAACTATCAACTTCCTGCATCTGAGGCGAATGCTTGAACCACTTAGGCCACCTGGTACTATTTTGCAAATGAAAACCTTAATTCAAAACTTTAACCAACTGTTGATTTTCCTGCCAAAGCTGCTGGCAGAAAAACAGGACTGCAGTGCTTCAAATTTGGGCTAATGTGTATTCAACAATAAAAATTACCAATCTGGGTAATTCTTACTAATATAATGTTCCCATGGACATTTTACCTCTTTCACAAGTGAATGCAAATTGTATAGCATTTCCGCCTACTCCACAAAATGCATCAAGAACCACATCACACTGGCATCTCTCGGCAATATGCTCTGCAATCTTCTCAGGCGTCACTGAAAACCAGCCCTCTGCAAAATACATATGCCAAGCATATCTTAAAGTTCACAAATTAAGGTAACCATGAGCTATTATTATTTACAGGTTTAATTCAAATGATATTCATGAAACTGTTGGAGGGAAAAAAGAAGAACCTGCCTGAGTTTGTACATGTTTTCAATTTTAGAATAGACCTTTTGTATAAGTAGTTGCATATATTAATGGGTTAAAGTTTTTTTTTTGTATTTTCAGTTATGATATTCATATTATAAAGAGTGTTCAGTTATAAATATTCATATTATAAAGAGTGTTCAGTTATAAATGTTCAGATTATAAAGAGTGTTCAGTTATAAATATTCATATTATAAAGAGTGTTCAGTTATAAATGTTCATATTATAAAGAGTGTTCAGTTATAAATGTTCAGATTATAAAGAGTGTTCAGTTATAAATATTCATATTATAAAGAGTGTTCAGTTATGATATTCATATTATAAAGAGTGTTCAGTTATAAATATTCATATTATAAAGAGTGTTCAGTTATAAATGTTCAGATTATAAAGTGTTCAGTTATAAATATTCATATTATAAAGAGTGTTCAGTTATGATATTCATATTATAAAGAGTGTTCAGTTATAAATGTTCAGATTATAAAGTGTTCAGTTATAAATATTCATATTATAAAGAGTGTTCAGTTATGATATTCATATTATAAAGAGTGTTCAGTTATAAATGTTCATATTATAAAGAGTGTTCAGTTATAAATGTTCAGATTATAAAGTGTTCAGTTATAAATGTTCAGATTATAAAGAGTGTTCAGTTATAAATGTTCATATTATAAAGAGTGTTCAGTCATAAGTGTTCATATTATAAAGAGTGTTCAGTTATAAATGTTCATATTATAAAGAGTGTTCAGTTATAAATGTTCATATTATAAAGAGTGTTCAGTTATAAATGTTCATATTATAAAGAGTGTTCAGTTATAAATGTTCAGATTATAAAGAGTGTTCAGTTATGAATATTCAGATTATAAAGAGTGTTCAGTTATAGATACTCAGATTATAAAGAGTGTTCAGTTATGAATATTCAGATTATAATGACTGTTCAGTTATGAATATTCATATTATAAAGTGTTCAGTTATGAATATTCATATTATAAAGAGTGTTCAGTTATGAATATTCATATCATAAAGAGTGTTCAGTTATAAATATTCATATTATAGTGTTCAGTTATGAATATTCATATTATAAAGAGTATTCAGTTTTAAATATTCATATTATGAGTATTCAGTTATGAATATTCATATTATAAAAAGTGTTCAGTTATGACTATTCATATTATAAAGAGTATTCAGTTATGAATATTCATATTATAAAGAGTGTTCAGTTACGTCATACAATCAGCATGGTAGCCATCAATAAATTCATGCATCAATCTAGTAGCTAACAGTGTTATATCATGCATTACAGCAATGTAGCTACCAGTGTTATATCATGCATTACAGCAATGTAGCTACCAGTGTTGTATCATGCATTACAGCAATGTAGCCACCAGTGTTATGTCATGCATTACAGCAATGTAGCTGTTATGTCATGCATTACAGCATCGTGGCAGTTAAAGTTATGTCAGTTCTAGCAGCTCCATCATTATCTCTAACAACACTAAAAAAGTCTAGTCCATACCATAAATTACACACTTTAATAACACTAAAATAGCCTATTCCATACCATAAATTACACACTTTAACAACAGTAAAACAGCCTATTCCATACCATAAATTACACACTTTAATAACACTAAAATAGCCTATTCCATACCATAAATTACACACTTTAATAACATTAAAACAGCCTATTCCATACCATAAATTACACACTTTAATAACACTAAAATAGCCTATTCCATACCATAAATTACACACTTTAACAACACTAAAAAAGTCTAGTCCATACCATAAATTACACACTTTAATAACACTAAAATAGCCTATTCCATACCATAAATTACACACTTTAATAACACTAAAACAGCCTATTCCATACCATAAATTACACACTTTAACAACACTAAAACAGCCTATTCCATACCATAAATTACACACTTTAACAACACTAAAACAGCCTATTCCATACCATAAATTACACACTTAACAACACTAAAAAAGTCTATTCCATACCATAAATTACACACTTAACAACACTAAACCAGCCTATTCCATACCATAAATTACACACTTTAACAACACTAAAACAGCCTATTCCATACCATAAATTACACACTTTAATAACACTAAAACAGCCTATTCCATACCATAAATTACACACTTTAACAACACTAAAACAGCCTATTCCATACCATAAATTACACACTTTAACAACACTAAAACAGCCTATTCCATACCATAAATTACACACTTTAACAACACTAAAACAGCCTATTCCATACCATAAATTACACACTTTAATAACACTAAAACAGCCTATTCCATACCATAAATTACACACTTTAATAACATTAAAACAGCCTATTCCATACCATAAATTACACACTTTAACAACACTAAAACAGCCTATTCCATACCATAAATTACACACTTAACAACACTAAAAAAGTCTATTCCATACCATAAATTACACACTTTAACAACACTAAAAAAGTCTATTCCATATCATAAATTACACACTTTAACAACACTAAAACAGCCTATTCCATACCATAAATTACACACTTTAACAACACTAAAACAGCCTATTCCATACCATAAATTACACACTTTAACAACACTAAAACAGCCTATTCCATACCATAAATTACACACTTTAATAACATTAAAACAGCCTATTCCATACCATAAATTACACACTTTAACAACACTAAAACAGCCTATTCCATACCATAAATTACACACTTTAACAACAGTAAAACAGCCTATTCCATACCATAAATTACACACTTTAACAACACTAAAACAGCCTATTCCATACCATAAATTACACACTTTAACAACACTAAAATAGCCTATTCCATACCATAAATTACACACTTTAACAACACTAAAAAAGTCTATTCCATACCATAAATTACACACTTTAACAACACTAAAACAGCCTATTCCATACTATAAATTACAGACTTGAACAACACTAAAATAGCATATTCCATACCATAAATTACACACTTTAACAACACTAAAACAGCCTATTCCATACCATAAATTACACACTTTAACAACACTAAAACAGCCTATTCCATACCATAAATTACACACTTTAACAACACTAAAACAGTCTATTCCATACCATAAATTACACACTTTAACAACACTAAAACAGTCTATTCCATACCATAAATTACACACTTTAACAACACTAAAACAGCCTATTCCATACCATAAATTACACACTTTAACAACACTAAAACAGCCTATTCCATACCATAAATTACACACTTTAACAACACTAAAACAGCATATTCCATACCATAAATTACACACTTTAACAACACTAAAACAGCCTATTCCATACCATAAATTACACACTTTAACAACACTAAAAAAGTCTATTACATACCATAAATTACACACTTTAACAACACTAAAACAGCCTATTCCATACTATAAATTACAGACTTGAACAACACTAAAATAGCATATTCCATACCATAAATTACACACTTTAACAACACTAAAAAAGTCTATTCCATACCATAAATTACACACTTTAACAACACTAAAACAGCCTATTCCATACTATAAATTACAGACTTGAACAACACTAAAATAGCATATTCCATACCATAAATTACACACTTTAACAACACTAAAACAGCCTATTCCATACCATAAATTACACACTTTAACAACACTAAAACAGCCTATTCCATACCATAAATTACACACTTTAACAACACTAAAACAGTCTATTCCATACCATAAATTACACACTTTAACAACACTAAAACAGTCTATTCCATACCATAAATTACACACTTTAACAACACTAAAACAGCCTATTCCATACCATAAATTACACACTTTAACAACACTAAAACAGCCTATTCCATACCATAAATTACACACTTTAACAACACTAAAACAGCATATTCCATACCATAAATTACACACTTTAACAACACTAAAACAGCCTATTCCATACCATAAATTACACACTTTAACAACACTAAAAAAGTCTATTACATACCATAAATTACACACTTTAACAACACTAAAACAGCCTATTCCATACTATAAATTACAGACTTGAACAACACTAAAATAGCCTATTCCATACCATAAATTACACACTTTAACAACACTAAAACAGCCTATTCCATACCATAAATTACACACTTTAACAACACTAAAACAGCCTATTCCATACTATAAATTACAGACTTGAACAACACTAAAATAGCCTATTCCATACCATAAATTACACACTTTAACAACACTAAAACAGCTTATTCCATACCATAAAATTATGCACTTTAACAACACTAAAACAGCCTATTCCATATTTATATTGTCAAAATCGGATTTCATGCCTATGTAAAATTCAGTGTATATGCAGAAACGGAATAATTTTACAATATTATGATTTACCACATATTTCAAAAACAGGATCAGTATTAAGGTCATTTAGAACAAAAAAGTTGTGAAAGGTATTATATGTAGTTTTATTTTTGACACAACACTGATTTTTTATAACAAAAACGTTGTTAAAGGTATTACATGTAATTTTATTTTTGACACAACACTGATTTTTAGAACAATAAGGTTGTTAAAGGTATTACTGTATTTTCCGGCCTATAAGTCGATGCGGAATATAAGTCGAATTCACCAATTTTGTAAATTTTCCATCCTTCGTCCATATATAAGTCGATTTGAAATATAAGACGAGGCCAGGTCAATATCTTGGCTTCGTATTTTACACTAGTAATGGTATCGTTGTATGATATTCCATATTACCAGCAATCATGAAATTGCATTACCGATGCTAACATGCTTGTGATTTTACTTCTGAATAAATCACTGCTATATTCTGTTATCAACTGACACAGCTGAATAAACAGTCCATGCTTGTTTTATTATAATTGAAAGCACATCCATGTTGTAGTTCATTTTATCACCTATAGTTACGAACGTAACTTATAAACCATTTTATATCATAAGTTTGAATGTCACAGACTCCGTTAAATCGATTCGTATACCGGTATATATAGTTTTTTTGTGTTTGTTCTGTTTGGACTTGGATATAATTAACATTTTATTACTAATCTATTCAATGATATATCCCACTATTATCTTTATTGGCGAGTTCGAATACAAAGTAATGGGTATGATCTCTTGTCTTTATAACAAATTTTGTATGGACAACAGCTTTAATAGAATGTTGACAGATTTTCATTTCCCTAAAAAGAGCCTCATTTCCCTGCTGGCAGCCTCGCTGATTTGATCTATTCTGTAGATTCTTGCCCTCAATCTGGTTTCAAATTATAGCCAAAGCACTAAGCATATTTAATTACCGTGTAAATAACACTGCATAGCCATGTGGTTGTTGTGACAGTGAACACTGTAATTAAAACAAGAATGAATTGTTGATTTAGAGGTGTTTATTGATAATGGAATATAGTAGGCTCGTAATACATGAGGATTATCACAATCGTCAGGTACCGATAACTCAAAATAGTCTTTTTTCACTTTGTAAAAGCTATAAATAAAAACCAACCTGAATACAAGAACGGTCTTGTACATGGACAATTTTCTCCATCTCTCTCACGCGCGCGCTCACACACACATTCATGTTCGCGCTCACTATATTATCTGATTTTAGTTTAGTTTAAACCATATTTGTTTTATTTATAATATCCATTGCAAGAAGTAGTGTGTTGCCTTATAATAAGTCTCCTTCTTTGCATGAACCTATAACACCATGACACTTCCACTAAAACTTTCAATTCCTAATTCAGTTGCAATTTCCTTTGCCTTGAGTCTGAGATCAACAGAGTTCATTCCACAACACGCGGCACGTTGTATCAAGACATATTCTTCTAATTTATCCTCAATATTAATCCATCTTGCTTTGCAGCAATGATTTGCTTTCTTTGGGTTTCTTTGTAGCGCCTAATGCAATCTTAACTTTACGCCAATCCCGGACACATTTTTCACTTACACCACATTATCTGTGAGCAGTCATATTCCCACCTTTCTCTTCAGCGAACTTTACAACTTCCAGCTTAAAAGCCACTGTGTAAGACTTGCATGATTTGACGGGAGGCATTGTGAGATAAATTGTATGATTTGTACAGGGATATTTTTATGAATGATTATAACTGAAAAGATTGATCGAAATATACCGTTCTCATTAAAATGTGCCCATACTATAGCAATGAAAACAATGCCCATGGCTAAATTCATCATTTATATCCAGAGAAGGGAGTGGGCATCATTTCCTGTGGTTCTTAATCCCCTTGATATTAAAAACAGCGTAATTGATGCGGATTAAGGATAAAGAACAATGGGGTACCGGCAATATGGTAATTATTATCGGTAGCCGAAGTTTAAACAATCGTTTACCGAGGTTTAAACAATTCTGTCAACTGGCTTTGATTGTTGTTGGAAACCAAAGACCAATTTATCAACTACCGGTATAATAAAAGAGAGACACCGAAACGTCAGCTGGTCAAGAATGAATATAGGTCAAGTGTTAATATTACAATTTGCTTTAAACTGAATTGCAAAACTAAAAATGGATCACTGATAATCTATGAGTACTGGTAGTTTGTCTACTGTATATATCTGATATTAATTTAGTTTCAACCATATTTATTTGAGAAACTATGTCAAATACAATTAGAAACATGATTTGAGGGATTCAGTAGCAAGCATGATCTACATTATTTTATAAATAAACATAGAACGCTCGAGTTTGAATGGATTACATCCCTTTGTGGGATCAATTAGATCAATCAAAAAGCTATGCCAGTAATCGCTCGCGTGTGTCCAACACTATACTGAAAAATCGAATATTAATGGATCCGTTGCTAAAATGTGATCAGGAAGAATAAGGTATGGTTAAATAGGATGAATAAAAAATTTATTTCATATCTTTTTTTTTGGAACAAACAATATGCTTTGAATTAGTACAGTACATCATAGAGTATAGACAGTAAGTGTGCTATGCGGCCCGGTGAAATTTTTACTGGTAATTGTTTTCTTTTATTTTATGTTTGAGAAATAAGAAAAATACACACAGAATGCAAAATAAATAATGACAAAATTTATAAATATAAACGCAGTCATATTAGTTTATGACAATTTATTGACATAGTACTTTAACAAGAATTTGTATTTCTATGTGACCTGTTTTCAATAATACCGAATTTAGAGCAACTCTGATAGCATACCGGGTACCGTAATCAATATATAAGTCAAGGCAAGTTCAATGACACAATCCATATATAAGTCAATTCGGAGAATAAGACGAAGACCTGACTTTCAAGTAAAAAAGTATCGACTTATAGGCCAGAAAATACGGTACATGTAATTTTATTTTTGACACAACACTAATTTTTTTCCCCCACTGGCTGGATAGTTTTTATGAGCAGTAAATTTAAATGAATTTAAGGTTGTTAAAGGTATTACATGTAATTTTATTTTTGACACAACACTAATTTTTTTTCCCCCACTGGCTGGATAGTTTTTATGAGCAGTAAATTTAAATGAATTTTTTTAAACAGAATTCACAGTTGTACATATACAGTAAATGGTTCTGATCCGGAATATAATGCCCCAAGTCAAAGCAAATTGCAAACACTGTTATATGTAGAAAACTATTAAACTGATCAGTTTATCAAACACTGTTATATGTAGCCCCCTATTAGACTGACCTTTGTCCATCTTAATCTCTTTATCAAACACTGTTATATGAAGCTCCCCATTATACTGACCTTTGTCCATCTTAATACCTTTATCAAACACTGTTATATGTAGTTCCCTAATAGACTGACCTTTGTCCATCTTAATACCTTTATCAAACACTGTTATATGTAGTTCCCTATTAGACTGACCTTTGTCCATCTTAATCTCTTTATCAAACACTTGTTATATGTAGTTCCCTATTAGACTGACCTTTGTCCATCTTAATCCCTTCATCAAACTTGGAGAAGAGCCTGTACCTCTGTGCCCAGTATTTTTTCAGCTCACTGTCAGCCTCAATCTCTGGAGGTAAAGGCATCAGTTTCCTCCTTCTCTTCTTTTTCTTCTTCTTTCCATCTTTAGCTAACATACTTTGGTATTTGCTATCTGGTTCGACTGTTGCATTAACAGTCATATTATATTCATTATCAAGACACTTGCGCATCTGAGATTCTTCTTCAATGATGTCTTCTGGTTTTTTATCACTGTCAAAGGGAATTAAATGAATACATTCATGTTCTTCACTTGAGCACTGGGATTGCAAAACTTCATGTATTTGGTTAGTTTGACTGTTTTCACTATTGCATACATTATCAGCAGTCAATTTGCCATCATCTTCTGTATTATCTATACTTATATCTATTTGTTCATTTCCTCTGTGACAGTCCTCATCTGAAGATGACTCTTCTGAGATAATTGATTCCTGTGTACTTTTCAAAACATTTTCTAACCCAGATATCAAAGGATTATGTTCCTCACTAACAGCTTCACAAGAATCAGCAGTAGTTTCCAAATTCTGTAGGAAATGTTTCACTTTTTTTAAAGTTTTACTTGGCTTTGCTTCTAATGGATTTCCATCTTCATCAAATTTTATATGAACTGGTCGCTTGCCCATGTTAAGATGCTTGTTGGATTTCTTAATGTTTCTTTCCTTGTATGTCACATGTCCACCCTGAAAGCTTGTTCTTTTAGAAGACAAACTTAAAAGAATGAAAATGTAATAAATCATTATTCATGTTACATAGTGTCAGATTATTAAAAAATGTTTGTGTGTGGAAAACTATTATTGTTTCATGTGAAAGAATGAGGAAAAACTAAAATAATGTGAAACTTACAAAATTCGCATCCTATCGAGAAATACATGAACTCCAGTGATGTTGCTTTTAAATGCCATATTATATAGTTTAGGAATAGTTAAGGATATTTCAGAAAGGTACATATAGATCAAAAATAGTTTTGTTAAACATATAAGGCACAATACTCAACAAACATCCAGCCAAATAAATATCCCACTCACTGACCATTATATTTAGTAGAATAAATAAATATCCCACTGACCATTATATTTTGCAGAATAAATAAATATCCCACTCACTGACCATTATATTTAGCACAATAAATAAATATCCGACTCACTGACCATTATATTTAGCACAATAAATATCCGACTGACCATTATATTTAGCACAATAAATAAATACCCCACTGACCATTATATTTAGCACATGAATGGTTCTACTTCCTACAAATATAACTATAAACATTTTATTTAACCCAGGAAGATTCTATGTACATGCAAAACGTACATGCAAAACTATAAACATTTTATTTAACCAAGGAAAAGTTCTATTACATGCAAAAATAGAAATATTTTATTTATTTAAGGAAGCGTTTTACTAAGTACATTCATAACGATGATGAGTTTTAAGAAGTACATTTATAACTATGATGAGTTATATGAAGTACATTCATAACAATGATGAGTTATATGAAGTACATTCATAACTATGATGAGTTATATGAAGTACATTCATAATTATGATGAGTTATATGAAGTACATTTATAACTATGATGAGTTATATGAAGTACATTTATAACTATGATGAGTTATATGAAGTACATTAATAACAATGATGAGTTATATGAAGTATATTCATAACTATGATGAGTTATATGAAGTACATTCATAACTATGATGAGTTATATGAAGTACATTCATAACAATGATGAGTTATATGAAGTACATTTATAACAATGATGAGTTAGTTATATGAAGTACATTTATAACTATGATGAGTTATATGAAGTACATTTATAACTATGATGAGTTATATGAAGTACATTTATAACTATGATGAGTTATATGAAGTACATTCATAACTATGATGAGTTATATGAAGTACATTCATAACTATGATGAGTTATATGAAGTACATTTATAACAATGATGAGTTATATGAAGTACATTTATAACTATGATGAGTTATATGATGTACATTTATAACTATGATGAGTTATATGAAGTACATTTATAACTATGATGAGTTATATGAAGTACATTTATAACTATGATGAGTTATATGAAGTACACTTATAACTATGATGAGTTATATGAAGTACATTCATAACTATGATGAGTTATATGAAGTACATTCATAACAATGATGAGTTATATGAAGTACATTCATAACAATGATGAGTTATATGAAGTACATTTATAACTATGATGAGTTATATGAAGTACATTCATAACAATGATGAGTTATATGAAGTACATTCATAACTATGATGAGTTATATGAAGTACATTCATAACAATGATGAGTTATATGAAGTACATTCATAACTATGATGAGTTATATGAAGTACATTAATAACTATGATGAGTTATATGAAGTACATTCATAACTATGATGAGTTATATGAAGTACATTCATAACAATGATGAGTTATATGAAGTACATTCATAACTATGATGAGTTATATGAAGTACATTCATAACAATGATGAGTTATATGAAGTACATTTATAACTATGATGAGTTATATGAAGTACATTCATAACAATGATGAGTTATATGAAGTACATTCATAACAATGATGAGTTATATGAAGTATATTTATAACTATGATGAGTTATATGAAGTACATTTATAACTATGATGAGTTATATGAAGTACATTTATAACTATGATGAGTTATATGAAGTATATTTATAACAATGATGAGTTATATGAAGTACATTTATAACTATGATGAGTTATATGAAGTACATTCATAACTAAGATGAGTTATATGAAGTACATTTATAACTATGATGAGTTATATAAAGTACATTCATAACAATGATGAGTTATATGAAGTACATTTATAACTATGATGAGTTATATGAAGTACATTCATAACAATGATGAGTTTTAAGAAGTACATTCATAACTATGATGAGTTATATGAAGTACATTCATAACAATGATGAGTTATATGAAGTACATTTATAACTATCATGAGTTATATGAAGTATATTCATAACAATGATGAGTTATATGAAGTACATTCATAACAATGATGAGTTTTAAGAAGTACATTCATAACTATGATGAGTTATATGAAGTACATTTATAACAATGATGAGTTATATGAAGTACATTTATAACTATGATGAGTTATATGAAGTACATTCATAACAATGATGAGTTATATGAAGTACATTTATAACAATGATGAGTTATATGAAGTACATTCATAACAATGATGAGTTATATGAAGTACATTTATAACTATGATGACTTATATGAAGTACATTCATAACAATGATGAGTTATATGAAGTACATTCATAACAATGATGAGTTATATGAAGTACATTCATAACTATGATGAGTTATATGAAGTACATTTATAACTATGATGAGTTATATGAAGTACAATCATAACTATGATGAGTTATATGAAGTATATTCATAACAATGATGAGTTATATGAAGTACATTCATAACTATGATGAGTTATATGAAGTACATTTATAACTATGATGAGTTATATGAAGTACATTCATAACTATGATGAGTTATATGAAGTACATTCATAACAATGATGAGTTATATGAAGTACATTTATAACTATGATGAGTTGAGTTATATGAAGTACATTCATAACTATGATGAGTTATATGAAGTACATTCATAACTATGATGAGTTGAGTTATATGAAGTACATTCATAACAATGATGAGTTATATGAAGTACATTTATAACAATGATGAGTTATATGAAGTACATTCATAACTAAGATGAGTTATATGAAGTACATTTATAACTATGATGAGTTATATGAAGTACATTCATAACAATGATGAGTTATATGAAGTACATTTATAACTATGATGAGTTATATGAAGTACATTCATAACTATGATGAGTTATATGAAGTACATTTATAACTATGATGAGTTATATGAAGTACATTCATAACTAAGATGAGTTATATGAAGTACATTTATAACTATGATGAGTTATATGAAGTATATTCATAACTATGATGAGTTATATGAAGTACATTCATAACTATGATGAGTTATATGAAGTACATTCATAACAATGATGAGTTATATGAAGTACATTTATAACAATGATGAGTTATATGAAGTACATTCATAACTATGATGAGTTATATAAAGTACATTCATAACAATGATGAGTTTTAAGAAGTACATTTATAACTATGATGAGTTATATGAAGTACATTCATAACTATGATGAGTTATATGAAGTACATTCATAACTATGATGAGTTATATGAAGTACATTTATAACTATGATGAGTTATATGAAGTACATTCATAACTATGATGAGTTATATGAAGTACATTTATAACTATGATGAGTTATATGAAGTACATTCATAACAATGATGAGTTTTAAGAAGTACATTTATAACTATGATGAGTTATATGAAGTACATTTATAACAATGATGAGTTATATGAAGTACATTCATAACTATGATGAGTTATATGAAGTACATTCATAACAATGATGAGTTTTAAGAAGCACATTTATAACTATGATGAGTTATATGAAGTACATTCATAACTATGATGAGTTATAAGAAGTACATTTATAACTATGATGAGTTATATGAAGTACATTCATAACAATGATGAGTTATATGAAGTATATTCATAACAATGATGAGTTATATGAAGTACATTTATAACTATGATGAGTTATATGAAGTACATTTATAACTATGATGAGTTATATGAAGTACATTCATAACTATGATGAGTTATATGAAGTACATTCATAACAATGATGAGTTATATGAAGTACATTTATAACAATGATGAGTTATATGAAGTACATTCATAACAATGATGAGTTATATGAAGTACATTCATAACAATGATGAGTTATATGAAGTACATTCATAACAATGATGAGTTATATGAAGTACATTTATAACAATGATGAGTTATAAGAAGTACATTTATAACAATGATGAGTTATATGAAGTACATTTATAACAATGATGAGTTATATGAAGTACATTCATAACTATGATGAGTTATAAGAAGTACATTTATAACAATGATGAGTTATATGAAGTACATTTATAACAATGATGAGTTATATGAAGTACATTTATAACAATGATGAGTTATATGAAGTACATTCATAACTATGATGAGTTATAAGAAGTACATTCATAACAATGATGAGTTATAAGAAGTACATTTATAACAATGATGAGTTATATGAAGTACATTTATAACAATGATGAGTTATATGAAGTACATTTATAACAATGATGAGTTATATGAAGTACATTCATAACAATGATGAGTTATATGAAGTACATTCATAACTATGATGAGTTATATGAAGTACATTTATAACTATGATGAGTTATATGAAGTACATTCATAACTATGATGAGTTATATGAAGTACATTTATAACAATGATGAGTTATATGAAGTACATTTATAACAATGATGAGTTATATGAAGTACATTTATAACAATGATGAGTTATATGAAGTACATTTATAACAATGATGAGTTATATGAAGTACATTTATAACAATGATGAGTTATATGAAGTACATTAATAACAATGATGAGTTATATGAAGTACATTCATAACTATGATGAGTTATATGAAGTACATTTATAACTATGATGAGTTATATGAAGTACATTCATAACTATGATGAGTTATATGAAGTACATTTATAACTATGATGAGTTATATGAAGTACATTCATAACAATGATGAGTTTTAAGAAGTACATTTATAACTATGATGAGTTATATGAAGTACATTTATAACAATGATGAGTTATATGAAGTACATTCATAACTATGATGAGTTATATGAAGTACATTCATAACAATGATGAGTTTTAAGAAGTACATTTATAACTATGATGAGTTATATGAAGTACATTCATAACTATGATGAGTTATAAGAAGTACATTTATAACTATGATGAGTTATATGAAGTACATTTATAACTATGATGAGTTATATGAAGTACATTCATAACAATGATGAGTTATATGAAGTATATTCATAACAATGATGAGTTATATGAAGTACATTTATAACTATGATGAGTTATATGAAGTACATTTATAACTATGATGAGTTATATGAAGTACATTCATAACTATGATGAGTTATATGAAGTACATTCATAACAATGATGAGTTATATGAAGTACATTTATAACAATGATGAGTTATATGAAGTACATTCATAACAATGATGAGTTATATGAAGTACATTCATAACAATGATGAGTTATATGAAGTACATTCATAACAATGATGAGTTATATGAAGTACATTCATAACAATGATGAGTTATAAGAAGTACATTCATAACAATGATGAGTTATATGAAGTACATTCATAACAATGATGAGTTATATGAAGTACATTCATAACTATGATGAGTTATAAGAAGTACATTTATAAGAATGATGAGTTATATGAAGTACATTTATAACAATGATGAGTTATATGAAGTACATTCATAACTATGATGAGTTATAAGAAGTACATTTATAACAATGATGAGTTATATGAAGTACATTTATAACAATGATGAGTTATATGAAGTACATTTATAACAATGATGAGTTATATGAAGTACATTCATAACTATGATGAGTTATAAGAAGTACATTCATAACAATGATGAGTTATAAGAAGTACATTTATAACAATGATGAGTTATATGAAGTACATTTATAACAATGATGAGTTATATGAAGTACATTTATAACAATGATGAGTTATATGAAGTACATTTATAACAATGATGAGTTATATGAAGTACATTCATAACAATGATGAGTTATATGAAGTACATTCATAACTATGATGAGTTATATGAAGTACATTCATAACAATGATGAGTTATATGAAGTACATTCATAACTATGATGAGTTATAAGAAGTACATTTATAACAATGATGAGTTATATGAAGTACATTTATAACTATGATGAGTTATATGAAGTACATTCATAACTATGATGAGTTATAAGAAGTACATTCATAACAATGATGAGTTATATGAAGTACATTCATAACTATGATGAGTTATATGAAGTACATTTATAACTATGATGAGTTATATGAAGTACATTCATAACTATGATGAGTTATATGAAGTACATTCATAACTATGATGAGTTATATGAAGTACATTCATAACAATGATGAGTTATATGAAGTACATTCATAACTATGATGAGTTATATGAAGTACATTCATAACAATGATGAGTTATATGAAGTACATTCATAACTATGATGAGTTATAAGAAGTACATTTATAACTATGATGAGTTTTAAGAAGTACATTTATAACTATGATGAGTTATATGAAGTATATTTATAACAATGATGAGTTATATGAAGTACATTTATAACAATGATGAGTTATATGAAGTACATTTATAACAATGATGAGTTATATGAAGTACATTCATAACAATGATGAGTTATATGAAGTACATTCATAACTATGATGAGTTATATGAAGTACATTTATAACTATGATGAGTTATATGAAGTACATTCATAACTATGATGAGTTATATGAAGTACATTTATAACTATGATGAGTTATATGAAGTACATTCATAACAATGATGAGTTTTAAGAAGTACATTTATAACTATGATGAGTTATATGAAGTACATTTATAACAATGATGAGTTATATGAAGTACATTCATAACTATGATGAGTTATATGAAGTACATTCATAACAATGATGAGTTTTAAGAAGTACATTTATAACTATGATGAGTTATATGAAGTACATTCATAACTATGATGAGTTATAAGAAGTACATTTATAACTATGATGAGTTATATGAAGTACATTTATAACTATGATGAGTTATATGAAGTACATTCATAACAATGATGAGTTATATGAAGTATATTCATAACAATGATGAGTTATATGAAGTACATTCATAACTATGATGAGTTATATGAAGTACATTTATAACTATAATGAGTTATATGAAGTACATTCATAACAATGATGAGTTATAAGAAGTACATTTATAACAATGATGAGTTATATGAAGTACATTTATAACAATGATGAGTTATATGAAGTACATTTATAACAATGATGAGTTATATGAAGTACATTCATAACAATGATGAGTTATATGAAGTACATTCATAACTATGATGAGTTATATGAAGTACATTTATAACTATGATGAGTTATATGAAGTACATTCATAACTATGATGAGTTATATGAAGTACATTTATAACAATGATGAGTTATATGAAGTACATTTATAACAATGATGAGTTATATGAAGTACATTTATAACAATGATGAGTTATATGAAGTACATTTATAACAATGATGAGTTATATGAAGTACATTTATAACAATGATGAGTTATATGAAGTACATTCATAACAATGATGAGTTATATGAAGTACATTCATAACTATGATGAGTTATATGAAGTACATTTATAACTATGATGAGTTATATGAAGTACATTCATAACTATGATGAGTTATATGAAGTACATTTATAACTATGATGAGTTATATGAAGTACATTCATAACAATGATGAGTTTTAAGAAGTACATTTATAACTATGATGAGTTATATGAAGTACATTTATAACAATGATGAGTTATATGAAGTACATTCATAACTATGATGAGTTATATGAAGTACATTCATAACAATGATGAGTTTTAAGAAGTACATTTATAACTATGATGAGTTATATGAAGTACATTCATAACTATGATGAGTTATAAGAAGTACATTTATAACTATGATGAGTTATATGAAGTACATTTATAACTATGATGAGTTATATGAAGTACATTCATAACAATGATGAGTTATATGAAGTATATTCATAACAATGATGAGTTATATGAAGTACATTTATAACTATGATGAGTTATATGAAGTACATTTATAACTATGATGAGTTATATGAAGTACATTCATAACTATGATGAGTTATATGAAGTACATTCATAACAATGATGAGTTATATGAAGTACATTTATAACAATGATGAGTTATATGAAGTACATTCATAACAATGATGAGTTATATGAAGTACATTCATAACAATGATGAGTTATATGAAGTACATTCATAACAATGATGAGTTATATGAAGTACATTCATAACAATGATGAGTTATAAGAAGTACATTCATAACAATGATGAGTTATATGAAGTACATTCATAACAATGATGAGTTATATGAAGTACATTCATAACTATGATGAGTTATAAGAAGTACATTTATAAGAATGATGAGTTATATGAAGTACATTTATAACAATGATGAGTTATATGAAGTACATTCATAACTATGATGAGTTATAAGAAGTACATTTATAACAATGATGAGTTATATGAAGTACATTTATAACAATGATGAGTTATATGAAGTACATTTATAACAATGATGAGTTATATGAAGTACATTCATAACTATGATGAGTTATAAGAAGTACATTCATAACAATGATGAGTTATAAGAAGTACATTTATAACAATGATGAGTTATATGAAGTACATTTATAACAATGATGAGTTATATGAAGTACATTTATAACAATGATGAGTTATATGAAGTACATTTATAACAATGATGAGTTATATGAAGTACATTCATAACAATGATGAGTTATATGAAGTACATTCATAACTATGATGAGTTATATGAAGTACATTCATAACAATGATGAGTTATATGAAGTACATTCATAACTATGATGAGTTATAAGAAGTACATTTATAACAATGATGAGTTATATGAAGTACATTTATAACTATGATGAGTTATATGAAGTACATTCATAACTATGATGAGTTATAAGAAGTACATTCATAACAATGATGAGTTATATGAATTACATTCATAACTATGATGAGTTATATGAAGTACATTTATAACTATGATGAGTTATAAGAAGTACATTTATAACTATGATGAGTTTTAAGAAGTACATTTATAACTATGATGAGTTATATGAAGTACATTCATAACAATGATGAGTTATATGAAGTACATTTATAACTATGATGAGTTATATGAAGTACATTCATAACAATGATGAGTTTTAAGAAGTACATTTATAACTATGATGAGTTATATGAAGTACATTCATAACTATGATGAGTTATATGAAGTACATTCATAACTATGATGAGTTATATGAAGTACATTTATAACTATGATGAGTTATATGAAGTACATTCATAACTATGATGAGTTAAATGAAGTACATTCATAACTATGATGAGTTATATGAAGTACATTCATAACAATGATGAGTTTTAAGAAGTACATTTATAACTATGATGAGTTATATGAAGTACATTTATAACAATGATGAGTTATATGAAGTACAATCATAACTATAATGAGTTATATGAAGTACATTCATAACAATGATGAGTTTTAAGAAGTACATTTATAACTATGATGAGTTATATGAAGTACATTCATAACTATGATGATATATGAAGTACATTCATAACAATGATGAGTTATATGAAGTACATTTATAACAATGATGAGTTATATGAAGTACATTCATAACTATGATGAGTTATATGAAGTACATTCATAACTATGATGAGTTATATGAAGTACATTTATAACTATGATGAGTTATATGAAGTACATTCATAACTATGATGAGTTATATGAAGTATATTCATAACAATGATGAGTTATATGAAGTACATTCATAACTATGATGAGTTATATGAAGTACATTCATAACAATGATGAGTTATATGAAGTACATTCATAACTATGATGAGTTATATGAAGTACATTCATAACTATGATGAGTTATATGAAGTACATTCATAACTATGATGAGTTATATGAAGTACATTTATAACAATGATGAGTTATATGAAGAACATTCATAATTATGATGAGTTATATGAAGTACATTCATAACAATGATGAGTTATATGAAGTACATTCATAACAATGATGAGTTATATGAAGTACATTTATAACAATGATGAGTTATATGAAGTACATTCATAACAATGATGAGTTATATGAAGTACATTTATAACTATGATGAGTTATATGAAGTACATTCATAACAATAATGAGTTATATGAAGTACATTCATAACAATGATGAGTTATATGAAGTACATTTATAACTATGATGAGTTATATGAAGTACATTCATAACAATGAAGAGTTTTAAGAAGTACATTTATAACTATGATGAGTTATATGAAGTACATTCATAACAATGATGAGTTATATGAGAGTACATTTATAACTATGATGAGTTATATGAAGTACATTCATAACAATGATGAGTTATATGAAGTACATTTATAACTATGATGAGTTATATGAAGTACATTCATAACAATGATGAGTTATATGAAGTACATTCAATACAATAATGAGTTTTAAGAAGTACATTCATAACAATGATGAGTTATATGAAGTATATTTATAACTATGATGAGTTATATGAAGTACATTTATAACTATGATGAGTTATATGAAGTACATTTATAACTATGATGAGTTATATGAAGTATATTTATAACAATGATGAGTTATATGAAGTACATTTATAACTATGATGAGTTATATGAAGTACATTTATAACAATGATGAGTTATATGAAGTACATTCATAACAATGATGAGTTATATGAAGTACATTTATAACTATGATGAGTTATATGAAGTACATTTATAACAATGATGAGTTATATGAAGTACATTCATAACAATGATGAGTTATATGAAGTACATTCATAACTATGATGAGTTATATGAAGTACATTTATAACTACGATGAGTTATATGAAGTACATTCATAACTATGATGAGTTATATGAATTACATTTGTAACTATGATGAGTTATATGAAGTACATTCATAACTATGATGAGTTATATGAAGTACATTTATAACTATGATGAGTTATATGAAGTATATTCATAACAATGATGAGTTATATGAAGTACATTCAATACAATGATGAGTTTTAAGAAGTACATTCATAACTATGATGAGTTATATGAAGTACATTCATAACTATGATGAGTTATATGAAGTACATTCATAACTATGATGAGTTATATGAAGTACATTCATAACAATGATGAGTTTTAAGAAGTACATTCATAACTATGATGAGTTATATGAAGTACATTCATAACAATGATGAGTTATATGAAGTACATTTATAACTATGATGAGTTATATGAAGTACATTCATAACAATGATGAGTTATATGAAGTACATTCATAACAATGATGAGTTTTAAGAAGTACATTCATAACTATGATGAGTTATATGAAGTACATTTATAACAATGATGAGTTATATGAAGTACATTCATAACAATGATGAGTTATATGAAGTACATTTATAACTATGATGAGTTATATGAAGTACATTCATAACAATGATGAGTTATATGAAGTACATTCATAACAATGATGAGTTATATGAAGTACATTTATAACTATGATGAGTTATATGAAGTACATTCATAACAATGATGAGTTTTAAGAAGTACATTTATAACTATGATGAGTTATATGAAGTACATTCATAACAATGATGAGTTATATGAGAGTACATTTATAACTATGATGAGTTATATGAAGTACATTCATAACAATGATGAGTTATATGAAGTACATTTATAACTATGATGAGTTATATGAAGTACATTCATAACAATGATGAGTTATATGAAGTACATTCAATACAATGATGAGTTTTAAGAAGTACATTCATAACAATGATGAGTTATATGAAGTATATTTATAACTATGATGAGTTATATGAAGTACATTTATAACTATGATGAGTTATATGAAGTACATTTATAACTATGATGAGTTATATGAAGTATATTTATAACAATGATGAGTTATATGAAGTACATTTATAACTATGATGAGTTATATGAAGTACATTTATAACAATGATGAGTTATATGAAGTACATTCATAACAATGATGAGTTATATGAAGTACATTTATAACTATGATGAGTTATATGAAGTACATTTATAACAATGATGAGTTATATGAAGTACATTCATAACAATGATGAGTTATATGAAGTACATTCATAACTATGATGAGTTATATGAAGTACATTTATAACTATGATGAGTTATATGAAGTACATTCATAACTATGATGAGTTATATGAAGTATATTCATAACAATGATGAGTTATATGAAGTACATTCATAACTATGATGAGTTATATGAAGTACATTTATAACTATGATGAGTTATATGAATTACATTTGTAACTATGATGAGTTATATGAAGTACATTTATAACTATGATGAGTTATATGAAGTACATTCATAACTATGATGAGTTATATGAAGTACATTCATAACTATGATGAGTTATATGAAGTACATTCATAACTGATGAGTTATATGAATTACATTTGTAACTATGATGAGTTATATGAAGTACATTCATAACTATGATGAGTTATATGAAGTACATTCATAACAATGATGAGTTATATGAATTACATTTGTAACTATGATGAGTTATATGAAGTACATTCATAACAATAATGAGTTATATGAAGTACATTCATAACAATGATGAGTTATATGAAGTACATTTATAACTATGATGAGTTATATGAAGTACATTCATAACAATGATGAGTTTTAAGAAGTACATTTATAACTATGATGAGTTATATGAAGTACATTCATAACAATGATGAGTTATATGAGAGTACATTTATAACTATGATGAGTTATATGAAGTACATTCATAACAATGATGAGTTATATGAAGTACATTTATAACTATGATGAGTTATATGAAGTACATTCATAACAATGATGAGTTATATGAAGTACATTCAATACAATAATGAGTTTTAAGAAGTACATTCATAACAATGATGAGTTATATGAAGTATATTTATAACTATGATGAGTTATATGAAGTACATTTATAACTATGATGAGTTATATGAAGTACATTTATAACTATGATGAGTTATATGAAGTATATTTATAACAATGATGAGTTATATGAAGTACATTTATAACTATGATGAGTTATATGAAGTACATTTATAACAATGATGAGTTATATGAAGTACATTCATAACAATGATGAGTTATATGAAGTACATTTATAACTATGATGAGTTATATGAAGTACATTTATAACAATGATGAGTTATATGAAGTACATTCATAACAATGATGAGTTATATGAAGTACATTCATAACTATGATGAGTTATATGAAGTACATTTATAACTACGATGAGTTATATGAAGTACATTCATAACTATGATGAGTTATATGAATTACATTTGTAACTATGATGAGTTATATGAAGTACATTCATAACTATGATGAGTTATATGAAGTACATTTATAACTATGATGAGTTATATGAAGTATATTCATAACAATGATGAGTTATATGAAGTACATTCAATACAATGATGAGTTTTAAGAAGTACATTCATAACTATGATGAGTTATATGAAGTACATTCATAACTATGATGAGTTATATGAAGTACATTCATAACTATGATGAGTTATATGAAGTACATTCATAACAATGATGAGTTATATGAAGTACATTTATAACTATGATGAGTTATATGAAGTACATTCATAACAATGATGAGTTATATGAAGTACATTCATAACAATGATGAGTTTTAAGAAGTACATTCATAACTATGATGAGTTATATGAAGTACATTTATAACAATGATGAGTTATATGAAGTACATTCATAACAATGATGAGTTATATGAAGTACATTTATAACTATGATGAGTTATATGAAGTACATTCATAACAATGATGAGTTATATGAAGTACATTCATAACAATGATGAGTTATATGAAGTACATTTATAACTATGATGAGTTATATGAAGTACATTCATAACAATGATGAGTTTTAAGAAGTACATTTATAACTATGATGAGTTATATGAAGTACATTCATAACAATGATGAGTTATATGAGAGTACATTTATAACTATGATGAGTTATATGAAGTACATTCATAACAATGATGAGTTATATGAAGTACATTTATAACTATGATGAGTTATATGAAGTACTTTTCATAACAATGATGAGTTATATGAAGTACATTCAATACAATGATGAGTTTTAAGAAGTACATTCATAACAATGATGAGTTATATGAAGTATATTTATAACTATGATGAGTTATATGAAGTACATTTATAACTATGATGAGTTATATGAAGTACATTTATAACTATGATGAGTTATATGAAGTATATTTATAACAATGATGAGTTATATGAAGTACATTTATAACTATGATGAGTTATATGAAGTACATTTATAACAATGATGAGTTATATGAAGTACATTCATAACAATGATGAGTTATATGAAGTACATTTATAACTATGATGAGTTATATGAAGTACATTTATAACAATGATGAGTTATATGAAGTACATTCATAACAATGATGAGTTATATGAAGTACATTCATAACTATGATGAGTTATATGAAGTACATTTATAACTATGATGAGTTATATGAAGTACATTCATAACTATGATGAGTTATATGAAGTATATTCATAACAATGATGAGTTATATGAAGTACATTCATAACTATGATGAGTTATATGAAGTACATTTATAACTATGATGAGTTATATGAATTACATTTGTAACTATGATGAGTTATATGAAGTACATTTATAACTATGATGAGTTATATGAAGTACATTCATAACTATGATGAGTTATATGAAGTACATTCATAACTATGATGAGTTATATGAAGTACATTCATAACAATGATGAGTTATATGAATTACATTTGTAACTATGATGAGTTATATGAAGTACATTCATAACTATGATGAGTTATATGAAGTACATTCATAACAATGATGAGTTATATGAATTACATTTGTAACTATGATGAGTTATATGTAGTACATTCATAACTATGATGAGTTATATGAAGTACATTTATAACTATGATGAGTTATATGAAGTATATTCATAACAATGATGAGTTATATGAAGTACATTCAATACAATGATGAGTTTTAAGAAGTACATTCATAACTATGATGAGTTATATGAAGTATATTCATAACAATGATGAGTTATATGAAGTACATTCATAACTATGATGAGTTATATGAAGTACATTCATAACAATGATGAGTTATATGAAGTACATTTATAACTATGATGAGTTGAGTTATATGAAGTACATTCATAACTATGATGAGTTATATGAAGTACATTCATAACTATGATGAGTAATATGAAGTACATTTATAACAATGATGAGTTATATGAAGTACATTCATAACAATGATGAGTTATATGAAGTACATTCATAACAATGATGAGTTATATGAAGTACATTCATAACAATGATGAGTTATATGAAGTACATTTATAACAATGATGAGTTATATGAAGTACATTCATAACAATGATCAGTTATATGAAGTACATTTATAACTATGATGAGTTATATGAAGTACATTCATAACAATGATGAGTTATATGAAGTACATTCATAACAATGATGAGTTATATGAAGTACATTTATAACTATGATGAGTTATATGAAGTACATTCATAACAATGATGAGTTTTAAGAAGTACATTTATAACTATGATGAGTTATATGAAGTACATTCATAACAATGATGAGTTATATGAAGTACATTTATAACTATGATGAGTTATATGAAGTACATTCATAACAATGATGAGTTATATGAAGTACATTTATAACTATGATGAGTTATATGAAGTACATTTATAACTATGATGAGTTATATGAAGTACATTCATAACTATGATGAGTTATATGAAGTACATTCATAACTATGATGAGTTATATGAAGTACATTCATAACAATGATGAGTTATATGAATTACATTTGTAACTATGATGAGTTATATGAAGTACATTCATAACTATGATGAGTTATATGAAGTACATTCATAACAATGATGAGTTATATGAATTACATTTGTAACTATGATGAGTTATATGAAGTACATTCATAACTATGATGAGTTATATGAAGTACATTTATAACTATGATGAGTTATATGAAGTATATTCATAACAATGATGAGTTATATGAAGTACATTCAATACAATGATGAGTTTTAAGAAGTACATTCATAACTATGATGAGTTATATGAAGTACATTCATAACTATGATGAGTTATATGAAGTACATTCATAACTATGATGAGTTATATGAAGTACATTCATAACAATGATGAGTTTTAAGAAGTACATTCATAACTATGATGAGTTATATGAAGTACATTCATAACAATGATGAGTTATATGAAGTACATTCATAACAATGATGAGTTTTAAGAAGTACATTCATAACTATGATGAGTTATATGAAGTACATTTATAACAATGATGAGTTATATGAAGTACATTTATAACTATGATGAGTTATATGAAGTACATTCATAACAATGATGAGTTATATGAAGTACATTTATAACAATGATGAGTTATATGAAGTACATTCATAACAATGATGAGTTATATGAAGTACATTTATAACTATGATGAGTTATATGAAGTACATTCATAACAATGATGAGTTATATGAAGTACATTTATAACTATGATGAGTTATATGAAGTACATTCATAACTATGATGAGTTATATGAAGTACATTTATAACTATGATGAGTTATATGAAGTACATTCATAACTAAGATGAGTTATATGAAGTACATTTATAACTATGATGAGTTATATGAAGTACATTCATAACTATGATGAGTTATATGAAGTACATTTATAACAATGATGAGTTATATGAAGTACATTCATAACTATGATGAGTTATATGAAGTACATTCATAACAATGATGAGTTTTAAGAAGTACATTTATAACTATGATGAGTTATATGAAGTACATTCATAACTATGATGAGTTATATGAAGTACATTCATAACTATGATGAGTTATATGAAGTACATTTATAACTATGATGAGTTATATGAAGTACATTCATAACTATGATGAGTTATATGAAGTACATTCATAACTATGATGAGTTATATGAAATACATTCATAACAATGATGAGTTTTAAGAAGTACATTTATAACTATGATGAGTTATATGAAGTACATTTATAACAATGATGAGTTATATGAAGTACATTCATAACTATGATGAGTTATATGAAGTACATTCATAACAATGATGAGTTTTAAGAAGTACATTTATAACTATGATGAGTTATATGAAGTACATTCATAACTATGATGAGTTATATGAAGTACATTCATAACTATGATGAGTTATATGAAGTACATTTATAACTATGATGAGTTATATGAAGTACATTCATAACTATGATGAGTTATATGAAGTACATTCATAACTATGATGAGTTATATGAAGTACATTCATAACAATGATGAGTTTTAAGAAGTACATTTATAACTATGATGAGTTATATGAAGTACATTTATAACAATGATGAGTTATATGAAGTACAATCATAACTATAATGAGTTATATGAAGTACATTCATAACTATGATGAGTTATATGAAGTACATTTATAACTATGATGAGTTATATGAAGTACATTCATAACTATGATGAGTTATATGAAGTACATTCATAACTATGATGAGTTATATGAAGTACATTCATAACAATGATGAGTTATATGAAGTACATTTATAGCAATGATGAGTTATATGAAGTACATTCATAACTATGATGAGTTATATGAAGTACATTCATAACTAAGATGAGTTATATGAAGTACATTTATAACTATGATGAGTTATATGAAGCACATTCATAACTATGATGAGTTATATGAAGTACATTCATAACAATGATGAGTTTTAAGAAGTACATTTATAACTAGGAACATTACTCAAACACATATAACCCACCACAGTGCCTGAAAAACAGACCTAATTGAAGTACATTCATAACAATGGTCAGTGCCTGAAAAACAGACCTAACTGCAAAGCTCAGCCAATGTGTGATGGACTGTAGTGACAACTGGGTGGTCACTACAGTACACCCTGCCTAAATTGCCTCCTCTATCAAGACATTTCTCAAAGATACTTGCTCCAGATTATTGCAGAAATAAGCCCTCTATTAGGCTGGAACATGCCTAGTGGAAACTTCTCTTAATTCTCACCGGTTTTTTCCAAAAACTCATTCACCTGTATATCCCCTACAACTCATGTGGTTCAGCATCAAAAAGCACAGAATCTTAAAATTGCTGATAAAGATAAGATACACACTCAAAATGCAATCCTTAAATGTTATTATTTATTATTGTAAAAGAGACCAAACAAAAGGTTGGTCACCATTATCTTACCTATTTTGTACGACATCGCCTATTGTCATCTCTTTCTCAAAACTGTAACCCATCATGCGAAGAGCATCTTTAGGATTTGTTTTCCTTTTCTTTGTCTCCTGAACATCTTCCCCAGTTTGGTGACTATGCCATAAAAGAATTAAAAGCTGAAATTTAAATCATCTGACAACTATCAAATAAAATGAATGAATTTCATGCCCATTACAGTTTCTAGTTGCTATGGTAATAAAAAAAAACATGCAATCTTCACTACAATTACTGTTGTGTAAGTTGGTAATCCATTTGCTACATTTGTGAATATTACTTTAAAATAATACTTTTCTTCCAGAGTTTCAAAAACTACTCATATCCAGTATAAGGAATTGAATGCAGAGAACTTGCACAAAAAAATCTGAAAAGAAATCTGAATGAGCCTGATAACATCATCCAATTATACTCTCCTGATGAGGTCAGGTTTATCGCTGTACAGGCAACATGATGTGGCTACAGACATAAAATCAATCTTAATATTGACAACTAAAAATGGTCCTAAATAACAGGTTCTTTTTAGTACAATATCATAATTTATCAAGCATATATGCAAAGAAAAACAGGTTTCATAATTGTGCATATAATTAACATCTCGGACATTTAAAAACAAAAAAACTGACAAACTGTTTTGTCAAAATATTTAATGGCAAAGATAACATTGAATTGATCTGGAGCACAGCATAAGCTTTTCTGCCATTTTTATTCCAGAATTCTCAAGAATTTTGCCTGTATACACTGAGATGTAAATTCATGATCTTTCACCTGCTTGGAATAGTTATGGGTCTTTCTTCTGGTGGATCTTCATCGCCACCATCATCCATAGAAATGGACTGTTGCCCACCTGATGTTGAAGTCATCCTTTCCTGTCCTGTGAAACATTAAATGAACAAATTAGAATATATAAAGCAGTTGTACATAATATAAATGAAGAATTAAGAATATCTAAAGCAGTTGTACATAATATAAATGAAGAATTTAGAATAAATAAAACAGTATTACTTAATATAAATGAATAATTTAGAATATAAAAAGCATTTGTACATAATATAAATGAAGAATTTAGAATATAAAAAGCAGTTGTACATAATATAAATGAAGAATTTAGAATATATAAAGCAGTTGTACATAATATAAATGAAGAATTTAGAATATATAAAACAGTTGTACATAATATAAATGAAGAATTTAGAATATATAAAACAGTTGTACATAATATAAATGAAGAATTTAGAATATATAAAACAGTTGTACATAATATAAATGAAGAATTTAGAATATATAAAACAGTTGTACATAATATAAATGAAGAATTTAGAATATATAAAACAGTTGTACATAATATAAATGAAGAATTTAGAATATATAAAACAGTTGTACATAATATAAAATGTTGCTCTAATGAAAATTTTACTTTGTGAACTTATAGATCTCTCAAGGAAGACTTGACTGATTAACACTGATAAACACTTGCATAAAATACAGGACTTTGCAACAAGCAACTCTAACAATGATTGCCTACTTCTTCACACAAATGTTTCAGGCACTCATGTCAAGTTTTCTGCTCTCTCAGTGTTATATTGGCAACATTCATGCATTACTGTCAATTTGTATGTGCCCTCAACATTATATCAGTGAAATTCTTGCACTTCTGTCAAGTACTGTCTGCTCTCAGCATTATACCAGCATATGCTTCATATATACTCCAGTCAAGTTTTGTGTGCTAACAGCATTGTACTGGCATATGCTTCATGTACTCCAGTCAAGTTTTGTGTGCTAACAGCATTGTACTGGCATATGCTTCATGTACTCCAGTTTTGTGTATTCTCAGATTTGTGCATATGCTTCATGTACTCCAGTCAAGTTTTGTGCATTCTCAGATTTGTGCATATGCTTCATGTACTCCAGTCATGGTTTGTGTATTCTCAGCATTATACTGGCATATGCTTCATGTACTCCAATCAAGTTTTGTGTGCTAACAGCACTGTACTGGCATATGCTTCATGTACTCCAGTCAAGTTTTGTGTGCTAACAGCATTATATTGGCATATGCTTCATGTACTCCAGTCAAGTTTTGTGTGCTAACAGCATTGTACTGGCATATGCTTCATGTACTCCAGTTTTGTGTATTCTCAGATTTGTGCATATGCTTCATGTACTCCAGTCACGGTTTGTGTATTCTCAGCATTATATTGGCATATGCTTCATGTACTCCAGTCAAGGTTTGTGTATTCTCAGATTTGTACTGGCATATGTTTCATGTACTCCAGTCAAGGTGTGTGTGTTCTCAGCATTGTACTGGCATATGCTTCATGTACTCCAATCAAGTTTTGTGTGCTAACAGCATTATATTGGCATATGCTTCATGTACTCCAGTCAAGTTTTGTGTATTCTCAGATTTATACTGGCATATGCTTCATGTACTATAGTCAAGTTTTGTGTATTCTCAGATTTATACTGGCATATGCTTCATGTACTCCAGTCAAGTTTTGTGTGCTAACAGCATTATATTGGCATATGCTTCATGTACTCCAGTCAAGTTTTGTGTGCTAACAGCATTATATTGGCATATGCTTCATGTACTCCAGTCAAGTTTTGTGTGCTAACAGCATTATATTGGCATATGCTTCATGTACTCCAGTCAAGTTTTGTGTGCTAACAGCATTATATTGGCATATGCTTTATGTACTTCAGTCAACATGAGCAACTTCCAACAATACTTCTTGTAAAGTCCTTGGACAACCCAATATTGCAACAACTGTATCCAGACAACATGGATGCCCCAACAACAAGGTCTTGGTGAAAAGAAAAAGTCTTAGTTCAATATACTATGGAAAACTGCTGTCAAACAGTGGTTCATTACTCCATATATTAAGCAAGCATATAATTCTGATAGAAAATGATTGACCTTCACACTGATCAATACTCCATATAATTCTAATAGAAAATGATTGACCTTCACATTGATCTTATTGATATGAAGCCTCAAACTATACATGCTTTCAATCCATGTTGTCCTTTAAAATCAATCAGCATATGTTATAATGGAGTAAACAAGGTGAAAATTAAACCTGAACTAGGTGTAGACATACTGACCCCCCCCCCAAACAAAAAAAAAACCCACCAACCATGTCCAGTTCAAAGAAGAAAAGTATTTTTATTTTTCATTTTTGGTCTAATTACATTTTTATTATAAATCAGTGAAATTCTAATCTCATTATTTCCTTTTTATACGATCCACAAAAAATATATTATTGCTGAACTTAATGAAATTTGGACCAGCATCTATAAAGATGCCATCATAGTACCTGTCCCTGTTCTGAGAGGTATACTGTCTCCTCTATCATTCTCTGTCTTTGACTTCTGACCCTTGGATCTCTTCCTGCCAGGGCCATCTTGTGGTTCAATGTCACCTTGTCCATTTTTATCATTCAAACAGTTGCCCTCATGGACTGAATCTTCCAAATTGTCACTTGTCATCCCTAAAAATGTAAAGGTAGGTAAATATAATTGTATTTGCAGATTTTTAAGCATCAAAGAAAATTTTTAAAACATTTTTTTATTTTTCATATCTTATTATGCTTTCTATAAAACTATTATTGGCTCTTATTGCTCAGCTGGATCCAATATTTTCAAATTGTAACCAAATTTTGACAAATTTAATATCATTTAAGGTAATATCATCATCAATAGTCCCGAAGTCTGGCACACCATAGGGGCACCGCACAAGACCGAACAACCAGCTTCATCCATTCCTCTCGATTTTCCCTGATTCTCAGTGAGTCGCTCAATGTCAAGCCTGTCCACTCTCGAATGTTATCTTCCCACCTCTTTCTCTGCCTGCCTCTTTTTCTTCTCTCTTGTACAGTAGCTTGCATGATTGTCCTGGCAAGTCCTGATGATCATAAGACATGCCAAAAATTGCCCATACCACCATAGTTTACATTTTTTCACTGTGATCAGGAGACCTTTGTGAGGCCCAATGGCTTGTCTTATCCTCTGCCATATTTCTTCATTAGTGACATGGTAATTGTATGTGATGCAGAGGATCTTTCAGAAACATCCCATCTCTGTGGCCTGTATCCTTTTCTCTAAGTCAGATGTTACGGTCCATGACTAACAGGCATAGAGAAATATGGAGATAACCAGTGAGTGCATCAGTCTGACCTTTGAACTGACATTTGCCCCCAAATACTTGGAAGCTGTGAAGCCTTGGATCCTGATGTCAGTGCTGATGCCATTGGTTTTGTTGGTCATCATTTTGGTTTTCTCTGCACTGATTTCCATGCTGAAGGCTGCAGAAGTTTTGTCAAGGCTTTCTACCAAGCACACTAGTTCTCTCTCATTGCCTGCTAGTAATATGCACTTGTTAAATACATTCTTACAGCACAATCTGAAGAGAGAAGATCATTGCATTCTGATGTCATCCATATCATGTCACCATTTACCCAAGTGAATAATAACACTATAACACTGTGTGAGATTAGACACGACTACACTGGTATATTATAACACTGTGAGAGATTAGATATGACTACACAGATGTAATGTAACACTGTGAGAGATTAGACACAACTACACTGGTGTATTATAACACTGTGAGAGATTAGAAATGACTACACAGATGTAATGTAACACTGTGAGAGATTAGATATGACTACACAGATGTGATATAACACTGTGAGAGATTAGATATGACTACACAGATGTAATGTAACACTTTGAGAGATTAGATATGACTACACAGATGTGATGTAACACTTTGAGAGATTAGATATGACTACACAGATGTAATGTAACACTGAGAGATTAGATATGACTACACAGATGTAATGTAACACTGTGAGAGATTAGATATGACTACACTGACATAATGTAACACTGAGAGATTAGATATGACTACACAGATGTAATGTAACACTGAGAGATTAGATATGACTACACAGACATAATGTAACACTGAGAGATTAGATATGACTACACAGACATAATGTAACAGTGAGAGATTAGATATGACTACACAGACATAATGTAACACTGAGAGATTAGATATGACTACACAGATGTAATGTAACACTGAGAGATTAGATATGACTACACAGATGTAAGGTAACACTTTGATAGATTAGATATGACTACACAGACGTAATGTAACACTGAGAGATTAGATATGACTACACAGACGTAATGTAACACTTTGAGAGATTAGATATGACTACACAGATGTGATGTAACACTTTGAGAGATTAGATATGACTACACAGATGTAATGTAACACTGTGAGAGATTAGATATGACTACACAGACGTAATGTAACACTGTGAGAGATTAGATATGACTACACAGACGTAATGCAACATTGTGAGAGATTAGATATGACTACACAGACGTAATGTAACACTGAGAGATTAGATATGACTACACAGATGTAATGTAACAGTGAGAGATTAGATATGACTACACAGACATAATGTAACACTGAGAGATTAGATATGACTACACAAATGTAATGTAACAGTGAGAGATTAGATATGACTACACAGACATAATGTAACACTGAGAGATTAGATATGACTACACAGATGTAATGTAACACTGAGAGATTAGATATGACTACACAGACGTAATGCAACACTGAGAGATTAGATATGACTACAAAGATGTAAGGTAACACTTTGAGAGATTAGATATGACTACACAGATGTAATGTAACACTGAGAGATTAGATATGACTACACAGACATAATGTAACACTGAGAGATTAGATATGACTACACAGATATAATGTAACACTTTGATTAGATATGACTACACAGATGTAATGTAACATTGAGAGATTAGATATGACTACACAGATGTGATGTAACACTTTGAGAGATTAGATATGACTACACAGATGTGATTTAACACTTTGAGAGATTAGATATGAATACACAGATGTAATGTAACACTGTGAGAGATTAGATATGACTACACAGACGTAATGTAACACTGTGAGAGATTAGATATGACTACACAGACGTAATGTAACATTGTGAGAGATTAGATAGGACTACACAGATGTAATGTAGCACTTTGAGAGATTAGATAGGATTACACAGACGTAATGTAACATTGTGAGAGATTAGATATGACTACACCAGTGTATTATAACACTGTAACATTGTGAGAGATTAGATATAAAATGACTATCCAGGTAATTATAACGCTATCACAATGGGAGAGATTAGATATAAAATGACTTAGTTGAAACTCGTCTCCAGTTAAATACAGTAAAATCTGTTATGAGTGACCACCTATCACTTCCAACCACAATCGTAATTCATGGATCAATTTTACTATATACCTTGTTGTAAGTGACCTCCTGCTGAAACTGACCCGCAACTGACCATGATGTCATGGCAAAATATGAATTGCAACACTACTATTGTAAAAATGATGATAAACTTCACGACCTTGATTTAATCTCAATAATAATGACTGCGTATGCTGTTCTAAAAAGAAAAATGATGTCTTGGAAAAATATGCATTTCAACACTGCGATTGCAAGCTCAAAGATAAACTCCACCAACCTTTATTTAATCCCCATAACAATGACTGCGCATACCATTCTAAAAAAAAAAAACAGTATGAGTGGGACCCATTATCCAGGTCTATTGATGACTGTATCACAAGAATAGAGACTGACACCACTGATCTTTATGTAAAGGCTTGAATAGTTAATATTGTTCTGATAAAAATCAAACATATAAAAAACATTACATTTTTTTTATTTATATGGTAACAGTTGGTACAGTCCATATACCAAGCTAATGTAAATATCACAAATTGCCATTGTAGTGAGAAATTATGGTAGATGTCGCATATATTGTTTTGTCTTTAGAGTTAAAATATATTTAATAACTGTTGTTGTTGTTGTAGGATTTAACACCGTTTTTCAGCACAAGATAGGCTATACATGGTGGCCAGTATTATTGGTGGAGGAAGAACCCAGGAAAACCCTGGAAAGAACCACTGACCTACGAGAAGCTACCGGGAAGCTTTCTTACATACGCACATTAGCCGAGCCAGAGACTTGAACCCACACAGACAGGTGAGATAGCAGTGATCCGTAACGGTGAGCATTTTAGAACACTCGGCCACCCTTTAATAACGGTAACAAGTTCTGTGAAAGTGAACAAAAAATACCCAAAGAAATGTGTGGGAGATCACTAGCGATTTATGAGCATCTATGAATCATCTGATACATGAACTTTAACCTTTACATTTCGGATGAAGTTTTAAGCATTCATTCACCTCTTAGTTTATGAACAATTAGTGACAGACTACTTTCTGTGTAATGAATTTGGTACTGAAATAAAAGTAGTTTTAAAAAATGCATAAGAATGTATTTGTAGCATCTTGAATTGTTTGCCTCTTTTTGCTATGTAAAAATATACATGTAAAAATATACCTATTAAATAAATAAATGCTTCAAATTGCAATAAGCAATCATCCTTAACACCATTTAAAGGCAATATGGATGGACATTTTTATGAAAGCATATTAAGTCTTTAATAAAACTTGAGTTTAGGGTTAGCTTCTAGCAATGACACTTTCTTATCAACAACAGAAAGAAAACAAGTCACAACATTCTATGTGACTCTCCTGTCTGATAACACTTTCTGTTCTGTATCTGATATTTACATAGAATAAGTCATGTGTTAAGGATACATTCAGGTCACCAAGAATGATTATTACTGTGATTTTTCCATTATATACAGATTGTGGCCAATTTCTTTTGATTTGATACATTTTGGATTTGTATATAAAAATTCATTTTTTTCCCTTCAAAATCTAAATCAAATTTCACAGTATGTTTAAGTCATTTTGCAACTACTGGAGCTAATTTTACTTAATATGAAGCAAACAGATTTTTGGATTGCCGTACTTTCATAAATATTTAAGCAGTCTATCACATCAATGGAGATAATTTTTTCTGCATGTGATCATGACTTATTCGGCATCATATCCATTGTCAACCACATCTGTGGTATTTTTTCGGCATCACACCCATTGTCAACCACATCCATGGTATTTTACGGCATAAAGAAATCAAAAGCAGTCAGCATGCCTTGATTTATAACCAATAAAAATATTCTCATAGTGTCTACGATATTCATGATATATTTTTGGCATCAAAAAAGCAAAAGTAACCTGTATTCCATTACTGATAACCAATCATACATTCTCATAAAGGCTACTGCATCCATGGTGTTTTTGCAAATAATAAATGTAAAGAGATCTGTATGACATGACCAATCATACATCCTCATGGGGTCTACCATATTCATGATGGGTTTGTTTTGCATAAAGGAATGGAAAGAAATATGTATGCATGACTGCTGACCAATCAAATATTCTCATGGGGTCTACCATATTCAAGATGGGTTAGTTTTGCATAAACAAATCCACAAGAGATATGTATGCATGACATGACCAATCAAACACTGTCATAGTCTAGATATATAATTTTTTTTACTAATGCTCAAGATTAGAAATTGCTGCCTTTTTTCCGTATGAAATCAGTCCATGAGTGTCCTTGATTGCAGCCTATGTTGGCTGCTGACTTATGTTCTTATATCACCTTAATTGATTTGACAGCTTTTTGTTCAGTACTCACCGTGGCAAAATATAGAATTACTTCCTTATATAATGCCATTTCATAAGCTGACTAGATGCAGTTGGTAAAACATTAATACTGAGATAATCAATGAAAAAATGGCTTTTCTTAACTCATTTACAATCATGTACATGATTTTACTATGCACTCACTTATTTTGAAGCAGGGAAGAGAAAAATCTAATTTAATAGTGATAAAAACAAATATGCGTCCATTGATAACACTGGGTAAGGGTTCTGTGAAATATAATCTCAACTGTAAAAATGTAAAGAACAGCAGACAAAAAACTGTAACATTACTGATGATCATAGAAAATAGACTATGGCTATTAAATGTAACACCAGTATCTGTCTGCCAACAGAAGTATGGATATTGCCATTGGTTAGCTTTGGTGGTTAATGATATAAAAACACAAGTAGCTTATTTAGGGCTGAGGTAATAGAAGAAAAATACCTTGCAAAAGTTTGCTGATCTAATGGTAGGATTTAAACCTGTATCCTTTCAGTTAAGAGTCTAGCATACTAACCACTATGACTCTTACCTCCTTAGTCACCTCTTACCACATACAGCTGAACATCCCAGACTTCCTAGTGGCTACATTGCTCAGGTAAATTCTACATCACTAAACTCCAAGTGGTTACATTACTCAGGTAAATTATGTCCCTACTCAGGTACATTCTAAATCCTTGAACTCCTAATGACTACATTACTCAGGTACATTCTAAATCCTTGAACTCTTAATGACTACATTACTCAGGTACATTCTAAATCCTTTAACTCCTAATGACTACATTACTCAGGTACATTCTAAATCTTTGAACTCCTAGTGACTACATTACACAGGTACATTCTAAATCCTTGAACTCCTAGTGACTACATTACTCAGGTACATTCTAAATCCTTGAACTCCTAGTGACTACATTACTCAGGTACATTCTAAATCCTTGAACTCCTAGTGACTACATTACTCAGGTACATTCTAAATCTTTGAACTCCTAGTGACTACATTACTCAGGTACATTCTAAATCCTTGAACTCCTAGTGACTACATTACTCAGGTACATTCTAAATCCTTGAACTCCTAGTGACTACATTACTCAGGTACATTCTAAATCCTTGAACTCCTAGTGACTACATTACTCAGGTACATTCTAAATCCTTGAACTCCTAGTGACTACATTACCTTTGGACTCTCCTTTCACTGCAAGACTTAATTCAACATAATCTTTCCCTCTGTTATTAACTTCCTGTTGTGATTCTAAAGTTTGTGTCACTGTTTGGTGTTCATACATCTCATTAGCCTCTTTTACCCTGAATGTTTCCCCCTGGTATGCTCCAGCCATTGCAGTATCTTCTTTTACCTCCAATGTGTCTCTTTGGTTTTCTCCTGTCATTTCATTATCATTTTCTACCTCCAATGTGTCCACCTGGTTTTCTCCTGTTATCTCATTATCATTTTCTACCTCCAATGTGTCCCCCTGGTTTTCTCCTGTTATCTCATTATCCTTTTCTACTTCCAATGTGTCCCCCTGGTTTTCTCCTGTTATCTCATTATCCTTTTCTACTTCCAATGTGTCCCCCTGGTTTTCTCCTGTCATCTTATTATCCTTTTCTACCTCCAAAGTCTCCCCTTGGTTTTCTCCTGTAGCTTCCAAGTCGGGCTGTTGCCTCATTTTGTAAAACTTTTCCTTGAGCTGGTTGTAGTAATACCAGTATGTCTCTGTGTAATGCTCATTCCATAATGACTCCCAAACTCTATCAAAATTTTCCCCTTCCTGCGGCGTGTCATGTTCTTTAATTTCATTACTAACATGTCCATCAGGTGGACCCCCATCACCATGGTCAACTGCTATTGCAACAAGCCCACTATTTCCATGACTACCAGTGACAGAAGCAGCATAAGTGTGCATCATATCTACCACATCTGTTTTATTTCTAGCCATATTCCCTGCATCTTCTTCTTCATTGCTCCCCCATATAGCTCCAAATCTATCTTCACATACCTCAAGACGGTTCTGAAGTTGACCAATAATGTTTGCTTTGGAAATGTTCATAAAGTTTGGGGATGAATAGTTTTTCTCAGAAACATTAGTCTTGCATGTGTGAATTTGTTCCTCAATGCAAAAGTATGAATCAGACACTAAACCATGACCTTTTTGTTTATCATCACATAGGTGACCAGAAATCAGGGCTTTCCCAGAACAGTGTGTGTACTCATCACTAGGATCCGGATATGGAAGTTTATCAGCTCCACTGATCTGTCTCAAACAGTCTCCAGTAATGACATCTGATTGTGAAATGCTTGACTTAACATTACAAATATTCCCTGAGCAATTTTTATGAGTTTCATCACAACGTTTATCATTAAAACAGTCAATTTTTATTTCCACATCATTACACTTTTTATCAACCTCAGATTCCCTCGATTCATATCTGCATGAATTATTTATGTTTTCATTATTACAGTTCTCCAGAGTTCTAGGACATGCTTCTATTCCTACATTGGTCTGATCTACCTCAGTCACACATTGATCTTTTCTTTTTGTTCCCAATTCATTCCCAGATGAGACATTAACATGAGCTTCAATTATCCCAGGAAGAGCAAGGTTCATAATCCCATAATCTGGGGAAGACTCATCATGAATATTAGAATCCCTTGCTTCCTTGTTCTCTGTGGACAATCCATCTGTATGCAAATTATCTTTGACATCAGATTTTGGTGGACCAAGACCATCTTTTTCATTTGTTGCCAGAGATAGCCCATAATGCATACCACTGTCAATGATTTCACTTTCTACCTCTACTTCAACAATAGCTGGAACAGCCTCAATTTTATCAAAATCGATTTGGTCAGGATACTTAGACACCCAACCCTCCCATACTAGGTACTCCCCATATTTTCCCCAGTAGTCTTCCCATACTGCATCAAAGTCCATCATCCTGAGGTGGTTAATTGCCAATTCTCCCTCTTCAGCTGAAAAGAATGTCTCAGATTGTTCACAATGTATACTTTGTTCCCCTGCCAGACTGAAACCCTCTTCTTCAGCCTCTCCGTCAACACAGTGATCTTGACCTGTGCTGTCACCTGCCCCTAAATAGGTCTGGTCCTCTGTGGAAAATTCATAACTTTCTTTGTATCTTTTTTTCTCCTTGTTTCTCTTTTGAGTCTTTCCTCCATTATTCTTTGACATCTGTAAGCATAATTGTATGAGTAATTATACAGATGAAAAAGAAAAGACAAGTAACACCGATGTGTAATTATACAAAAATGAAAAAAGACAACACCAATGTGTAATTGTATAGATGAGGAAGAAAAGACAACATCAATATGTAATTTTTCAGATAAAGAAGAAAAGACAAGTAACATCAATATGAAATTAAACGTACGAGGTAGAAAAGAAAACATCAATATGAAATTAAACATACGAGGTAGAAAAGACAACATCAATATGAAATTAAACGTACGAGGTAGAAAAGACAACATCAATATGAAATTAAACATACGAGGTAGAAAAGACAAGTAACATCAAGACACGGGAACATAATTGGTGAGGCCTCTTCAGAGTGTAAGTAAGCATGCAGACAAGCCAATCAGTCAAGCATGAGTCAGTCAGTCAGTCAGTTAGCAAAGTAATTTAGCACATGCCCAAGTCTGTCAGCACAAACGGATGGATCAATGAGATGTATAAAGTCAAAGAGAGTGAAGTTTAAATTATAATTTCACAATTTATTTAACCTTTTGACATTATTAAAAACCAAACACTACCAGTTTAAATAATTTGGAGATCTATTCATTCGACATACTATTTATGTATATGAAAAATCCAGGAAAAATTCGAGGTCACATCCCATTAGAAAAACAAATAACACAAACAAAAATGATAGTCCTTGTTTGATCAACATCCCATTGTCAATAAATAATTCGCAATTATAAACTTGTAACCACTAGCATGTGTCTATATAGTTGTTCTTTACATTATGTGTGCATGTACTTAAACTAGCCTAGAGTTTGATCTGCCTAAAACACCTATCACCATGTTGAGGTGACCCAGTGGATTATGCTATTGATAGGGAAATCAAAACATGTCAATAAAATAACAATTATCACAAATGTCTCACCTTTAACTTGACAGCCAGATATCTTGTTTTCAATGATTGGAATTTAATTTAAGGTTTAACACACATTCCATTCACATTAGAAAATGCAATAATCTTTCAGATTCAATTACTTTTAATTAAGTTTGGTGCCATCTTCTTTTGAGGACAGGTACATTGTTGAAAACTTTATCCAGCTACATTAATGAAGGGTGCATATAATATTGAAGTTGCAGTGAAAGGTCAGCTACGGAGAACCTAAACAATTGCCTCTTTGTTATTGCAAAGGCAACATCAATAACTGTAGAACAAAGGAATCAGAGCTGGCAGCTTGTCAAAAAAATGATTAGAAAAAAAAAAAGAATTTGTTCAATTCGAAACCTTGGGCTTCTTTTGACATCTTCTTTTGACATATGTTCTCTTGTCCTAAACAAAAGGATTTGTTCAATTTGAAACCTTAGGCTTCTTTTGACAAATATGTTCTATTATCCTAAACAAAAAGATTTGTTCAATTTGAAACCTTGTGCTTCTTTTGACAAATGTTCTCTTGTCCTAAACAAAAGAGCAGTGATATTACTGGTTTCTATAATAATGAAAATGTAAGACTTTTTCCATGACTTTTTTTTAGGTCATTTTTCATATTTTTGACATTTTCAAGACCTGGAAAAAGATTTTGACTTTGGAATTTTTCTAGAATGCTGGACATGCATGGAGACCCTGTTTACTCACAAAGGCAGCACTCAATATGTTTACTAAGTTGAAAACTCTTTGATTGACCTGCACATTTGATACTCTTTCACATTTGATACTCTTTCACATTTGATACTCTTTCAATGCCCAGAGTAGTCCTATATTCAGTTACTAAAGTTTATTTGACCTTCCTGTGATCATGTCGCAAAACAGACACCTGTTCAGTTGTGGCATATCCATAAATTCTTTTCACTTAATGTATGCTCAATGTGTCACGAACACAGTCCAGCTCAGTCTCCATTTAAGCACCTAGTGATGACAGTAAAGACAAGAAATCTGAGTCATTTGATGTTTATGATGACCTGGATGATTTGGATTTTTAACATAGCTTTAAAAAAAACTTCAGTCATATCACTATGATGTCTGCAATGTGGCAGTTTATAGTGATGTCTAGCACTGGCGCATCATGCCGCAGACATGTAGCATGATGTCCCCCCAGTTACATTATCCTGACATCAGGCTGATCAGTCCTAACACTAACCTTCCAATGCTTATCACCAAGCGAGGAAACTGTTCATACCAATTTTAGAAGTCTTTGGTAGGACACATTTGGGGATCAAACATATGACCTACTATGTCTGATGAAGATGCTCTAACCAATAGGCCACCAGAGCACTCCATGACCTGGATGAATTCTTGGACTTTGTAAAAGATTATATTTGATAAAGACATTTATCTATGCCATGAATCACAAAATTATGGACTTTTTTTTTGTTGTTTATCCAAACAACATATGGAATTAACATACTATGGGATATAGTGCATCATATCATTCTGTGATAAAAATAAAAATTATATATCAGGTAAGTGAATTATAAAAGAATTCATGAATTTATCACATAGATTTAAAATGTCAAGCACTAGGGATTTCTATGGATTTTATTACACTAAGATGGGCAAAATAGAAGTTGTTTTTGTTTTCTTTTGTGACGTATTAAAATCATTATATTTTTTTTATTTATTTCGACATATATATATGTTTCCAAAGTGCAACTCAAATAATTGACAACATGAAATACATCCTAATTGATAAGAGAGTAAAAATTAAATTACTATTCAAGGCACATGCAAAATGATTATGAAGTCTGCAATTCCATAGAACTACTGAAAATCATAGTTTTGTCAAACATAAAACTAAAGAATGATAACATTAGCTTATATATCATGTGTGAAAACATTAAAAATGACTATTATAGTGATAGTCTAATTCCATTTAGTATGATTTAGAAATGGACCTAGACATAGCAATGGTGACACCAGGAAATGATTGGTATCTGCAATAGCTTCTCTTGATAAATCAGCCACCCACAAAAACTATTTTGCTATGTTATTGGAAATAAAACAGTACCTCTACACTTTGTTAAATTACTGTGAACACAGTACCTCTACACTTTGTGATTACTGCATGTGAAATGAATTCAGTTGTGGAAAAATCTACTGTCTATAATCCATGATTAGCTGGAAATTCTGTAGGGCAAATAAAATTTTCTATAACTTGATATGATGAAAAAACAAGATTTGTGTGCAATTCCATAAAGTCTCAATTCCATGCAGCCATACAGACCATGTGGTAGTTTGTTTTCAGCTTTGTATCTTAAACTCTCAATTCCATACAGCCATACAGACCATGTGGTAGTTTGTTTTCAGCTTTGTACCTTAAACTCTCAATTCCATACAGCCATACAGACCATGTGGTAGTTTGTTTTCAGCTTTGTACCTTAAACTCTCAATTCCATGCAGCCATACAGACCATGTGGTAGTTTGTTTTCAGCTTTGTACCTTAAACTCTCAATTCCATGCAGCCATACAGACCATGTGGTAGTTTGTTTTCAGCTTTGTACCTTTTCTGCATTTTTAAATGCAATAGGAAGCCCCATTTGCTTCATCATCTCCAATTCAGCCAGTTCTTCTTGTGTTAATCCATCTTCTTCCTCCTCAGTATTTGCTTCTTCAGCACCAGGTTCTTCATCCACAACTTCATGCCCTGTAATCCCAGCCTCATCCATTTCCTCACTTATTCCTTCTCCAACATCTACTGAAGTGATTGTCTCAATTGCTCCTGTTTGGTTCTGCTGTTTGTCATCTTCTTTATTTGCCTTTTAATTATAACAGATTCCAAGAGTTTTATTTTCACGCATGTGAAATTACAAAGAGATATTTCAGGAACCAATTAACAAAGTCAAAAACCTTAGAAAAGTAACCAAATTGTGTGGATGATGAAACAAATGACATTCTCTTTAAGCTGATTCAATAGCTGCTGCATAAAGACAGACAGACAAAGAGATTAATAAATGACTCTAATACCAAAGATCAATCACATTTCCTTCCTTTCCCAGTTGATAGAAAGTGTAATTTCCTATTTAAGTATGGTTAAGGCATAATACCAGAAGTGATGGTTAAGGCATAATACAAGAAGTGATGGTTAAGGCATAATACAAGAAGTGATGCTTAAGGCATAATACATGAAGTGACGCTTAAGGCATAAAACAAGAAGTGATGGTTAAGGCATAATACAAGAAGTGATGGTTAAGGCATAATACAAGAAGTGATGGTTAAGGCAGAATATAAGAAGTGATGGTTAAAGCATAATACAAGAAGTGATGGTTAAGGCATAATACAAGAAGTGATGGTTAAGGCATAATACAAGAAGTGATGGTTAAGGCAGAATATAAGTGATGGTTAAAGCATAATACAAGAAGTGATGGTTAAGGCATAATACAAGAAGTGATGGTTAAGGCAGAATATAAGAAGTGATGGTTAAAGCATAATACAAGAAGTGATGGTTAAGGCATAATACAAGAAGTGATGGTTAAGGCATAATACAAGAAGTGATGGTTAAGGCAGAATATAAGAAGTGATGGTTAAGGCAGAATATAAGAAGTGATGGTTAAGGCATAGTACAAGAAGTGATGGTTATGGCATAATACAAGAAGTGATGGTTAAGGCATAATACAAGAAGTGACGGTTGTTCTATCTTGCATCCTAGTTCAAATGCATTTTTCAAATATATTTTGTATATAAATCTGTCAAAGTTCCTTTCAATGTTACACCTAGCTACTCACCTGCAATTATCTCTAAACCAAGAATACATTCATATCACCATATTTTAATACACAGTGGGGATAAAGGGTGTAACAAAAATGTCTCATAGATAGCTCAGATAATTACAATCGTACCATGGTATTTTCAATACTAAACTAAAATTACTTTTACATTGCATTGAATAATAGTTGTCAGTTCCTTTTCATTTTCCTACCATAAATATTTGACTTTGTTGTATTACCTGTTCATTTTTGTAAACTTCTGTCTCTGACTCGTCCTTGGTCACTTCATCATCTGAAGAATCAACTGGTTTCCCATACACACCTAATTTGTAAAGCTCATTATCACTGTAAATAAAACAGAACGAAAAAATTACAATTCAAATCTGAAATTCTATTTGATTAAAGCCACTATTGTCAATCATAAAATAAGGCAGGCATATTTTTCATATTAATCCAAAACAATCCATTGCTATTCACAAATCCAAGCAGACAGAATATTCATATTAAGTCAACACAATCCACTAAAATTCACACAAGTCCATGCAGACAGAATATTGCTATTAAGCCAACACAATCCATTAAAATTCACAAATCCAAGAAGACAGAATATTCATATTAAGCCAACACAATCCACTAAAATTCACAAATCCAAGCAGACAGAATATTCATATTAAGCCAACACAATCAACTAAAATTCACACAAGTCCATGCAGACAGAATATTGATATTAAGCCAACACAATCCACTAAAATTCACACAAATCCAAGCAGACAGAATATTCATATTAAGCCAACACAATCCACTAAAATTCACACAAATCCAAGCAGACAGAATATTGCTATTAAGCCAACACAATCCACTAAAATTCACACAAATCTAAGCAGACAGAATATTCATATTAAGAAAACACAATCCACTAAAATTCACAAATCCAAGCAGACAGAATATTCATATTAAGCCAACACAATCCACTAAAATTCACAAATCCAAGCAGACAGAATATTCATATTAAGCCAACACAATCCACTAAAATTCACAAATCCAAGCAGACAGAATATTCATATTAAGCCAACACAATCCACTAAAATTCACACAAATCCAAGCAGACAGAATATTCATATTAAGCCAACACAATCCACTAAAATTCACACAAATCCAAGCAGACAGAATATTCATATTAAGCCAACACAATCCACTAAAATTCACACAAATCCAAGCAGACATAATATTGCTATTAAGCCAACACAATCCACTAAAATTCACACAAATCCAAGCAGACAGAATATTGATATTAAGCCAACACAATCCACTAAAATTCACAAATCCAAGCAGACAGAATATTGCTATTAAGCCAACACAATCCACTAAAATTCACACAAGTCCATGCAGACAGAATATTGCTATTAAGCCAACACAATCCACTAAAATTCACAAATCCAAGCAGACAGAATATTGCTATTAAGCCAACACAATCCACTGCCATAAACAATGCCAGACAGAGAGAGTCCATTCATATAAAAAAAAAGGATTAGAGTACATATATAGAAATATTTCACCAATGAAGTGGAAACATTGCACTGTTATGAGTAGAAAAGCCTTAAGTCTCAATAAAAAATGTTTACATTTCTTTTTATATTCTATTTAAAAATGAAATACTAAATTTTCATGGATTTTCTTCATTCTGTGTAAATACTATATATACTGCATTGATAAATAAATAAAAAGAAAAATTTAGCTTGTATATATCAAGCCTTAAATTGTGTGTGTGTGAGATTTAAATTTTAAAATAGCTTTAACAATTTTCCTGACATTATGCTAAACAGTTCTAACACTAACCTTTAAATGCTGAGCACCTAGCAAGGCAGCTGTTAGTACCATTTTTAGAAGTCTTTGGTATGATTTGGCCAGGGTTCAAACCCACAACCTCATCTGAGGTTGCTGCTCTAACCACTAGGCCACCAGAGCAGTCCAAGCCTTAAATTGCTAAATATTTTAAAATAGTGACTGTATTTGTATTAAAATGAAGACATATAGTGACTGTATTTGCATTAAAATGAAGACATTTTTCACTAACACATTTAATTCAGAATGACCTAGATCTTTGACCCTAAAATTAACAGGCCACATCCATAAAGTTTGGCCCAGGTCACTGATCTTAAAATAATGTTATTGTATGGACCTTGAACTCGAAATTGATGGCCTTCTTCCTTAACCCAAATGCAAGCCATCCACATAGTTTGCTTGCTGGATATCATGTAGAACTAATATTATTGTGTCATAGCTTTTTTGACATCTTAAGTATTAAAATGAATACTCTTCAAATTGAGTGTGTTTGTGTGAGTGATTTGGATTTTTGACGTAGCCTTAATAATTTTTTTAGTCATATTGCTACCATGTCTGATGTCTAGCACTGGGTCATCATGCCACATATATATATAGCATCATATCACAACCAGTCACATTATCCTGACACCAAGCCGACCAAACCTAAAAACAACATCTTAATTCTGAACGCCAAAGTGAGGAAGATGCTACTACAGTAGAATCTGTCTTGTACAACCACCTCTTTTGCCCAAAAATGTGGTCTCTCAAGACAGGTGGTTTCTCATAAAAGGTCACAATGCTATATAAGAATTAAATTTTTGCAGTGAGAATGTGGTCTCTCAAGACAGGTGGTCTACTGGAAGGTCTACTGGAGAGAAGGTACTTGGAAATGATGTACATTTGTTCCTTGACATTAGTTTGTTAGTTATCTTGAAGAGCTCTTTGCAGCTGGAACTCTTCGTGATCTTTGTACTGTAGTGGGATAATTTGGCTAAATGGACAATGTGATGTTCTTCTTAGCAGCTTCATACATTTGTTTATGAATAGTGAGTCTGGTGGAAAGCCAAAGCCTCTCTGCTTTACGGCGATGTCTTTTAGCAGTGCAAAGCTGGTCCCTAACATTGATATACCAAGAAAAACACTTTTGAAATATTTTCAGTATGTTTTTATGTTTTCTCATTTCATGGTGTTTGTTTTGTTTTTGTAGTCATATCATCATAGATATTTTAAAAAGCTTAAAGCTTCTAAAGATTAGGCACGATACAAAGTCCTCATTATTATTATTATTACGTGTGCTTAAAAGATATTTGTTAAAATTGTCCAAGTAAAAAGTATGTTTAATTTTTTTTAAACTGTCCAATATCTGAACCAGATCATCTTTGTATTAATACAAGTAACATCTACTAAATTGTACTAATACAAGTAATGTATACTAAATTGTACTAATACAAGTAATGTCTACTAAATTGTATTAATACATTAATACATGTAACGTCTACTAAATTGTATTATTACATTAATACAGGTAATGTCTACTAAATTGTATTAATACAAGTAACATGTGTCTGGCATGGATCCAAGTAACATATGTGTCTGGCGTGGATCCAAGTAACATATGTGTCTGGCGTGGATCCACATTTTTCCCAAAGAAAATATATTTTAAAAATCTTTTAAAATATGCTGAACATGAAAAAATTTATGATAAGAATTGGTAAATTAAACCTTTATACATTTCTCGTTTTATCATCAAAAATGGTGATTAATGCCCATAAAGATAGATTCCATATTGTGAAATTTGCAAGTTCTAAATAAGATATCAAATATTATGTTAGGATTTATTTGTTGATAAACAGTCATCAATACACTGTAAATAAACAGTCTGGTGAAATAGCAATCAATGAAAACGTCCAGTAAATGCTAACATGTGGAAACAGATAATGAAATAAATAGCAATTAAATATCTTGCTATGTGAAAGCCACATTCTAATCCTTTATTTCCATTTCAATGTAAACATTATGATTGCAACATTTTCTTTCTATGAAAACATGAAGAGTCAAGTCAATCAAACGTCACATCGAAACCTGTGAGTACTTCTGTGACAACCTAATTACCTGCTGACTTTGTTTTGACTCGGCGAAGTGTTTGATGCACTAAAATAATCCATTAAAGAGACCTGTGTTGTTTTATCACTTTGAATATGTCTTATTTATTGAATCAAGCAAGGAACGATTTTGCTTGGCGGCAGCAAAATCAGGGAGTAACATAAAAAATTTACTGCTTTTTTAAAAGTGAATTGTCATTTGTCAAGTGTATCACAACTGGCATTTTTATTATTGTGTTCTCATTTACATTGTTTTAAATTTGTTGACCCACTAAATTCATGTTGGAAATGATAAACCCTTGGTTTTGTTTTGTTTTTCATTCTACCGCAATCAAATATATCTATCAATCGATCGATCAACATTGTTTCTCGAAAAAAGAGTTAATCTTTTGTATTAAAAAAAATATGTCTTATTCGGATCAAACAATAAGACTAGAATGTATCCAATTCAACAAAAAAATTACTGACGTAATACACAATGTGTGAAATGGTATACGTGTTAAGAGCATGGAAACCATGTGGAACAAAGTTTTCAATTAACTCCTCAATATATGGTAATTTATCCTGAAATTAATGTTACTCTATGAAAAAAAAAATAAACTACACCGTTATGAAGATATATTTATTCACAGTTAATCACAGCACGATTATAAAGTGATTATTCAACACTATAAAATCTGCCACCCACCCAAACTTTTGCCTTTTTATTATTATATATCCCTCGATAACTCGCACCTCACTTACAGTGCAGTCGACCCCGATGTGTGCGCGTTATGGAGGGAGTGGTGTATAAGTAACATCTAATAAACTGTATTACTATGAGTAATGTGTACTAAATTGTATTAATACAAGTAACATCTACTAAATTACACTGGTTTAATTCTTGTAATATTTTCTTTAAAATGTATTAATACAAGTAATGTCTACTAAATTGTATTGGCTTAACTCTTGTAATATTTCCTTAAATATGTCTAACAAAATTTCCATGCCTGTTTTTCGAAAAGACATTGTGCATTAGCTGACATACTCAATAAAAGCTCTTGTACAATGGCAGTGAGTCACATTGGATTCCTCTCCGTCCTCAAGGAAAAGACTAATTTCTGCAAGATAACTCCAACGGAAGCACATGACTCAAGTTTGGCACTTCTTCATAAATCCAAACATTAAGTCTTCTTCATCTGAAAGAAAGAACATTCCTTTTATTTAAAATATAAAAAAGTTGCACTCCTAAAACAGTCCACCAAACTAAAATATAATCATTAGGAAATGCTATATTTGCAGTCATCATACTTTGGAAATTAGAAATTATCAATTTGACTTTAAAATAAAGTTATATTATACAAGCAAAACAAGTAACTTGTATTTTCCAGGAGTCATTTGAAAAGTAGATAAAAAAAATCACTATCTTACAGAGAGAGCAAAATTCTTGTTGTTTGATACTTAAGTACTTTGATATAGGGGCATATGCAAGGTTATCACTTTTATTTTGGTAAGAAGAAGCTGACTTAACAATTCAAACTTTTAAAACAAATAGAGCGGCAAAATATATCTGGAATCAGGACATACCTTAGATTTATAAATATAACCTACCGGGTACTGTAGTCAAGGCTAGCACAAATATGGAATAATATCACTGTGTATACATTAGCCATTACCCATACATGGGTGTGCAGGGCATTCATTTTGTATATTAACCATGATATGGGTATGCAGGACATTCAATTTGTATACATGTATTAACAATTACATGGGTATGCATGGCATTCATTTTGTATATTAACCATTACATGGGTATGCAGGGCATTCATTTTGTATATTAACCATTACATGGGTATGCAGGGCATTCATTTTGTATATTAACCATGATATGGGTATGCAGGGCATTCATTTTGTATATTAACCATGATATGGGTATGCATGGCATTCATTTTGTATATTAACCATGATATGGGTATGCAGGGCATTCATTTTGTATATTAACCATGATATGGGTATGCATGGCATTCATTTTGTATATTAACCATGATATGGGTATGCAGGGCATTCATTTTGTATATTAACCATTACATGAGTATGCAGGGCATTCATTTTGTATATTAACCATGATATGGGTATGCAGGGCATTCATTATGTATATTAACCATGATATGGGTATGAAGGGCATTCATTATGTATATTAACCATTACATGAGTATGAAGGGCATTCAGTTTGTATATTAACCATTACATGAGTATGCAGGGCATTCGGTGGAGTGTTACGAAGGGTTTGATATTATGGGTCCAAAGAAGACGGATTTTACTTACCATCCACATACAAAGGTCAGCCTATATAAATGTGTTATATTTCTTTTAAGGCATTTTAAATAACCTTGACAATGCAAGTATGTTTTAAACTGCTGGAGTTTGGGGAGGGAGTAGTCCTACAACAATGTAAGACAATTGACCTTTTTACAATCAAACACAGCTTGAAATGGTGTATTGTTGTTGTACTCAATGTTGTTATCGGTATATATTAAAACCATCGTTACTTATTGTAATGTATCTCTGACTTTCCATCTATTTAAAAAATCTCAGTCAATCAAGTAAATGTAAATAAGACTGACCTAGACTACCATACCAAGGGGGAGCAACTCTATATTATCATGGTATTTGCCTAATTTAAGAAAGGTATCATGCACATATTAAAAATAAATTAAAATTTTAATTTGCTGATTAGATGGACATCTATTTTGGTATTTGCCCTATCATCATGAAACATTAGAATATACACATTTTGTAATCAAGACCAATGCAGATATAGTAAGTTTCACAAGATTTTGTATTCTGATGATCAACGGAACCACAGGTATTCATTACAAAGAAAATTAGGACTATCCATCGATGAATCAAGGGATGGTGGGGGGAGCTATCCCGTAAGCCGTAACAATAGAACAGAAGGAAAGACATGACACTCAGTTGGAACAACACTAGTTTATCCTATTCCAACTTAAGCCAGTCATAATCAAGAATAGTTCAATTTTCAAAACAGCTTGATACACTTCATTCAGTTTGTGACATATTTGAAAAAAATACAATAATTGTTTGCTGATTTTGATGTCTGGACAAGTAAAGGCCCAGTCAGTGCTGTTTGCATTTTGAAAGTCCTTGATTTCACCATTGACCAAAAGGTTAGATCCGAACAACCTAAAGTCTGTAGTTCAAAGCTAAAACTCAAAATTGCAGTTAAATTGCTAGATCTAAAAAGCATCCTCCCCTGTGTTTCCTCCTGTGTTTCCAAACATTTTGGAAATAAAAACATAGGCACATAAAATCTATGGGAAACCCGTAGCATATGTATGAAAAGTTCTTGTTCAATTAAAATCTATGGGAAACCAATAGCATATGTATGAAAAGTTCTTGTTCAATTAAAATCTATGGGAAACCCATAGCATATGTATGAAAAGATCTTGTTCAATTAAAATCTATGGGAAACCCATAGCATATGTATGAAAAGTTCTTGTTCAATGAAGGCTACTAAGGAAGGAAATTAACATTTTATGTATAGTATATACATGCATATACATGTAAATGATAGAAAACACAACATAATAAATATGCTATGTATAATAGATACATCCGTTTGAAGTGACTATGACATCACTAATAAGTCTGGTTTCTTTAAATACATGTATGAGAGTTGCTGATAGTACAAATTGATGTTCTGAACTTTCTCTGGCACACTCAACAGGAGAAACGGCTTTTGGATTTCTTGACAAGTAGAGGATGTGCTTTTGGATTTCTTGATAAGTAGAGGATTAGGTTAGGGTTAGGCTTTTGGATTTCTTGACAAGTAGAGGATTAGGTTAGGGTTAGGCTTTTGGATTTCTTGACAAGTAGAGGATGTGCTTTAATTTTCAGGTAGATGCTACTCATGCTTCTGTAAAGAATCTTCAATTCTCCCCTTATGTTATCTCCCCTTTTCAAAGTCTGTACATACAGTAAGGTGAAGTGACCCAATATCTTCCCAACATTCATGGTCAATGTTAAAGTGTCATGGATGACTTGAAATTTTACTTGTGAAATTACACTATACTGGGTCAAGTTCATTCTATCATTTATATTGAACTTAATGTTATTTTCAGTATATCATTAGATTCCACATTTAGTGTTTCTGGGTCAAACTACTTAAGCTGAGCTATATCAAAGGAGAATAAATGCTTCACTTTATATTGTGCAGCAATTATTTATATGTAATTGTTTGTGAATGCAATGTTCACTATAAGGAATGTAAAAGTGCTTACAGGTGTATCCTAAGGCAAATTCCTTTATGATTGCTCTTTGATTTCGAAGATGACCATGACATCACTAACAGGTTTGGTTTCTGTGAGCAGCTGACCTGGCAGGTCAATTTATGCTCAGAACCATCTGTGACAAACTTGGTTGGAGATGACTTTGGTTGACTTGATCAATTGAGGATTATCTTGCGGGTCAACAATCAGATCTCCATTGTACAACGTGAAAATCTTATGTTAATCAGTTTATCAGTGTTGATGTATGAAAATCTTATGTTAATCAGATTGGCAATTTATCAGTGTTGATGTATGAAAATCTTATGTTAATCAGATTGGCAATTTATCAGTGTTGATGTATGAAAATCTTATGTTATTCAGATTGGCAATTTATCAGTGTTGATGTATGAAAATCTTATGTTAATCAGATTGGCAATTTATCAGTGTTGATGTATGAAAATCTTATGTTATTCAGATTGGCAATTTATCAGTGTTGATGTATGAAAATCTTATGTTAATCAGATTGGCAATTTATCAGTGTTGATGTATAAAATTCTTATGTTAATCAGATTGGCAATTTATCAGTGTTGATGTATGAAAATCTTATGTTAATCAGATTGGCAATTTATCAGTGTTGATGTATGAAAATCTTATGTTATTCAGATTGGCAATTTATCAGTGTTGATGTATGAAAATCTTATGTTAATCAGTTTATCAGTGTTGATGTATGAAAATCTTATGTTAATCAGATTGGCAATTTATCAGTGTTGATGTATAAAATTCTTATGTTAATCAGATTGGCAATTTATCAGTGTTGATGTATGAAAATCTTATGTTAATCAGATTGGCAATTTATCAGTGTTGATGTATGAAAATCTTATGTTAATCAGATTGGCAATTTATCAGTGTTGATGTATGAAAATCTTATGTTAATCAGATTGGCAATTTATCAGTGTTGATGTATGAAAATCTTATGTTAATCAGATTGGCAATTTATCATTGATGATGTATGAAAATCTTATGTTAATCAGATTGGCAATTTATCAGTGTTGATGTATGAAAATTTTATGTTAATCAGATTGGCAATTTATCAGTGTTGATGTATGAAAATCTTATGTTAATCAGATTGGCAATTTATCAGTGTTGATGTATGAAAATCTTATGTTAATCAGATTGGCAATTTATCAGTGCTGATGTATGAAATTCTTATGTTAATCAGATTGGCAATTTATCAGTGCTGATGTATGAAAATCTTATGTTAATCAGATTGGCAATTTATCAGTGTTGATGTATGAAAATCTTATGTTATTCAGATTGGCAATTTATCAGTGTTGATGTATGAAAATCTTATGTTAATCAGATTGGCAATTTATCAGTGTTGATGTATGAAAATCTTATGTTAATCAGATTGGCAATTTATCAGTGTTGATGTATAAAATTCTTATGTTAATCAGATTGGCAATTTATCAGTGTTGGTGTATGAAATAAATGCCTGCATAAGAACCTCAATGTCCTTCCATATTATCCTCACAGACTTTCCAAGGGGCAGCTCGTGTGAAAATGATTTATTGTCTTGTCATGACATCTGTACAGTGTCCAGGTTTAACAAGCAATCAGCAGGGTCGCTAACAAAATGGATTTGAAGACAAGCATTTAGATTTGCTGACTATCTATATACAGTAGAACCTGTCTTGAAAGACCACATCTTCTGCCAAAAAATAATGGTCTCTCATAACAGGTCATAACACTATATAATCAATAAATCTGTGCATTTAGATTCTAGTCTTCCAAAACAGGTGGTCTCTCAAGACAGGTTTTACTGTATGTGTATGTGCATATCGACCTTGGTCACTTCCACCCTATTATAGGGTTATGAGTAAACATTCAAGAATCAGCATCAACAATGTCCAAACACATGTGTACAATGGAATTTCATACCAAGCATCATAATTCTAACTGGAAACAGGCAGTGTAGATTTGTCAAATATTCAAATGTTGATTTCAAAGACTGAAAGCCGTGCGCTATCCTATCTGATGATTGATGTTAATTGATGCTTTGAAAGAAATCACCTTGTCTTGACAATCTCATTTGCCTATTTATCATTCCATGTCAAGACCGATTGACTTTCTTTACAGTGCTATATAATCAAGAAATCTGTATATTGGGAATCTCAGGTCTACTTGCCTTTCACTTGGAACAGATTGTCAATCACAGTTTTCACTACTTAATTCAAATTTGTATTACAAATTTCATGAGTAAGGTTTTTCTTTAACGTCAGGAAAGTAGATATTTTACATTTGATAATGCATTTATTTCAGGTGAGAACAGCCATACTTATGCACTAATGGTGATGCCGGATGCAAAGACCATAGAAGGATTGCAAAACAGTTGTGTAATGATTTATTTTGTAATATTACGGATGTATTGCTTGTTGTCAATAAAGTAATAACTATCCCATCTTTTTCAATTGTCATTGTCTATTACACTAATAGACTTTGAAAATTATTCACTACTTGTTCTGGAGACATTTTTTGTAAATTAGAAACAAAATAATGAGTTTGGCAAATTTTTTGGTGACAAGCCAAGACCATATCTGACAGTACATATGGTTATAACTCCATATCATCAAGACATTGTCAATATAGGCAAAAAGTACATGTTGCATTACACATGTTCCTTCATTTCAATTGGGAACTGGTATCTTTGTCATTTTAAGAAAGTATAATGTCCATTTTAAGTAAATGGACTAAATGCACACAACATACCAAAGTAAAATTTGTTTTAAAAAATTTTAGTACCTGGAGATCTTATGAACTGTTGCAATCAGGCCTTGCTCATCTTGTCTATGTGATAACAAGGTTGACATGATAGAAATATTCCATTAGACTGATAACAAGGCTGACATAATAGAAATATTCCATTAGACTGATAACAAGGCTGACGTGATAGAAATATTCCATCAGACTGATAACAAGGCTGACATGATAGAAATATTCCATCAGACTGATAACAAGGCTGACATGATAGAAATATTCCATCAGACTGATAACAAGGTTGACGTGATAGAAATATTCCATCAGACTGATAACAAGGCTGACGTGATAGAAATATTCCATCAGACTGAAAACAAGGCTGACGTGATAGAAATATTCTATCAGACTGATAACAAGGCTGACGTGATAGAAATATTCCATCAGACTGATAACAAGCCTGTCATGATAGACTGGAAGAATATCAATCAGCTTCATATTCTGAGGTAGGAATAGGAGGCAACTGATAAAAATCCCCAGACAATATCAACTTTAACATATTGCATTTATTGTTTAATTAAGAAAATCATCACTATAAAGCAATAGGTTCAATATTTCATCATTGTGAAATTGTCCATCTTGGATGCCTGAAAAAAGATAAATTGTGGTCAGTACATTATACATACATACTCTCTTTATACACTTACAGCTTTTCCAGTTGACGCTGTTAAAGCTATCCTTCGTCTACTGCTGGTCAATTTATCAATAATTCTGCTAAGTGTGAATGTTTTTCCAGTTCCAGGACAGCCTGTTAAAAGTAAATTATGTGCGTGTCTTGATTAGAATTTTTAACATAGTTTTCAATTTTCTTTAGTCATATTGCTATGATGTCTGCAGTGAGGCAGTTTATAGTTTTGTCTAGCACTAGGGCATCATGATGTAGACATGTAGCAGGCTATCCCACCCAGTCACATTATCCTGACACCAGGATGACAAGTCCTAGAACTAGTCTCTTAATGCTGAGCGCATGATTTTGGTATGACATGGCATGGTTTTGAACCCATGACTTTTCACTTCCAAGGTAGTTGCTCTAACCACTAGTTACCCAGAGCTGTAAAAAGCAAATTATGACTTTTCTCTGTGATCCTTATTACTAACAACTGTTCATTTTCTTTTTAGTTAATATATGGACAACAATAAAAACATAAATTTTATAACTGCTTAAGTGATTACAATAAGAAGTGACATATATTTTCAAACAATAAGTATGTTTCAGGAGTTAACAATGCACTGTGATACAACGACAATGTAACCAGCAATCAGCACCAAATTGACCAAAATCAACATGCATCACAATCTACATTAATGACATTTACTGCAGACACAAGGATTTTCAGATCTTATCTTTCGGTTAATGGTGAAATCAAGGACTATCCAAATGCAAAAGGAACTGATGAAGCCATTACTTATCCAAACGTCAAAATCGGCAAACAATTACTGCATTTTCTACAATATATCACATACTGAACAAAGTGTGTTGAGTTGCTTTGAAAATTGACGCAATTAGAATAAACTAGCAGGGTTGGAACTACTGAGCCGTGCAGACTCGTGTCTTCCCTTGTATTATATTGTTACTGGTTAGACCCTTCCCTCGTATCATCCTTTGATTCATGGACAGATACTCCAAAGTTTCTTTGTAACAAACCCTTGTGAATGGAATTGGAGATGCATACACCATACAAAAGGTAATATTCATTGTTTGTCAATTTAGAATTACCAAAAGTGTTGACATTTTTTTAGGTAATTGTGCTATAAATTTGCGTGCTTTCTAACAGCTTAATCTGTATTTTAAAAAAAGTGCACTTCGGGAAATTGTTTGACGCTGTGATATTGCAGTGCCTTGTATATTAATTTGAGGCTTAGAAAACATAAATATAAAAAAAATATTAATTTTACTTTGGAAGTTAAAAATAATCAATATTATACATGACTATTTGACATATAAAACGCAATCAGATCATTTTAGACAACAAACAAAAAGCTGTCGAAAATAAGAGACCCCCGAAAATAAGTGCCACTGAAAGATAAAATCAAGGAACTGGTAGCATAACAAGTAAAATTCTTTTAAACATTAAAGTATAAAGTTTAAAACATTGATACAAAGTTGTTAATACCTAGAAATGTCGTTTATCTATCGTCTAATTCAGTAATTGAAACAGTGCTTCTCTGCTTGTGGTGATCACAGCGTGTTGTTGATGACTGGCAACTTGTAATAACGACACCTTTTGGAATCATAGTTGTTGCTCTCTTTCTCGAGAAATTGCAATCTTGATCATTCCAAGATCAATAAATAGACCAGAGCGAACGGGTTAGTTCCGTGGGTGGATTAACTAGAATGAATGTTGATGAGATTTTTTATTTTTTAAAAATGCAGTAACAAACATACCATAAAACTACAACTACATCTGTTATTGGATTTATGTATTTATTTATGGAATTATTTTATGTACTTATTTATAGAATTATTTTATGTATTTATTTATAGAATTATTTTATGTACTTATTGGAAAACATTTAACTTCCAGATGTATAAATTAAAGCAAAAGGTAATTCGCTTTTCTTCTGTCATTATATGAATTTTAAAATTAGTTGTGAAATTGGATCTTGAGATATAATATATAAGTTATATAATTTATACATGTGGTGCGATTACACTATCTTGGAAGTGATATAATTATTAATAGCATATGCATTATGCGACGTGAATAATATATTTTAAAAAAATATAACTAAATTGGTAAGACTGACATGAGTTATTAAAATAATGTCTTATAAACATGTCCTTTATGTACATGACATGAATGTTACCATTTGCATTCCTTATTAAGAAGACAATGATGGTCAAAACCTTAAAACCGTTTATATTAGTTAAAATTTTTAATTAAGCTTGTATCAAACCGTTTATAATAGTTACAAGTTTTAATTAAGCTTGTATCAAATTCATTTTGATTTACACTTAAAATGAAAAAAAAAAAATGTAATGCATATCATTTGGCTTACTATTACAAAACGTAAGTATATTTGGAGAATAAATCGTTCAAAACTCACATCTACTATCCTATAAAATAGGGCATGAATCATGAATCTTTACAGACACGCCATTTTTACATACATACTAATATGATACAAGGGTTGGAGTGTTGATTGTTGTTGCTGTAGGGTTTAACGCCATCCTTCAGCACACGATAGACTATACATGGCGGCCAGTATTATTGGTGGAGGAAGAACCCGGGAAAACCCTCGGAAAGAACCACCGACCCACGAGTAGCTACTTGGGAAGCTTTCTCACATAACTATATTAGCCGAATCTTAGACTCGAACCCACGCAGACAGAGGTGAGATGGCAGTGATCCGTAACGGAAAGCGCTTTAGACCACTCGGCCACTCGGGGCCCCCGGAGTGTTGATAGACACACTATACCTATACATATCACATACAAGCAATAGCAGATGTGCTTATAGACAAACTATTGTTACAATTCTAAGATAAACTAACGGTTCCTCCTTCGTCAACCAATCAATGGGAATGGCGGAAATGAAGGTGCAAGGATGCAGCATTGTTTCACGCATGTGTCGACACTGAAGGATTCTGTGACACGGCTGTAGCATATTTCTTTACACTGCAAGTCTTTGTGCAGAACTTTGATGTTATTTATTATCTGTCATTGTAACAGCGGAACCGGAGTAATTTCCAGAGAAAGTCTGTGTGAAGGTAGTTAAAAAAGCATTTCCCATGTGCACGAAGATCATTTACAATGTGCTGTTAAACCCATTGGTCTTCTCTAGTATCTTTTCGACTTTGAGATTTTGATCAATGCAAGATTTTCCATCCATGAAACCGTGACGTTCCTGGTTGCTTTCCCATATCAAATAGAATATTTCTGTATCTTCTGACTTCGGCATTTCTGAGCAGACTGTTTTTTTTACCAGTGCCTTTCACGTTTTTGAGGGCTTCGATGGACTTTGGTCAGTGTTATGTTCTCCCCACTGATGTCAATGTCCTCTTCGGATTCTGAGATCAAGTGGAATCGGCATGAATGGTCTGTTCAGTACCTTTCGAAAGTGTTACTTCATCGTCCCATTTTGTCCCTTTCGTGAGAGAGGATGTCCGAGCTACACTCTTCATAGGTACGTGTTGATCTGTTGCGTAGTCACATTTAAGCTCTTTTGTGTTCTTATACTGGATCTTTATGTAATGCCTCTCTGCTGCTTGTTCTAATCATGCATCAAGATGTTCAGTGTAGTGCCGCTTGTCATTTATTGCTCTGTTCTTCACTTCTCCGTTCTTGTCAGAGCGTTCGATCGCGTCTTTCAATCTGTAGCAATTTTGCCTCTATATTTGTTTCGAAGTTAGTTTTATTTCTTCAGGAGACTTCAAGATGGGCTGGAATATCATATAGCCCATGAAAGTGTCAGAATTATTTCAACGATGCAGACCAACAGACCGTAACAGCTTTGAAAGTGGAGTTTCCTCAAGTGTGGCCTCCAATTTCTCTATACTGATTGGTTTTTATCCAACTGTGGAAGAGAATGACTTGAGATCGATTACGACCTCGTCGCCTGTATAGCTTTCAAGTTGTAATAATCAGTTGACACATATTTGTTTCATCCTTGTGAATCAAGTCAGGCACATTGTAAATTTGCGCATTGAAACGTTGATGATACAAGTGTACATTAGAGGTACACCTGATATATTAAACAATGACCGTTGTACGTGGGCGCGTAATTCAAGTGCGTGTAGTTCAAGCGTGAAAACCTGTTTGTGCGAAATTTTATGGAACTGGACTCTGTGAAGGTGTCCGTGAATTTTTCACAAGCGCACCAGAGGTGCTTGCAGCCGTATCATCACGTGCTGCGCCAATTGATAAATAAGTTGAAATGCTAGTATGCACCGGTTGATAAATAAGTTGAAATGCTAGTATGCACCGGTTGATAAATAAGTTGAAATGCTAGTATGCACCGGTTGATAAATAAGTTGAAATGCTAGTATGCACCGGTTGATAAATAAGTTGAAATGCTAGTATGCACCGGTTGATAAATAAGTTGAAATGCTAGTATGCACCGGTTGATAAATAAGTTGAAATGCTAGTATGCACCGGTTGATAAATAAGTTGAAATGCTAGTTTGCACCGGTTGATAAATAAGTTGAAATGCTATGATGCACCGGTTGATAAATAAGTTGAAATGCTAGTATGCACCGGTTGATAAATAAGTTGAAATGCAAGTATGCACCGGTTGATAAATAAATTGAAATGCTAGTATGCACCGGATGATAAATAAATAGCAATGGGAGTCGATGATAGTATCAAAAATGTCGCTGAAGATCGGTTGAAAAATCTGATCGACTGCAATGGTTTGTTACTCAAGGACTATCAAAATTGATCACACTGCCGTCAACAGAAAATATGCCGACCACGGTTGGCAAAATTATCAATGAAGCCTCTCAACAACGAATAGCGATTGCAAACTTGATAATCGGAAGTGGATTTGGACGGTAAGAAAAGGTATTAGACAAATCAATAATGTATAAACAATGCCTATATTTGACAAGTGTCTGCCTGAGTTGGTGGATTTTCAGAGATTTTTCAATATTACTCATATCCCGCTAGAGTTTATGATCAGGTTAAAGTAGAATTACATCTGCAGGACACGTCTTTATATGAGGCTATTGGGGAAATCGAGGAGAAAATGAGCCGACAAAACGGTAACGAGTATGATGACAACGACAAAGTTGGATTTGTCAATAATGGAATCATAGCATTGTTCAAAAGCGCACATTATTCCATTGATGGAAAGAAATTCGAATAAGTTCATGGAAACGTTGAGGTTGGCACGAGGATTATCAGACTCGTAAAATACAGCGATGATTACTCAGAAAAGCTGGTTCAATAAGTAATGTTTGTTAAGATGTAATTGATCCGGCAGACCAAAGGAGGCATACCAACGTCTCTACTACTCTAAACAAAAAAGACGTAGTCATCAATGCCAACCCAACATTTAAAATGTGATTTTTTTTCAGCGTCGATCACAACTCATTGGGGGCTTATTGAGGTTTCCGTGTGCAATTCACCTCAATCACACGTTTGGGAGTTGCAGAAATGTTCACATGGTTATATTTATGGCCGAATAAAATGGTCATCTTATTTCGTAAGAACAATATAAACGATGCAATTTGGCGTTTTGCAGGTGTCACTAATGGTAAATGTAACTTTGTCGATGCCTGTGCTAACCCCCTAACTGTTTGCGGAATCACCTTTGTTATCGTTTATGCGAGCTGGAACCGCTTCAACGCTATAATGTCTTGCACATCCCAAAGATGAGCATTCCAGAATTTATCAAATGGGACAGTTAACATGACAAATAAGTACAAAACAAGTCTGACAGTATCAAACCGTGTTTGTGGTCGTTTCAAAAGAAAGATTCAGAAAATAAACAATACATTTGTTCCCTGATAATTTACCCTTAGAAATATGTTCTAAGGGTAAATTATCAGGGAACTAATGTTTTACTTTTCATCCGGATCCATCTGAAGAAATTTCACTTAATGATACAATCAAATCGCACATATGTATGTTAGTATATGGTCTTACAGGAACCGACATCACAATATTGCCGCTAAAATGCAAATTTTCCAACACCACTTGAGCATCATAGTCGGAACAGCCCAACTTATAGAATGTTCCATTTGCTAAACTAATCACTATCATCATCAGTCTTTTGACCTAGTGTGGTCGTTGAGGCACTGTGCTGCTGAACATCTGACCAGTTCCCTCCACTTGACTCGACCATGTGCCAATGCCTGTGTCTGTGCAAAACTTTTCCTGGTCCATTCTGTGATGTTGTCACTCCACTTTTTTATCTGTCTACCTCTCCTTCTACCACCTTGGACACTACCCTGCAGTACTGTTGTGGATAGACTGTTGGCCTTGTGTGACATGGCCATACCATTTCAGCTTTCTCTTTTTGACAATGGCGAGAAGGTCTTCATAATGGCCTACTTTGTGCCTGATGGTGTTGCGCACTTCTTCATTTCTGATGTGGTCCATGTAAGAGATGCCAAGGATGGTTCTGTAGCATCTTATTTCAAGGGCATGAATTATTCGTTGTAATTCTGTCGTCAGGGTCCAGGCCTCACATGAATACAGAAAGATTGAGATGACTAGTGCTCTCAATAGTCTGATTTTAGTTTTCAGACAGATGTTCTTGTCTCTCCAGATGGGTCTTAGCTTTAACATAGCTGCCATTGTTTGTGCTGCTCGTGACAAAATTTCTGCTCTTGATCCCTCTTCCGTGATTATGGAACCAAGATATTTGAATTGGCCCACTGTTTCCACTTCCTGTCCTCTGACTTTAATCTTGATTGAGATTTGTTTGCCACTGTTTGTCTTCAGCGTTGTCTTCTCGGCACTTATCTCCATGTCAAATCTGGAAGATGTTTTATCCAGGTTCGTCACTAAGGTGGCAAGCTCATCTTCACTGCCTGCCAGCCCATCAATGTCGTCTGCAAAGCGAAGGATGGTGATGTTACGCCCTCCAATGCTGACTGTCCCACAATGGTTTTCCAGGGCTTCGCTCATGATGCGCTCTAAGTAGATGTTGAAAAGCGTGGGTGACAGGAGACAGCCTTGCCGTACTCCAACTGTAGTCTTGAACCAGTCCCCCAAAGAACCTTGAGCAATTACTGCACTGGTAGCCTTGGCGTACAGCTGCTTGATGGTGTTGGTCAACTTTTGACCCATGTTGTACTTCTTCATTGTGGCCCACAATGCCTCATGCCACACTCTATCAAAAGCCTTTTTGAAATCTATGAACACATGATAGATGTCTTGTTGATGTTGTGAGTACTTTTCACACAGAACCCTAAGATTGAAGCTAAACTAATGCTTCCTACAAAAACGAAAAAAAATTACGCCACTAACGCCATACCAAAACATCTAACTAACCGAGATTTCCTCTCCAAGAGAGACTTTGGGGGTTACTGGGTTTTTTGTGTTGGTCTTTTATCCCAAAAGCTTTGTACGCATGCGAGATTACCCGACATGAAACCAATTCGTGGTCACGCCTCCTCTGCTGCTGTGATTTAGATCATTATTATATATCAATACTATGGCATCAGAATCTTACACAACTAGATTAGTTCGAGGACCACTAGAAGCAATTAAGAAATCTCTACCAGTACGTGATTCTGTAAGGCGAAAGTTACAAGAACGTCAGAAATATTAGGTGGATTTTACAGAGTTTTCAACAATTATTCAGTAACACCCCGGAATGAATCAGAGATTTCTATCAGACAGATCACAGGGAGTTATAGTAGATGAAGCAACATCAGATCCAGTACCAGTTGTCAGTGGGGTTCTTCAAGGGAGTGTTTTGGGTCCCATCCTCTTCCTAGTGTTCATCAATTATCTACCTGCATGCGTTAAATAAAACACAAGACTTTTTGCAGATGACTGTATAGTCTACCGGGAAATAAATGACTCCAAGGACTGCAATGTCCTTCAAGAAGACCTGAACCAACTGGCACTCTGGGAAAAAACTTGGGGGTATGTCATTCCACCCAGAAAAATACAGCATCCTAAGAGCTTACAGGAAAAATCTCCAATGTTGTCAGGATACACTCTTAAGGGGCACAAGTTATCCAATGAGCAAGTAACAAAATATATCGGGGTTGAATTGTCTAGAGACCTCTCTTGGAATAGACACATATACAAGATAGTAAGCAAAGAGGACATTAACCTTGATTTCCTTCGCCTCAATCTCCTAATCAACAATGAAGAAGTAAAAAGTGCGGCATATTTCACTCTGGTTCGACCAGGTCTTGAGTAATGCTCGACTGTGTGGAACCCATATAATAAAGATCTAATAAATAAGATAAAGATGGTTCAGAGGACAGCTACTATATTCACCACAAATAAATATCTTAACACTAGCAGTGTCGATGCAATGTTGAACCATATCCAGTGGGAATCACTCGAATCCAGGCGAACCAAGGCCCAGCTGACCATGATGTACAAGATTGCGAATAACCTAGTGGACAAATACCTGACCCTGGCATATAGACAAACTAGGTCAAACCACAAGAAAAAGTTCAAATTAAAGTCAGCATCGACAAATTGTTTCAATTTCAGCTTCTTCCCAAATACAATAGGGACTTAGAACAAATTACCATCACCAATTGCAGAAGCTTCTGACTTGGCATCTCACAAGCAGGATCTTTCCAAAATCACATTCTAATGAACTAATCAGCTACAAGTAAGACCTAGTGGTTTTCAGAGTTATGCCAGTTGAGGTTTCCATATCTCATTGCCGCTACGGTAGCCGGATTTGTCTGAGTATGAAGGGATGAAAACGTACACTGACACTCTTTTACTTATTTCTGCTTTCATGTCATTACTCTTCTGAGTGTCCTATCACTTCCGTCTATACTTTATCTTTGACCACGCACCGCCCGTTGCTTAATAGTCAAATGTGACTGACTCAACGTACTTTAAGATAAATAGATAGACTTGTTACTGAAACAACTAAACATCTTCTTCCTCAACCTGAAAAAATAGCTAGAAGAACTAAAGAAACATAAAGACGTTTACAACATCTTCCTGGTTAAATGCCAACCAGCAAAATCTGCTGCTAAAGAGAGAAAGATAAAACAATTATGAAAAAGTCGAACAATTACGTAATAATTTGTTGAAGAAGCTTAAGAAGCAATCGATAAACCTGATGAAAAGGAATTTCCAGCTCTTGTTATTATGAATTATGAATATAGAAAAAGAATGCTGAAACCAGAGCACAAAAATCGCTTACTATAAGGAGAACTGGATTGATAGTTTTTTTTTTAAAAAAACTAACACAAGTCGAATCGATAAATCAAGTGCACTGTATAATGAATACCGTAATGCGGTATACGAGGTGTACTTTCCATTTAAAGAAGGAAAACGGCGAAAAATAGATCAAAAACAATGAAAGAAAGAACACAAACAGCAGAAAACACAAGAGATGAGAATTCTTCCATCCGTTCAAAATTTGATTGATAAACGTAAACCTGGGACCTATGAAAAAATTAAAGATATAATTGGTGATCAATTAGCTTAATTAATATACTGCAGATGATTCGAATTATTCATTTGATATGTTACCAGAACATCATGGTTTGTATGAGATTGATTATTGTAAGATGATCTTAAGGATTCATCATAATAAGAATAGTATTAGTAAATATGATAACGAGTTCTTCAAATCTTTTCTGCAAAAGGAGAAAAAAGAAAAAGAATATTATCCAGAAGATCCTCCTAGCTCCACTGGAAGTCGTTTTGGTTCAGGCGTTAAAGAAAGTGATCATCTTTCATGTCCTAACAATATTCCCGAAGACGTATAATAAATATAAATCCTCATGGGAGGAAAGTGAGCTGGAAATAATTCTCGGGGAATAATTAATGAAGCAGCTAATATTTGCCAACGATTTTTTTTACAGATGGTATTAGGGACATTAGCGTTTATCGATTTCCTATCGATGAAATCGCGTATGGTTTTTACAGTTATTAGATAAATAGATAATAAATACGATGATCATACAAAAATGCTCAACGTGGGCCTATAATGGTCAGGGTGATAAATTCACCATTGCCATCCTATAAAGCAACTTACAAAAATGGACTTGGTGATGTTGTTCAGGGTTTATTTAGAAGGATTGCCCCAAATGCAATACCAATCGCGAAACAATTATCAATGAAGGCTAATGACGTTCTTCGTGAAAAGCTCCCGAGGTTATTGGTAACGTTGTCAGTAAGGCATTCTCGGCAATCAAGGATAGACTAGCACGATTAATACGACGGAACCGAAAACTACAGCCAGTAAAATTATCCAGCACTGACGTTATGTCTGCAAGTGTCAGTAAAATAATAAATCAAACTGCAAATCAGAAACTAGCAGAATTTGCAGTAGCAGAAGCAGAAAAAATATAACTTTCTGTCTGATATCAGGAAGTGGTCTTCGTGATAGATGATAAACTTTATAATAAATTGTTTACACGTGCATCTGATCCAGCATTTGATATAGACAAACCCGTACTCAAAGATGAATATGTACGTAACTATCAGAATTATTCTATGATGCAACGCGAATCAAATAAACATAGTCGAATTGAATTGCAAGTTCAGGATACAAGTAGATATTTCTTTCCCGCTGAAGCGTTTAATGAAGAAGTAGGCGTATACAGCATATAACGCTGATGGTAGGGTTGGTTTTGTTTATAATGGAAGTATGTCTTTTTTTGATAGCGCTACATATATCGTCGAAAGAAAAAATATTGAAACAATTAAAAAATATGTTGACGTTGCTACAACGATAATACATGTAGGAATAGCTAGATATTCTGATGATAATACAACATCATATGGTCCATCAATGGTGTTTGCTAAAGATACTTCTAATAATCCTGATAGTAGAAACGTAACTACCGGTAATATACGAAACGCTCAAGGAGCTGTAGAAATACTTACAGTAATATCGATGAATGATAATTTCAACCTAGGATTCTTTACACACCGATCAATGTTAAAAGGTGATAATAGATTTTCATGTGCAATACCACCATCTCTTTTAGCAGAAATCTTAGAAATGTTATTTGTGGAGCCAAACATACACTTGCGCTTGTAGGAAAAGCTCCTGTCAACGATGCAATATGGCGATGCTGGTAAAGTAATATTATCACAACTGTCATCGTGGATGCCAGTAATGACTCCATCGATTGCCGAAGAACAAACGTTACTCGTTTTTATGGATCAAGGCAGTAAATTCATGTTATCATGGTTGACAACAACCACAGATCGTACTCAAAGCGCTATTAATGGTTTATTTACGTGACATATAGCATCACAGCAAGGTGTTATTGCACCACATGTTTTCATTGCTTTTCAAAATACTAATCGCTTAAATTCTCTAAAGCATAATCATGTGATATTTACAAAACTCTGTGTTTCTGACGTTTGATGAAATGTATGGGTCTTGATCAGAATATGGATACTAATTTGCAAATATCACTGCTAGATTTTCAAATTCTATATCCGATCTATATTTTTTCACTGGAACATCTTGATTTAACCAGGCAGACTGTCGTTGATATACACTTCAAAGCTTGTGTCAACTATGTTGGTGCTGTTGATAACAGAGCAATTGCTGTTTTTTTACTCCGCGATAAACCAATGTTACTTGAAGGTGCTGGAGGACGAATGAGAATCATTGATGCACCAGAAGATTAGGGGCTGTAAGAACTGCATCCTAGATGGTGCTGTAAAGAAAGCTATTTTGGTTTGTACACGAAAACAATAGGAAACGGCTTTCGATTACCAGGAACAAGATGTCGAATACCAACAAGAATAGATCTTCCGTTACCCGGTACAACACCTAAAACAAAGCCGTTAACCAATTTTGATTTACTCGCGATGGCAGAATCAATGAATTTCATCGTGTTTTTATGCGATAGAAAATGCCTCGCACACGTGAAACCGGTATTATCAACTTAACGTGATCTGGTCCGGATAGGGTTGCATACGAGGTGACATCTCGACGTTGTTTGTTTCGACTCATTATTTAACCCGGGACGGTGGACGACAACCTATGTTGACTCTTTCGTTATCAACTCGAGTGAACGACCCATTTGTGGTCATCTTCTTGTTAAAACATTGAATGCACTGGCTTAAACAGTCCAGACAGTAGACCCTTATTGATTTCACATTAAAACACGTTTCATATTATGTCTATTAACATAACTTTACTCATCCCGACGACGCGGTGTTCATGTAGATCTAACCAGCAGCAGAAGGGGTGGACAGACCAACTTTTTAGGCGTCGACGAGGCTTCCTTCTCGTTAATATTTAATAGAAGGGTCTATTTGACAAACTGAGGCTTCCTAGTAAATATTTAATAGAAAGGTCTATTTGGTTTCTTGTAAGGGTCCAATGGCAAAAAGAAGACGCCATTGTCGTTGGAATACACCCCCTCTGCTGCTATGGGTTAACAATTCTTTTACGATGAAAATCGCTACTATGAAAGTCCTTAGGATTTCACAAACAGACTAATTTGTAGAACCTCACCTCGTAAATCAATTAGATTATTAGACTGGTCAGTGAGTCTGAAATTAATTCTCGTTAGCGAATTATTATGACATCGCATATAGACTGGATTAGTTGGATCCTCAATTATTAGAAATCCTGGAGGAGCTGTTGGTGCAAATGAATATAAAATATATCCCTGCTGAGCTTGATTTGATCGCTCGAGATTTATTTGATAGCTTCCTTCGATAACATCACATACTAAATTCAATGCAATCACCGAGGATATATTCACATTTTGAGGAGCAATATGTCTGCCGCCTCCGTCTGGGTCGTTATTATGTTTGAGTATTTTTGTTTGTGGTTTCCATTTGGTGAGTATCAGAGAAAAGTTTTCTTGAATAAGATCATTAACAGATTTTTTTAGCTCATTTGCGTTATACCCAGGAAACTTGAAATCGGGTAAATCAGCTTCTGTTATATTGTAACCAGTTAGGAATTTTTCTTTATCCCCATTCTTATCATTAATTATCCCCTGAATTATTCGTTTGTTGATATATTCCATGTCAGATACAAGTTGATTTAATATCTCAACATATTTTATGATCTCATCACGTGGCTTTGTTATATCAGAGAGATGCTCCTGAAAGCTCCGTCGTAGTCGTTCTAGTTGTGTTTTATGTAATCGATTAATCTCACTATAGTAATCAATGATGTATCTTAGCGTAAATGCAATGGTAACGAATGAATCAAGGGTTTTCTCGAAAACAAAATCCCATTGCATGGTATTGTTATCGGTAAAGATAAATCTTTCGGTTACTTTTGCATTTTTATGCTATACAAATCATCTCGATATGATGGGTTGATTTCGTGGTATGATTGTATATCCGTGACATAATAAGATTTTTGTGGTTCGGGTATTTGATAAGATGCCTGAGGTGGTATTTCAGGCCATCCTAGTACGGTTCTTATAGAACTCTGATAGATATCTACAACATAACTAGGTGAGTTTATCACAATCGCGGATGATACTGTTGGTTCATGAACCGTTATAGCGATTTTCGATTCTGTTCCAGTAATGGATTTTATTCTACGCTGGAATTCAGCATTGATTTGTTCGATTTGGTATGACCCAGATGGCAGCGAAACAACGTTCCAGTCTGGAGTTCCGTCTTCTTTATTCTTATTAGCAAATACCAAGGAATTATTCGGTTGTTGACCGCCAAATGCTACCGACCTAATATTAGGCAAACTATGATATACTCGTAACTTTGCTAGCGCTATCTCCTTCACGGGAATCGGAGTGGGGAAATTCACACTGAATTCAGGATTCGTTGAGGTTATTGAGATCATGCTGGTTTTCACCGGGGTTGTGTTCTCCACTATTCGTTGAAGTAGTTTTTGCGGTGTTGTCATTGTTATTATATTCATGTTGTATTTCTAATTTTGCCATCGCGGAATCATAAATACTTACCATCGCTGTGAACTCACTATCTGATATAAATGTATCATCGAGTGACGACGATATCAACGAGGATAATTGCGAGTATGCGGTTGACAACATGAAATTTAATTAGGTAGTCTTGCAGTTTACTCTGGCTGCACGATGATATTTTTTTGTTATTATCGAAATTATTCTCGCAATTGTTGTCGCTGCGGATATGCAAATTGGAACAGCTATCGGGGCAATCATTATCACCGAGGAGAGTATAATTCCGGCTCCGGCGATTACACCACTCACAGAGTACACGGTAACATTAAAGTCGGTGATTCTTCGTCGGTATTTTTTTTATTTCTGTTTGATACTCCTCAGTGAGTGTTTTGAGTTTAGTCTGAAACTCTCTGACCTGATCATAGCGATATTGAGAAATCCAGTCTATAGATTGCTGGTCTACCCGTAAATCGTGTTATACTAGATATTTTATGCATGGTAACGCTCCAAACAGGATCAGTAGCTCTTTTTTTTTACCACCTTCAAGCTCTCCTGGTTCATATAAATACCTAACAGTGACATTATCGAGTATTGATTGTTTTGAAAAATCTTCTTGTGGTTTTACTGGTATATACTTCTTTTTAATCGCGTTGTTAGGTTTCACATTAATCGTTCGAGTAATCTCGTTTTATAGCGCGGTAATTACAGCTGGTAATCTCTTGACACATTCACGAGATCGTTTATCCTGAATAAATTCCTTCGCGTACTGATATCCAAATAACCGCTCAGCAAGTGTACGATTAAATCGTTCAACAATTGCCTGATCGCGATGTAGTGCAGTATGCCCTCGTCTGATAGTGACATTATGATGCTTCATTGTTGATAGAACCGCACCCTGAAATTCCTTGCCAGGATCAACTTGTAACAGATTTGGCCAGTGCAGAGGACCCCTTCGATAAATCCTTTCAAATGCAGAAGCCACTTCAATTGATGATTTTGTCTTTAGCGGTTCTGCTTGTTTGTATCGACTCGCAACATCAACTACAGTTAACGCGTATTTATAACCACCACCATGTGGCAGAAATAATATATCAGCCTGATGAACTTCATTAGGAACAGTCACATCAAAATGCGAGTAGTTAATTTGTTTAGGCGGTGGTAGATAAATTTACCATATCGCCTGTTTAGGTAACCAATTAGCCGCAGTGGTATATTTTACCTTCGCAGCGCTAGCGAGATTACCGATTGCTGATTTGCCCCTCCAGTATCCTCTTGGAGAATAATAAATAGATTCCATGTTGTTATTAATTACCAGCATCTAACATCAATTTACCTTTCATAGCCGATTTTACTAACCATAAAGCCAACTTTTCTTTGTAGGATTTATCGGTGATAGAATTCAACGCATGAATTAATTTCACATCTGTGAGATGTCTGTGTTGCAGATTGCTACTTTTATAAGCAACATCATGAGCATGACACGCTTTATCAATGGCGTTTATTGGATATTCACCGGGTCGGGGTTGGTTATGATCATCGAGTCTGATATCGAGTCTCGTCCCGGGTCCACAATAACTATACCCTGGAAGGTGTTTTTCTCCTGGATACTTTGCCCATGGTGTTCCCGGGAGTTTAGCTAGCTTGGCTGCAATATCACCTCCTCGTTTTTTTTTAAATTATCCACAGATCTCATAGAAACAAATCTAAATTTCTTTGTACTGCATTGTACGCATTTACCAGAAAGTGCTGATCGGCTATTTTTAGTTGTAATCGTCGTAAAGTCGTTTGTGCCAGTACGCTTTTTACATTTCACACAATATAGATCCATAATTTATTTATAATAACATGAATGTAATTGATTATTCAGCTACCCGACGACGGGAACCTATTAAACACCATTCGATGTTGCCGAATTCAATTAGAATGATTATAATCGGACCATCTGGAAGTGGCAAGACACAATTGTTACTTAATTTAATAACGAGATGGATGAAATGGGACAAGTTGTATTTGATAGCTCCCAGTCTAGATGATCAACGATGTTACAATGTGTTAAAAGATTTTAACGACAAAGCAGTAGAAGAATCCGGCGAGGATATTATTGAGTTTATAACCGATATCGATGAAGCACCGAGCATTGATGATATTGATGGAGATATTAACAATTTAGTCGTATATGATGATATCATGTTAGACAATCAAAAGAATCCTGCTAGGATATTTTCCAGAGGTAGGCATAAAAAAAAACTGACGTGATATATGTCACTCAACGATACACACAAATACCAAAAGTGATCAGAGATAACTGCAATATTTTTGCCGTATTCAACGGAGTTGATACTCATACGCTAAGAAATATTTGGCAAACTTGGTGCTGCGGTGATATGGTTCATAATCAATTTAGAAATTTCTTTAGTCGTGCTGTCAATTCCACATGGATTTGTTACGATAAATTTATCAGATCCTCGGACGCGATATCGTGTCAGACTTGATAAAATATTCAGTTAAAATCGTTTACTGGATTTCGTAAAAGAATTGTTAACCCATAGCAGCAGAGGGGGTGGATTCCAACGACAATGGCGTCTTTTTTTTTTTTTGCCATTGGACCCTTACAAGAAACCAAATAGACCTTTCTATTAAATATTTACTAGGAAGCCTCAGTTTGTCAAATAGACCCTTCTATTAAATATTAACGAGAAGGAAGCCTCGTCGACGCCTAAAAAGTTGGTCTGTCCACCCCCTCTGCTGCTTAACCAGTTCTTGCCACCAAAACGAATTTGACTGAGTTTACTAGGCGGGTTGGCGGTGGTGTTGACCACAGTGAGCTTATTGGAGTTTCTATTATATACAGTGAACCAGTTTCGGGTACTTTTCCCATTGGATGATTAAGTCAGGTGGGTTGTGTCGCAACACGTCAAATATTGCGACATAGTCGTAGAGACGTATACAAGGCATGAGAGGAATAAGGATCGGCTATAATTTTTAAATTCCTTAGAACTGTTCTAGTCTTAATATCAGTCTGCACATGTACTTAATGTTTCGTTTAGATTTTGTAGAGGAATCATGTGTTTGCATTCTTCTTTGGAGTTACAAAGTGGTCATATTACTGTCTGGACTAAACACGGTTCTGGGATTCTTGTAAATTCATTCAAAAGAGTTTTGATGACTGCTAGATTGAATACTGACAAATTTACAATACTTCTTAATCAAGGATATTGGTACAACAGCACATATGAGACATGGAATTCATTCGGAACAGGATTATTTTGGACTTGTGATATAACTTTTAAGATTATTTATTTTTGATTCATTCAAAATACTATTAAGTTCCTCTTATATTTTCATTCTGTAACTTCGGGAATTAAACTTTTTGTAAAGTTTAACAGGTATTGTATGTCTGTAAACAAGTCATGTGCATTATATCTGTTATTTCTTCTGTTATCATCAATCTATTTGTGTAGCTCTGAGATATTGTTTGCGTTTTCATTAGCATTCAGCTTACAATTTCTGTCCATGTCTTAACATCTTTTGAATTTTTTTATTTATTTTTTTTAAAGGGTTTAATGCCATTTTTCAGTACACTATAGGCAATACATGGCGGCCAGTATTACTGGTGGAGGAAGAACCCGGGAAAAACCTCGACCCACGAGAAGCTACTAGCAAGCTTTCTCATATAACTACATTAGCCGAATCTTGACTCGATCCCACAGCAGACAGAGGTGAGACGGCAGTGATCCGTAACAGAAAGCGCTTTAGACCACTCAGGGGCCCCCAACATCTTTTGAAATGTTCTGCTTCTCATAATTGGATATTTTGTACACAATTTCTAATAGTTGCATGAAACTTGTTAAATTATGTTAACTAGTTTTTGAGAAGGCTTTTCATGTTTTAAGTAGCAGTGGCCATTTGTGATGTTGAAGATCAGCAGTATTTGTGTAAATCTGAAATCACATTTTATGCTTAATGTCAATATTTATAAAATTATGTTTAACTTAGAAACCAACTATATCTGACTATGGATAGAGTCTGGTTACATTATAGCTATTGTTAGAACACAACTAAATAACAGACTAACAGATATCATAATACATTAAGCTTCATGATGGGTGGAGAATGTGTGAATCTGTAATACAAACATTTTCTAAATACTAGAAGATTATGATTCTGGTAGCATATATGAAATTGACTACACTTGCATTACCATTTTAATGTCAACCCTTTTACTTCTGTGATTTTATACCAATGACCAGCAAAAGCCCTTGATCATAGCATTGTAGATGAATGTGTGACTGACTGTAGCCAAAGATAAATAGGTCAAAATTATCATTGAAAGAATGAACCATCTTCATAATAACTCATTTTGAGATCAAAGGAATTGCATTAAAAGGCCTATGAAATATAGGCAAATGAAAAAGCTTTAACCAACTTTTACACCCATTTTCTTGAACATTACCCCGGAGTCAAAGAAATTAGCATACATGTTGCACAATGAACTGACTTAGCTTCACAATGATTTATCTCAAGAAAATGAAAAAAAAGCCTGGAGTTTAAATTATATAAGCAAACAATAAAATTTTTTTTTTAAAAATCATGCAAATTTTCACGGACTTAGAGCCAAAAGGGACAAATGAGCATGTCACCCTACTATGAAAAATAAAACTTAGATCATAATTTAACTACTGATGCTATCACAGCCATAGTTTCTACCTTGTCACTTCTCTTTAATATTGGCTCATCTGTGTTTTCCACTTGTTAGAAGCTAGTCTGACCAGTCCAATGCTGTTTTTTTTAAAATATAAATTGTTCTCGACAATATCAGCATTTTAGAAATGTGGAATTCATTATTGTTAGGGAAGTTTGCAAATCATTATACACAAGAATAATTCTGATGGTTGCAAAGATTCCAATGGAATACTGGTCAAAATTCATCTTCAACAGGAATGTTTGAAACTAATATTTGGAAAGACATTTTCACAAGTCCCAGATATTAGATATTCCATTCTTTTTATCGCTTTAATACAGATTTTTTTTATTTTCTTCTATAAAGTTTTGCTAATGTCTTCAAATGTGTACTTAGTTGGGGACATTTTGTGCACTTGTGTAATTTGTAAAATTTGCAGCCATGACAGACATCAAATGAGAGGATTGTTCTTAAACAATAGTCAGTGATATTATCCAAAATTTAAAATACTTTTAAGGAAGCAATTATTGTATTTATGAGCCTTTTGCTTAATCATCTGAACAGAGAATAAGTGAAACCATCTCAAAAGAATAAATAAGACTACTCCAAATCCGTTCTGTAGGAAATATATTCTACTATAATAACAAAGCTCAAATGCTCATGGTTTTTAGTAATTGTTATCGGAATCTAATAAAAGTGTAATATTTGTGACTACTGCAGAAAAAATCCATTATGGTCTTTAAAAAAACAACAGGAAAACAGGTCGTTTTGGTGCAAAAAGAACTACCTCATTCCCAGAAAACTTCCACTTAACACTCACAAAAATCATGGATCCCTCAACCCCATTTTCTTAAAGAATGTTATGGCACTACTTGTATTCAAACCTACCAAGCCAAGTTCTTTGTACTTAGAACGGCTGGAAAACATTTTTTTAAACTGTTACAAAGTTGACCTAATTAAAAAACACCCAAGTACTCAAGATAAATGATGACAATCTTTTTATTTTTCAACAGTGGAGGGCAGGGCAACTGAACCAGATGAACTTGTCACCCTCAAACATGACATCTTGTCTGCAACAGCACAGTTCAGATCACCATTCACAGAAACCAAGCCAATTAGAGATGTGATGGTCATCTCAGAACTCAGGACAAATAAAAATACTTTCATATATTTAATGTAACATCTTGTCTGCATGAGCACTTTCCTATATATGTCTTTTATACAATTTAACTTGGATGTCTAAAACAGCACTTTCCTATATATAATGTCTTTTATACAATTTAACTTGATGTCTAAAAAACAGCACTTTCCTATATATAATGTCTTTTATACAATTTAACTTGATGTCTAAAACAGCACTTTCCTATATTTAATGTCTTTTTTACAATTTAACTTGGATGTCTAGAACAGCACTTTCATATATTTAACATAATTCTATGTATTTTTTGCAACAGCATTTACAGCACTTTCATATATTTAATGTAATTTATGAATGACCACTTGTAAAATGATCAGCACATTACTAATTGGCTTGGTTTCTGTGAATAGTTGATCAGGACAAATTGTGTATCAAACTTTTCTAAAAATTAATATTATGACCAAGCTAGCCTTCCAGTTGATCAAAATCTCTTAAATGTTTGAAAGTTGGTATTCATTTTTTTTTCATGCTATTCTTTGATGAATCTTTCAAGTGTGAAGTTTGCATTTGTTCAACGTCATATACTCCTTTTGTTAAAAATGACCAAGAAAATACTATCCTTCCTTAATGAAATGACAATCATTGCAGTCACATCAGTTTTCCACAAAAGAAAGCCTTTATAGCTCATTTGCAGTGATTTATGAATTGTTACATGTTCCATAAGGTCTCAAAACGTTAATTCAACTTTTTTTTCTTTCTTCCGACATGTTATTGTGATTCGCTGATCTGTAAAACCAATTTTTGCATTATCATTTAGTAAGAGACAGAAGTTGCAACCACATTGTTTTATGTCCAGTCTTTGCTAGAGCTCACAGTACTGTTACCCCCCGATAAAAAGCAGCATCACACCCAGTCTTTCCCATAGCTGATAGCAATGTGTTCACCTCACTAAAAAGTAATATCACGTTCAAGACATCATTGTACACCCAGTCTTAGCCAGAGTTCATAGCACTTTGCTGCTCTCGAATGTAGTATTACACAGATGACAACATTTTGATATGCCCACCACCTTCACTGCTTTGAAAAAAGTGACAACTAAGTCTCAGCATTTGCTATTGCAAATGAAACAGAAAAGCAGAAGAAAAATCATAAAATCAGTTAACTGATAGAATGTTTTCAAGGCAGAACTAAAACTGTGACATAATATAAATAATAATAAAAAGACTAGTGTGAAAGAAAACTAACATGTATCTACCTGAAGACATGTTATTTTCAACCAGAGAATAATACTGCCAGATGTAAGCACTAAAAAGTAAACTGACAAATAACTTAATTTCTCTCCAAACATGTATTTAACAAATATAATCAATGAAGTATAGGTGCCATAACAGATTACATAAATACATATATGGAGGGCTTTAATTTTAAAAAATTTAATGTCAATACATTACGATATCAAACTTTCCTCCATGCTGATGTTGCAATGGAACTCGTCCCTTCATTCTGTGATTATGTACAATGACATAGAAATCCTATAGCATTTTCTTGTCTAATAAAAATTTGTTAGACTCGTGCTATTTCAAATTAAAACAAATTTAACACTAAAGAAATACTCTTACTAAAAAGCAACAGTAGTATGTTAAATCTTTCTGCCGTCAATACAAAGTTTAATTGTGTTGGAAACTTATTAAAAAATTAGAAATAACCAGGATACTCCAAACTGAAACTTGTTTTGTCTGTAAGTGTGGAAGATATAGATTTAAATGAAAAATGAATGAACCCTTATAGAAAGGTATCGTCTTTCAATAATTAAGGAGGGGTCTTAGTGAAACATACTTGAGATCCAGAGATACAATTTACAATTCTGCATTAATTTGATAAGAACTCCATGAAATCAGATAACACTGGTGTTTAACTATACTAAACTGATTTCCTTGGGTACCATGCATATATTACTGAATAGTGTCATTGTATTGTTAGTCATAGTGATTACATACTATACTTTTGTCATCAATACATTAGGTATAGATATTTACAAATTTCAATAATTACAGCATATGGGATTCTTCAAAACATTTTATAGGTAGGATAATAGGATTCCGATATTTCTTCTGAGATTTTTGAACTTGCAACAACCAAAGAGACTAAACCAATACATATAAGGTAATACGTAATCTGTGTGCAAGTTTTCTGATACTATTCTGCACAAACTTTGCAACTTTTCAGTTTGAAAAACACTATTACCACAATGAGTCCAAGTGGATTATCATGGATTTGTTATGATATTTAGTATTTTTATTTGTTACTAATGGCAGATCAGTATCAATGTGTCACTTTTAGAAGTCTTCTGCCAATATTTTTTGGGGTGAAATTCACTGCCGTTGACTGGATTTTTAGATGATGTCATTTAAATGTTTGTTGTAACAATGGCCATTTTTAATATTGGATTTCCAACTTCTGTACAAATTGTATGCAATGATGCTTTCTGTCAATCTTGTTCAAATTCTGTTAAGAAGTTGTTTGAAAAGAATACATTTCATGTTTAATTTTAATATTAGTAATGTGGCCAAATTTAATAGTACATAAACATCAGTAGTACAAAGAATTTTATATCATGTCAGGTACGGTCAAATTCAAAAGTTAGGAGAGGTTGTTTTAAGGTGCCATTATTAACAGCTGAATGATTATCATTTGATGAAAAATTCTTCCATACCCTAATGTTTTCTTTGATTTGGTCAAGTTTTTTAAAATGATTTGTGAGATGCCTTATTACGGTTTTTCTATATTTAGTAATGGCAGACATTTATAATAATGGATCATCACAATTTGTGCGATTTTTGGAAAAAAGTTGAAAATAGTAATTGTTGACAGAAAACAAACAATTTGGGTCAAAGAGGCATGCAAGTGTGTTATAGAATGAACTGAAGTTTTATATTGATTTTTTCCCCATTTGTTTTAGATATGACTGAACTCGACTGCAAGGTAACAGAATGAACCGCTGTAGCTTCATACTGAATCATGTTAAGTATGAAAATAATCCATCAAGGAATTAAAGAAATATATGCAAATAAAATCTTTAATCAAAACTTTCATAAATTATTGAACCACCTACAGTGAAAAACTGACTGTTATGTCTCATTTTCTCACTAATGTGAGCTCAACAAAACACCATACATCATGTCAAGGCTTAGATTAGCTGAATAATTTATGTCAAATGGCATAGAAAAAAGCTAAAGATGCATTTTCAACATTAATGCAATTATGCTGTTTTTGTTCCTTAATTTCCTTGCGCTGTTAAAATGACATCAATATTTCAACAAATAACGATACAATAGACCAAATAATAAAAAGCTGCAATGGAATGACAAAATGACATGAATCTTTCTATTTCCTGTGAGCATGACAATGTGACCAGCAACAAGCTATACAGATACATTCAAAAAAATGCAAATTCATACATTACTTAAATGTAAATAAAGTTTTTATTCAAACAAAGTCAAATTACTGTGTCCATGTTGAAATCTGAATCATCACATATTTATTTTTGTCCACATGCATCCAGTATATTATCTGTGACAATAAAGAAGGAATGAAACCCTTGAAATTAGCTATACAAATCGTCATCTCCATCATCTGCAAAGTTGCCCTGATTGCCGCCTTGACTTGGGTTTTGGCCAGATCCTGAGGCACCACCTGGGAATCTGTATATAAAAGAAAACCAATTTTGTATTAACTGAAGCTAAAACTCACAAATTAAACTTTGTTATTTTTACAAAGTTCTGCAAATTTAATGCCTTAACTTTAAACTGCACCATAATACAAATTCCCTTATAAGAGCATTCAGCAGAAAGAAAACAAGGCAACTGCACTGAAGATTATGTGTAAATAGATACAGATAAGAGAAACGTTTCCATTCATAGTAACTTCTCTTAGTACACATTTTAACTATCTGATAAAATCTCTAAAACATATTTCAAAGAAAATATGTTCCAAAGGTTCCTGATATGTCTAGCTTTCCTTTGAATGCATCATACTGCAACTGAATTGAAACATGTTCAAAGAACATGATTACCTGACAAGCCTTTCTTGCAATGAATGTGTGCATTGTGTGTGTGATATGGAATTTTATAATAACTTTAAAAAAATTTCATGTTATGATACCTGCAATATGGCAATTTATAGTGATGTTTAGCACTGGGGCATAATGCTGCATGTTCATGATATTCCACCCAGCCACATTATTTTGACACAAGGCCAACCAGTCCTAACACTAACCTCTTAATGCTGAGAACTCAACAAGGCAAGTATTAGTACCATTTTATAAGTATGACTAGTAATGAATGAATTCACTGCTAAACTATCTTTAAACCCAAGTCAATGAATCAAGAAATATAGCTAACAATGACCAACATTCCCAAAAAGAGTGGTATTTTGCAGCTAATATTACACAGGTACCTAACTTAAATGAAAATCTTAAGTTGCTGAAGTGTGATTTATTATAGAACATACAGACCCACTTTCAGAGGAACAGAGGTATGCTAGACAAAAGGCATTAACACACAATGGTGTTATGACCTGCAGGCAAAATCCAAGAGAAAATGACCAAAATGTAAAGCTCAACCAAGGTGGGATGCTGAAATGGGGATGAATACACTGATGGAGAAGGTAAATATTTTATGGCCCATCCACATAAAATCTCACAAACATACCTGAAAGAACCACCAAATCCACGGCTCTGTTGCAATGTTTGAGCGAACATTTCATATTTGCGAATGTCATTGTCTGTGACAGACCTCCTGGCAAACTTCATGGCTTCTTCAAAATGAACTCTGGTGATTTCTGGGACTGGGTCATAATCATCCATTTCCTGAAAGAATAAACACATCACAATACAGCAATAGAAATAAAAAAAAGGGTATGCTACATGTGCCAAGAGAAGATATACAATGAAGAAGATGTAGCAAAAATAGCAGGGATATGGTTTACAGAATCAGGCTATCAAGTTATGATAGACCAATTGTTCAGATAAATATTGTACTACAGTACAATTCTGGATATCCGAAGCAAAAGTTAGTTTTTTTGTTACAGTTCCCCTCTATAACTTAGTTTCCTGTGTAGTCTGGCTGTGTATTTTGATCCTTATAAAGCTATTTCACAATAAATCTTTCAACTGATCATATCTGATCAATGGAAAAAAGGTTGGTCCCAACAAGGTATAGTTTAAGAATGTTTTACTGTATTTTCAAAATCTATGGCTAAGACTAGTTGCAGTTTGGAATATTAGCTACCATGCAGCTATCTCATCTTAGGGCAATAAAATAATGCGAATTTCAGGTTCCATAGGTTTTAAAATTAAAGTAAGCATGTCAGTTTTATTTCTTTTCTTTTTAACATTATTAGTACATGTATTTAATTTGAACGTTTTTTCTACCATGGGTGCTAGGATTGGCAACTACAAACATGATGATCAGCCAACTGGAAACACAAATATTTTTTTGTCTGTCCTAATGGGTAACTCCTACTAAAAGATAAAATACAATAAAAACCAAGAAAACCTATCTCTTATTCTGAGAATGCATCTAAAAAAAGCATGCATTGCTAAATGTACTCTTGCATAAGACAAAATGTATGGACAAGAGGTAACTTGACCCAAACCATTCTTGGAACCTACCATATCTTGATCTGGGTTCTGGGCTCGCTGCTTCTCCATCCTGATCTCTGCCTCGATGGACATCCTAATGGCCAGCTTGCATGCTCGCTGGCAGATCTCAGTCAAGTCAGCACCACTAAATCCATGGGTCACTTTGGCCAAATAATCAAGGTCAACATCCTTTATTAAGAAAAGAACAAAAATTATGTAATCATCAAATTTAAGATGAGTGTGGAATATATTGTTTGATATTTCATTTGTAACTCAGGTATACTGCCTTTATTATTCCCAAGCTTTCACAGAAGAACCTAAGAAATCTGACTTCTGTCCATCTGTTTTTCTAATATAAGTACCTCATATAGAACTGGAGGGTAGAAATTAGTCAAATATGGTATATTTATTGCCCAAGTGATAATCACCTGCCACCATGGTGTAGTTTCACTCCCCTGGATTTTTTAGATGGGTGTCAGTTGTCAAAATATTTGTATAAAAAGATGCTGCTGATGCGATGCTTTGGAGTATTTTCTCAATAATATGTAAACAAACCATCATTGTACCAGGACTTGCAAAATATATAATGGATTGTTAGTTATTTTTGTGTTGAGTAGCTGGCTTAATGGATTGTTTCCAAAGGCAATTAGAGAATCCTAGTATGAATGACCCTTTCTTTTCACAGGATAAATACCATCCAGTTTCTGTAGAACATTCTGTAAGACACACACACGTGTTTCATATAAAATTACTCATCATAGACAGAGAAGTTGCAGGCACTGGGAATGTCACCCTCTTTAATAAGGATAGACTGAAGGCACTTCATTGATTCAACAGTTAATCGGGAATGTTGTCTCAAAAAGCTTGGTTTCAATGGCTATTATCCAGCACATAGAAAACTTGTTCATTCCAACCATGGTACCCATAAGACATGCATGGGAGTCTGTCCCACAAATCACATATGGCATGAGCAATGAACAGAGAAGCACAGCAGATGCTGCCCAATGACCTGACAGCAGCACTTAATTGACACCGTGCTGAAAGAGCTTAATTTCTTTTAACTTACCTTTTAAAATGCACCACAAAGCCACACTGAGATCACAGCCATTTCCTTCCAACCTCCCTTTAAAACCACATGGAGGACGTATGTAAGAATGTGGCTAAAGGAACAAATCTACCCCTGCACAACATTAGAAACAAAGAATGATACCCTTATACAACATCATACTGGGAATAAGTCATACAGACTCCTTACACATGCAGATAGTTTTTGACACCAAATGTGGACATGAAGCAGTGAGAATGGGATTGTTTTCAGCTCCATTTCTTTCCATACCAGCCTTCTTTAACACTTAAGCTAATTTTTTATCACTGAGATTACTCATTGGTGTGCACTGAGATTACTCATGGGTGTGCACTGAGATTACTCATGGGTGTGCACAGATCTGAGATAAGGTATGACACATGGATATTTAAGTGATTGCTTTGCCAAGCTTCCACAAAGGTAGGCTTGACATATAACCCTGTAAAAAGTTTGCAGTGCAGCTCCAGACCTGAAAAAAATGCAATTTACTGTCTGCAAAGGATGTCATGGGTTTCACTTAGTTTGTTCAGTGACAGCTTCAAACATTACTAATTATGGAAAACTGTTCCAGTAAAATGTACCTGGGATGCAGGGAAGGCACTTTTAATGTATGGTACTTACCCATAGATCCAATTTAGACTTTTCATTTTAATATGAACTCTTTGAAATCAAAGTACTATGGCATATATTTATTAAAAAAACTGCCTACCTTGCATACCATTTATGTTTAAATAGAACAGCCCTACCTACACTGAAAACTACCATGACATTTTTTTTAAATTACTGCCTTCCATGCATACCATGTATGTTTAAATGGAACAACCTTGACTATAGTGAAGTACAAAATGAATGTAATAAGCTTCATTTGTGTTTAAATATAATGACCAACTAAGTCAAAGACAAATAAATAAATGAACTTTAAAAGTATTTCTTAAAACGATTTTCATTTAACTTCGCTAAAGATTTAATCCTAAAATAGATGACACTTGCTTGTACAATTAAATTATGAGAGAAATAATCCTGAATTAAGTCCGAAATATGAACCTCTGCTGGTCAAAAGGGGTATCAAAACTTTATGATGCACTGTGAATGTTACTCACTTTAGCAATTGGGGATTTCCTGAGATTTGCCTTGAGGATCTGTATACGAGACTTCTCATCAGGAAGAGGGATGTAGATCAGTTGATCCAAACGCCCAGGTCGTAAGATGGCTGGGTCAATTATATCAGGCCTGAAAGATAAATCTGACATTTGAAACTTATAAAATTGCAGTGCAGCCCTCCAATTTCATTGTTCAATGAATTATTCTGCATAACAAAATGCAGTTTTAAGAGATGCATTATTCTGAAAAATATTGAAAAGCCTCTATATAATAAACTTGTCAAATTCTTTTAGTTTTTTTCTTTCTCTCTTTTTAAATAAACTGTATAGATGTTTCTAATAATGACCACCATATCTGATGGTGGGTGATAATCATTTCTAAAAATGTGAAAGGCTTCATGCTATGACAAGTTCTGTCAAATTACAGTGAAATTCTGCTTGGTGACTTTTTAAACAAGTTATTACAACTTTTTCCATTTTTTAGAACAAGCAGCCATATCTGATGTCATATTAGCATCATGTCAACAATCTTAAGATATCTTCCTGCCAAATTTAATCAAATTCTGTTTAGTTTCTGTTTAGTGGGTTTTGAGATTTCATCAAAAGATTGTCTATATTTACTAGGGCATAACCGACTTTTGATCCGGAAATCGGATTCCACCGGATAGTATGAACTTTCGATTAATCAGAGTCGGACAAGGCAGGAACGACCGATTCGGATAATAAAAATAATAAAGTTGAATTTCTATAGCACCGTGTCTAACACTGCGTGTCATTCGATAGTGCGTTAGTAAAGTTAAATAAGAAGTCAGAAAAGTCCAATATGGTCAACACAACCACACTGTGAGACAATCTATTTGAACTGGCGGGTGAAAACCGGAAAGGAAGCCGGATATGGTAAAGTACTAAGTGACATTCTAGACATGGCAAAACCAGATACCAGAAGCCTGGAAACGGAAGATGAAATTTTTTGAGAAAAAAAAAAATACGGATTTAGCATTTCCGATTAATTGAATCGTATCCGGAATTGGAAAAATTTCATGCCCAAAATCCGGAATCGGAAATCAGTAGAAAAATGCTAATCGGTTATGCCCTAATATTTACTAATGGTGGTCATAATGGATGGCATTTTGGCATTATCTGAACAAATCTGTAAGACTTTAATGCCAGGAAACTTTTTTTCAAATTTGGTCAAATTCTGTTGAGTAGAAGTTGTTAAAAAGCTTTTCTATTTTTAGTAATGGTGGCCATATTTTGTCAAACTGGGATTATTGTACAAATTAAGAAGAGCTTCATGAAAGGATGTGGATAAATGCTGTGCAGCAGTTCTTGAGATATTTTAAACATAAACTGTACAAAGACATTACATGATGGACAAATGACCATACTATCAATGCACTTGTTCTTATGAGCTAGTGAGCGAAACAGAGGGTCTCATCCCCCATCCTAATTTTAAGAACAAAAGTTGCAGAAACTAAATTCAATAGTCCCTTTTAAAAACATCTTTGGTTCTGTTTGATTTCTAATGAAAAGTTGCACCATTTACAGAAATATTATCATGAATATTGATAAAGCAATATATTAATATAATTTATTTTTATATGCAATAAACTGAAAAGACAACGTTTGATTCTTATCTCAAAAAAGCATGTTACACTTCCATACAAGAATTCATATTTTAAGTTGCTCATAATGGTAGAATGTCCATAGCAAATTTATGAAAATTTCTTTATTTCTGAAGATGGAACACAAGGTATACAAGTTTCTAACAGATTAAATACCTATTTGTTGCACCAATGATGAAAACATTTTTCTTTGCACTCATGCCATCCATTTCTGTAAGAAGCTGGTTAATTACTCTGTCAGCAGCTCCACCTATCAAAAAGAGTCATATTCAATTTACCTCAAGTTGCATAACTACAAAAATTATACATTTCACATACTTATTGTTCCTGATGTTAGTGATACAAATGAAACAATGCAAAATACAGAGAAAGACTGAAATTTATGGTTTTTGTACGAGTAACTAGGATAGTATAACAAAGTAATCAATTTTATAGCAAAGTAATCAAGGAGTGAGGTAATCAAAATGCCAAAAGACAGCACAAGTAATCAAAATTTACAGTAACAACAAAAACATTAAAATCAGTTTGTACTGGAAAATTTACAACATTATAACCAATAACTTTGAAGATCATGAATCCTTACAATTTTATAAATCTTAATATGTTGTGAAAGTTTAAATAATTTAAAAACAGACAAATTCAAAAGCTAGAGTGGTCTCAAATTCTAAAAGTTAAAGTTGTATACCTAATAAAAGTACAAGCTCTAACTTGAAAGCTAAGTATTTTACCTCCATCACCAACACTCCCTCCTCTGGCCTTTGCAATCGAATCTAATTCATCAAAGAAAAGAACACATGGAGCTGCTTGGCGGGCCTGAAAGGAATAATAATTTTTTTTTTGCTCTTAATCATTATGCAAGGCTTTTCAAGTTGGAAAACCTTCATAATTCCTTTAAAAAACATTCATCAGACATGGGCAAATTAGTTCTGAAATGCATAAATACTCAAATGCACATCAACGGATGAGAGAGAATAAATATACAAGCAATCTGGTAACTTCCTTTCTCTGACACTGTTAAGCAACATCTCCATAACACATACTGTGATGATAAATGAATGTTTTAACACATTCTATGATGATAAATGAATGTTTTAACACATACTGTGATGATAAATGAATGTTTTTTCCTCAGGAATGAAATACTGTAATCTTCAAAAAGATGTTATTTTTGCTACAACACTTTGTCTGAAAAAGTATAAATCTAATTAAACAGGTAAAGATTGAATATTATTTTGCCATTAAGAATGTAAACCTTAAACAAAATTTTGTAGGATTAGTAAGGGAAAAATGTTACTAAAATGTCTTAAATGAATGCCAACATAAAAAAATGACACCAAACTGATCACAAAGTTTTGACACATAATGGCAACATTTTGTTTTCCTTTTATTATCTACCCATCATCACACTGACAGAATACATTTAGTCTGCAGGATATAATTTTGAGAACAGCCATCAAGCAGTGTTCATTTCAGAAATGGACAAAAATGGAGGACCCTTCTATGTCAAATAGTGTGGTCAAAAATATCCTAGCAATTTGTTTCCAATATGCAAAAACTCAAACACACATCAGAAGCTCCTGCTACAGTCACTCAACATTGGAACTGTGTTTTTTGAGAAATCATTCCCTTCTATATTTTATTCTTGACACTTGTCTAAATGTTTGTTCATTCTATACTTATAATGTAAAATATGCGGCCGTTTTTTCCCACCTTAAAATTGCATCCTCTCTTCTTTACATTATTTATCCTTGATCACTGACCATATGCTCTAGAATGGTATCCAAGCCTTTTAAAATCAGCAGACAATTTTGTTAGCCCATGAAACTGATTGAAAATCTGCTTCTTGGACACTGAGCAAACTCTATTTAGTAAGCCATATTGGGGTGTGCTTGATTCAGTCTGAAATCAACTGTCATCATCTTTTATCTTTACCTTATGGGAAATTTATTAAATGTCCTACAGGTGTATACAAAAACTTTCTTGTGCTAAAGATGAAACTAAAGGTCAATAGCACAGATGAAAATGAACGCTAAAGGATGTTTTTGAAAATCTATATGTAAATATCTTTCTCAGTATAATTTACCTTGTCAAATATATCACGGACATTTGCTTCAGATTCACCAAACCACATGGTGAGCAGCTCTGGACCCTTAATAGAAATGAAGTTGGCCTGACACTCATTAGCAATGGCTTTTGCCAAAAGTGTCTTACCACATCCTGGGGGGCCATAGAACAGAACACCTTTTGATGGTGTCATACCAAACTTCAGAAACTTCTCTGGATGTTCCACTGGGTACTGAAAAATAACAAGGACAACATATTTATATCTGCACTGCTGCTGATAAAATGTGACAGGTCATATTCATCTACACAATCATAAATTCATCTGCCTTCATTATAATCCTTGTAACTTGTACTCCGTTTACACTGGTTGATGACAGGTGCTCATAGTTTGTATATTTTACAAGGATGAGTGGATTATAATAAAGTAGAATAAAGGATATGAATCCTAGACAAAGTCCCAGCAGAATGAATGGCAGAGGTGGGGTGTGTGGTCAAAGGCAAGATATTCATAATTAACCCTTAAAGTGCTGAATTGTTTTGCAGTAAAAGGTCCCTCAGTGCTGAATTGTTTCAGGAGAGAATAGAAGAAAACTCCAGTCTTTAAATTACATGTATTTCATTAAATATACACAATTGATAGACAAACCCTATATGAAAAATGATGGCGCGTGTCTATACTTTAAGATTAGCATCAAGACACATGTGTAGGTTTAACATATTTGCAGGTACAGGTGTAAATACAGGTAAAATGACAAGTTACAATTGTATTTCATCAGTAATTTTGTTTGTTTTTGATGGAAAAGTTCAAATATATCTAAGAAATGTTATATTCTTTAGTAGTCCAACCATGCACATGTTATGTCTGTCACAATGTTATATATAAATTGTGAAAATCACAGGTAAAGGAAGGGTGACAGTTTTGCAAAAATCCATTCCATGAATGTCAGAGGTAAGTTTAAACCCTCCAGTCAGCAATTAAAATTTCATGAAAAACTATCACGTGTTATTTATTATAATATCATCAAACCGAGGTCCATATCTGGTGATTAAACCTCAGCAAAGGCTTTATTTTTGTTCAAACATTGGGTTGATTTTGTGTGAAGAGTCACCTTAATTGTTCTCATTGTCTGACAGGTGTAAATTGCTTGGAATAGCTTGAAATATATCCCATACTTATTTTTCTTGCTGAAGTATGCGGTTGATATCGCATCATCAATAGCCCATTAGGAATCGGGAATACCAAACCCATTGTTTTAATAGATGCGAAAACGTTTTAGATGCTCAGGTGCGACAGGCTGCCATTTCTTCATGCGACTTTTTTCCTTCAAGTCTGGTCCATGAACTCTCTGATCTGCATTACGATTTGTTTGATCTACTATCAGATGCAATAACTCGTCATCTAAGAAAAAGTCTTCAATAGTCCGATGGTTCATTATTCACCATCTCGACATTTAATTTTGAATTACCAGTGAATTGCGGTTGACAGGCGCACCATCTTTTCACGGCAAGTGAGCATGTACATCCGACTCCAGTTCCACGTAAATTACTGGCTCGAAATCATTCATGTGTATTTCCATCAATACCTCGCTTGCTCCAATAATGTCATTTTTCTCAAATTATTCAAAATCACTATTAGCATCACTATCAGAAGCGAATATTTGTTGCAAGAAATCACCTTCGTATTCAGCGTCGGCCATTTTAGTTTTGGACTAGTACGACGTGTTTAGAAGCGAGCATTTGTAAAATTACATCGTTAATAATATAGTAAAGTACTGCAGTATGCTTGTTCCGGGCCTTTTTAAACCAATCAAATATAGTTTTACAGGCATTTATGGCAAGATGAAGTTATAGAATGCGATCATTGTTGCTCACCTCGAAATTGACTATAGTCGCGACACGCACTACGGAACCACATACAACAGCGCGACTGGAGTCGCGATACGCACTTTAAGGGTTAATATAATCTACAATGACTGATCTACACCTCTAGTTTTTACTCTTAAAATGAAGAAAATTACTATTTAATTTTTCTGCCAAGAGAGAAAAATGTCAACATTTATTAGTATCATGATTCATTAAGTTCCATTATTCATAAGTGCAAGAGTTTCTCTTCATATATGGTATTCATAATCAAACTGTCATAATTTTCTGAATTTGTGATTGTTTATATTTTGTTTAAAAGGTAGGTTTAACATTTGTTTTAGTCATATCACTATGTTGTCTGCAGTGTGGCAGTTTACAGTGATGTCTAGCACAAGGGTATTATGCTGCACGCAACCACATTATCCCGACACCAGGCCAATCAGTGTCAACAATGACTACATGGTGTCATTTAAAAACAAAGTTCTATTAATAAAACCGACAAAATGCACAAAAATGTTAGAAAGATAACACGTCCAAAAACTTTAAATATTAAGTACTACAAAAGATAACATGTTAAAATTCTGTAGTACGAAAATAAGTATGATGGTAACAAATATAAAATCCTAAAAACATATAGCCAAAATTTTTATTATAAACCAATTTTCCTTCAAAAAGATTTTTTCTCTTGTAGTATTTACTTATAGAGTTCCATAATTTATTACACACAAATATTTTGCCTTACAGGATGCAAGTAAATATACTTGACAAGAATGTGTTCCACTATCAGGTATTTATCCTGGTCAAGGTCAATTCATCGGCACAATGCCAACTCATCTATGGCACTTGTTCGCTACAAGGAATACCAACCTCCTATAATGGGTCTGATTTTATAAAGCCTGTTTGTGGATTTTTATTCCACATATTTTGCCACTGAACATATCGATTTATATATCTTAAGTTATCATAAGGAATCTCCAGGAAGCAGATCAATGCAACAGAGCTCTGGCTGCTTTATCTGCACTTCCATCACCCTTAATTAGGTCAATGTGACTAAGTGGCTAACAGAACTGAATACTTTTTATAGATCTGTATGCACAAATCACAATTCCACAATATCTGGGATATTTGAAGCAGGTGAGGAGAAAAAAATGTTTTGCCTCCCATAATATGGGCTAAATAAAAATTGCTCTCAAATGGTATTAAATCTTGCATTAACAGCACAAAATCTAAGTTGAAGTGGATGGATTATACTGAAATTAGTATTTTTACCTGCACCAATTCCTGTAGCTCTTTCTTGACATTTTCCAGGCCACCAACATCCTCCCAGGTGACTGTAGGCACCTCCACAGCTGTCTCCCTCAAGGCACTTGGATTGCTCTTGCCTAAAGCCCACTGTTGTAGAACATTGATAAATAAAAGATGATCGCTTTCAAATGTTAGAAAATGTTTTCAGAAACAGATGGTTACATAAATCAAGATCCAAGCAATCCAATTATTCCCAACTAAGGATCATTAAAAAAAAATTGGGATAAATTAATGTCATGATGTTCCCATGGAAAAATAGCCCCACCCCCCAGCTATTTAAAAATTCATTATATTGCACCAGTTGAAAAGCAGACTCCTATCCAATGCACAAAAAAATTTCTCAAAATGACATAATGACTGAGATCACATCGATTTTTTACAATAAAATGACCAATTTACAGAAGGTTGCTCTAATACTTTTGGCTGGTGTTAAAATTTCCTTTTCCAATTAACAAACGGCAAGTCTTTTTCCTTTCCATTATTTATTAAGAGACAGAAGATGCAACCATTTCATTTTACATCCCATCCCTTTCAGAGCTCATAATGCAATAATACACACTGATAATGAGTGATACTATCAAAGACAGCAAAGTGTTATATCATTTCTCACTTTGCAGTTAGCACTGATTTTTTTTAAATACAAAAGCAGAATAACTTAATTCAGTAAATTAATAACCTTCCTTACAAGATGGTGAATCTCCTCCCACTAATTTCTAGTTCACTTCAACAATATGAAAGCACTGAGAACTTTGTAACATAATACAAGTGATACAAGTACAGAGTCAAACAAAGGGACTAGTACTTTATTTCCTAACTTCCAAGTATTGAAACTATCTTTAATATTCTTCAGCAATAACTAGATTTTCAAATTAGCTTCTGTGGTACAAAATACTGAATGTCAATTTGGCACCATTTCATTTAGAACACAATTACATCATTAGGAGTCTTTTAGTGAAACTCCCATGTTGATATGACATTCCATTCAGGATGTCCACACAAAACAATTTTCATTCAAGACCAACTAGACTCTAGGATGTAAGTGCATGCAAATTTTGAAGGCAAACCTCCAAGTAATTTAGATGATTAGCAATAACAAACTTGTGCTAAAGCATACTTTCCCTCGCATTTGTACACCCCTGTTGGTTTTAAAACCAAAAAGCATCAAGGATATAAAAAAAATGCACAAAACTTAAATGATGGCATTCATCAGTTTATAATTTTTAAACCAATTGTTACCAGGTGGCCCCTAACATTGTCATCATGTTAGCATTTACAACAAAACAAGACACTTTTGTTCTAAATAACCAGACAGACTGCTCTAGTCATTTTCCAGTTTCTAGATCAGTCCAATTTCAGGAAAAACTGCCATATACAGCCAATATTTGCAATGTCTAGTTTTAAATTATTAAAAAGAAATGAACAAAATAAAAAAGTGTAAATCTTACAAACATGTTATAGGGGATGTTACACCTAAAGTTATGGAAATGTAAGATCTTCCTCAAAGCATATGAAATATGGCAAAATTACATTATGTCTGAGACCTCATCAGAGCAGTTGTGCATTTGAAAAAGAAATGAAACATGTCTTAAAAATAACATTAATTAAAACTCAGGCAAAGGTTAAATAAACAAGCTAAGAGCAACATGTCCTATTAGAATAGTCATAGATACTGGTCCCATTTACGAATCTTCTAATCCAGTTAGTTCTAATTGTGGCTTATAAAGCTGCAAACTTTTATAATTTAACAAGCAAAAAATGTTGATGTAACATCTCACCAAACAAAAATTTTGAAGTAGCATCAAATAATTTATTCTGGTTCTGACATTATTTGGTATGACTTTAATTTCATTTGATTGAGTGTGTGACCATTTATTAACAAAATTAAGGCTTTATTGTTTTTTAACAATCATCATGAGAGCAATTTGTTTGGGATATTGGGATAGCTCAGTTTAAGAGCAAGATACAAAATATAAGGATCACATGTTCATTACCAAGACCTCAATGTGTTCCTGGTAAATGCATTTACTTCCCATTTCCTCTGCTTGGTATAGCTAATAAATAAGTGTGCGATTAGGATTTTTTAACGTAGCTTTAACAATTTTTCAGTTATATCGCTAAAATGTCTGAAGTGAGGCAGTTTATAGTGATGTCTAGCACCGGGACACCATGCTGCAGACAGGACAGTGAGGCAGCTGTTAGTAGCATTTTTGTAAGTCTTTAGTATGACTCGGATCGAACCCATGACCTATCGCTTCTACAGTGGACACTCTAACCACTAGGCCATCAGAGCAGTCTCCAATAAATGTAATAAGTGCCATTAAAAATGAATCATTAAACCAGTTGCTAGAATTTTAAATTGACATTGAACAAGTCATAACAGAAATCTTTCAAATTTCCGTTATAACTCTTCAGCTATGCTAAACTATTCCAACGCTTTCTTGCTTATCACTTTCCTCTGGTTTCAACCCTTAAGACTAGCTTTAAATTTTAGGATCTTCTTACTCTGAAGTTTTCCATGGTGACAGCCAGAGAATCCAAAACTTCGGCATCGATCTGTTCATCCTCCAAGTCAATCAGGTCCATCTTCTCACGGATCTGCTGCAAAGCAGCTTCGGAACAAAGTGCAGCCAAATCAGCTCCAACATGACCATGAGTTTCGGAAGCAATCTATTTTTGGAATAAAAATAAAACTAATTTGTCAAAGAAAAAAATATGGAAACATGAAGGCATCAGATTTTTCTGTCATTTATCAAGGACACTAAATACTGTTTGGTTTAATTTTCATTCACTAAATATCAATGAATCATGACTAAAGGCAAAAATTTAGGCATGTAGAAATAAGTGAAAATGTGATTTGTCATCATAAAGTTTAATCATAATATTCAATCCATTCATGACTTTGAACAAAAGAAAAATTAATGCAATTATTTTTCTTATCAAAATATATAAATCCTTCATCTTGTATAGAAAATCTTAAAATTTCTGAAAGTTATACCAATAAACAAACAAACAAAACAAATATTTATTGCAGCTACATTTAACAGCTAAATATACCCATGGAATGTTTACTTTTTAACGATAAACAAAGGAAATATCCTCCAAAAATAGGTCTAAATATGATCAGAACAGGTTACCTGTTCCAAATCAACATCTTCAGCTAATTTCATGTTCTTTGTGTGAATTCTGAGAATTTCAAGCCGTCCTGTGGCATCTGGGATACCAATATCAACTTCTCTGTCAAAGCGACCTGCAGGTTAAAGTAAATATTTTGTTTTGATGCATAAACAATGTATGGCATGTGTCTGACCATTAGTCTACAAACTCCAAGTTTTAGCAATCAAGAACTTTGGAAAGATTTAGGTTTCAATCTAAACAAGTGCATTTGTATTTCTATATCTAGTATAAGATTTAGGTAACATAAACATATGGCACTTCAAACGCATTTACTGATATAAGGGCTCAAAATAAATGGTAGTGGACTAGCCCATGGATTGTAAATATCCAGTTGGATAAACAGATTTCATAATTCCTGTAGTACGATGGCTACTAATCTTTCAGTAGTCACAATTCAGTCTCTCATGGTAAGGATTGGTCAAAATTCAGCTCGACCATCTCACTACAAATAAATTCATCTTAAATGTGTAGAATTCCTGAAAAACAATGTAACATATGACCAACTGTTGTTATTTTAATGTATCTTGTACCCTCCAATCCTGGATTCAAGTTGATAAATATGAACTTCATTTTAAAGAATATTGACAAGAAATGGAACAATGCAATAAGCCCAAAACTATTAAGTTTTTTTAAAACTACAGCTGAATATGTTTGGGTGAGAAACATTTTAATTATGAAAGCATCTCTGCTGCCAGAATTATATCTACTGGGGGGATCTCCCCCATCTTTCACCACAGCTAGGCAAGATTAGAAAAAAGGGTGGGGGAATGGCAGAAAAGCATCTTAGTTTCTTGTGCAAATTCATCCAGGGCATGGACCAAATAAGAAATTTATAACGATGACATTAAAAACGTTTAAAAGAAGGTTCCGGCCAGATATGGATTGCAGGACGTAGTTTGCACATGTCCAGTTCTTTATTGAACTAGCATTTAACTATCCATTTCTCCCTCTTTCTGCTTCACTGTTAGGGTTCCACCAAAATTAAAATCTTTATCATATGCATCCCATGTTGTAACAGCATTAATCTAATGACTGTTTCTAAGCTTAATCTGTTATTTATCTAGGTATGAATAGTGTTTTCTGCTGAGAACTCCCTTTCAACAATGTGCTGTGTGAAGGAGAATATGTACAGACAGCTTAACCAATGGTTCATCTAAGCCAACATCTGAACTCATTTTAAATTGTTTGGTATAAATTCCGTTTCACTGTTTACTGTCCCTATGATAATTCTGCTATTTACTTTGCACACTAACTTGTAGCTGAAAATACACAGTAATCTTCTACCCAGCTATGCTTAACCATCATTTACTATTTCAGCTTCAGGTTATGGACTCTACTTTACAGATGTGCAACTTGAAGGCTATTAACTAGAGCTGTCTAGGACACAAGTGGTTTTGTTTCAAACAATCTACAGGATCTCCAAGTATCAGCGTGTATCAAATTCATCACTTACATGGATACGGTAACCTGGGCAGTGGTACTTCACAGAAATAAGTCTACTTATTTATATTTTTTTAATTATTTTTTTAAAATAAATGTATAAGTACACATACCAAATCTTCGAAGAGCTGCATCAATGCTGTTTGGTCTGTTAGTAGCAGCCATGACAATCACATGTGACCTCTGTTTCAACCCATCCATCAAAGTAAGCAACTGAGAAACGATTCTCCTTTCTACTTCACCATGTGTCTGAAATTAAGAAATATTTAAAAATGCATTGAACACGCATGAAAAGCTGCTCATGGTGCAACTTATGATCATAATATGTAACAAAATAATCATTTGAAAAACTAACAAACTTACCAAAAATTTGAATAATTTTACAATATTTATTGTCACATGAATTTGTTCTCCAATACTATTGGTACTTAAGTTATTTCATGTGCATATAACTGTTCACATTGTAATTAAGTCAATAATTAGGCATTTTTTGCTGCCAACATATTACACTCCTCTCTTTTCATAACAAATATGTAATGTAAACACCCAAACATATCACCTGTATACAAATAATCCCATATATTCACTTGTCTTTTTGTCCACTGAACACAACCTGTTGATATGCCAGTTGAGCTCTTTTTGCGGCTTTAAAAAAGATTTCTTAAACCTTCCATTTTGTCATCAATTATTTTGCTGGCTCAATGTGCAATTGTTTCTTTTCCTTCTCAACTATTGCCTTTTTCCTTTCAAGCTCCAGCTTGTATTGGCAGATTCTGACAGAGGGCTTCATTTTTTCCGTGTGCAGCTTCTTCTGTAGGTGCAGTCACAGACTCTTTCAATCACAACCTCCGTAATGTATATATTGCAGAGGTCACAAAATGCCAGTCCTCTAGCGTTAACTTTTCTAAAAACTGACCAACTAAATTTCTGTCGACAATTCGTTCCAGCCATTCCCATTTCCTGACGGTTTTTAAAAAAAACTTGATCTAAACTTTTCGTGTCATCGTCTCTCTCAGCAACTAGGGATGCCATTTTTTGCTAGCACGCTTCTTCTTTCCATTGCCATCAGCTTCCTTTACACGAAGATTCATTGGATGAATTTAAACTTTTGACCAATCAGAATACTCTTTACAAGAGTCATGGGCTAACTAATATATGAAACGAATACGTTACAAGGGTTGTTGCGGAATGGGACTGAAAAGAATGGTAAAAAACCGGATCGGACATGATTAAAAAAATTGGACTATATCAAGAAAAATCGGATTCATGTCATGAGAAAAGCAGAATTCCGCTTTAAACAGAAAAATTGTATATATTACCACAATGGGAAAGCATTTTTTTAAAAAAAAAATGTATTCCTATGTAGTGTGATTACTTGAAACAGTTCATCTCACTGTAATACCCTACTTGCCTTGGGATAGAAAACCATGGGTCAAAATACAAGGACTGTCAGATATAACTGCATACATAAAGTTGATGAGAAAATATTTTGGAAATGTCTTTATAATGGAAACTGATGTAGATCTGAGCTTTAACTCCATCACAGGGGACCCAGGGTTGGGATCTTAGGAAACCCATCCCCAACTGTTAATGGCAGGCAACATGAAGAGAAACATGAAACATAACAAAGTTCCATGGACTTTGCCTTAGCAGTTTACAAGGAAATGAGGTGACTGACAAAAAAAAAGATGGAGACTATGACAATACATTCCAATAGAGGATGGGGATGATAAAAGCTTTTGTTCAACATTCAATAGCATTTTAAAGCAGAATTAAATACCTTTTCTCTCTTGGGTGCAATCGCATCCAATTCATCAATGAAGATAATGGCAGGTGCATTCTTTTCTGCCTCTTCAAAAGCTTTTCTGAGATTACTTTCTGATTCTCCAGCTAATTTACTCATGATTTCAGGACCTGTAAAGAAACCCATATTGAAGGACTTCTAAAATATTTCTTTGTTTTCTATCAAAGTAACAAATCACAACATTTTTAAGCATGCATGAAACATTACCTTAAGATTAGGAAAAAAAAATTATATGTTATAGAATTTCTATTTTATGTCTGATGGCTAACTTGAGACATTTCTTCTAACTGGGCAATGATTCTGCCACACCCAAATAGATCAAGTATCTGAATAACATATAAAGGACCTTTAAGAATAAATTGGGGAGCAATTAACTGTCAAATGTAACTGAAGGCTAATATAAAGTTGAGTTAATTGGACAGGAAAGTATACCAAATACTATATTGTAATTTAACTTCTGCTGTATTGTCTTTTTGTTTTAAAATGACATGGACATACTCAAGGCTGATAGAGATATTTCTCGTAAGCAATGAGCAAATCCTTTAGTATTATCTCTAATACATTATCAATGCAAACAAAATTGTGTTCAAAGACTATCATGTCCCATTTGTGGCTGGGCTTAAAATGTGTGAAACATGATATCAATGCACTAAAAACAGGATTCATAAGCTGGAACTGGATTACTTTAATTATGAAGAAACATGCCACTGCAGCAAAGGGGTGCTATTCCATATGGAAACTATCCATCATACAAGTTTTCAAGGCAACACCTCAAATTTAAAAGGTTGTGCGCAGTTATTTGATCCATACAGAATGCATACTGTTTAATTTGGTTGGATTCAGCCCCACAATTTTGGAAAAATCACTTGAAATTCTATATTTAGTAACAGTGGCCATTTTAGAAAGTGGAGCTGCATTGTCTTTACTGTGAAAGGCCTTTATATCAGGATAATTTTTGTAAAATAGTTCAATTTGGTTTGATTCTGTTGAGCTGTTATTGTGAAGTTGTTGAAATTTGAAAATCAAACTCTAGTATCACATGGCCATATTGTTCAACGGATTAGCATAATTTCATAACATTGGGCAAATTTTGTTAACCAGATGAAATATGGAATTCCATTTCACTTTACTAATGTAAACCACACAGTACATACCATTAATGAGGAAGAAGAAGGCTCCTGTTTCATTAGCCACAGCTCTTGCTATCAGAGTTTTTCCTGTACCAGGTGGACCATACAGTAGGATACCTCTTGGTGGCTGCATATAAACAAAACATAGTGAGCCCTTTTGTTCTTTTTTTAAAAACAATTAAGCAAATTCATTCAAATAATTGTGGGGGTTGGGGTTGGATGGATAATTGGACTGGATGAATAATATAAAAAAACTTCAAGGTTATGTATATATGAATGTATTAAGAGTATAACAGCTGCTTCATACTAGCAATATGGTACTGATTTCAAGAAAATAAAATATAGTTTTCTGTTTATATTTTTTTTAATTCAACTATACAAACAAATTAAAACTTTCTAATTCATTTTTCTCATTACACTGCATTTAAGTGTTACACTCACATACATAGAGTATGCACTATCTCTATCTGATACGTGTGCACTGAAGTAATGTACAGGGGGAACACATAGGAAACCAAGGACAGGAGACACTCTGACAAACCATTTTTGAGGAACTAACAAAATAGTACATAGAAAGAACCAATAATTCTATAAAAATGAAATAATTGTGTTTGCTTTGGCAGTTATGCAACTATAATTCTGTAGTCTGCACAGTACAATCATATGTTCCTTAAACACATACTATTGCAATAACAGTTTTATCATATGTAAAAGTAGTTCATGAAAACATTTGAATGTCTGCATAACCTGTTATTTTATTTTGTGTTCATTTAACTATAGCATACATTCCAACCACTGATGAGGAAAAAGCATAATCCAAGTGGTCAAAAAGCGCAATCCAGGCAGATAAAGCATAATCCACATATCACATGCTAAAATTTCAATAAACAATGATTTATTCGCCCCCCTCATCTTTTAACATCCTTTACTGTTTCAAGTTTTCATATGTAGCACTTTTAGCTTTACACACATCGACTAGAAACCATCTAAACATTAGCGCCAAATATTAAAATTCTTTCCACATGTATTAAAATTCTTTCCACATGGCCGGAAATAGATGTCACGTGATGCTGCACTCTTGGCTTAATATTTAGAGGATTCTGTTATTTTTTGTTTCAGTTTTTCTAATTTATCTGAGAAATTTTTGAAAGGAGATATTTTTGTTCACATAAATGCATAGACTAAAATAAAATATACTTGTTAACGCCAAATATCTTTAGACTGGTTCTGCAGCAAATATGAATTAGAACATGGAATCAGCGTGTTAAGATTAAATTTAAAAAAACCAGTCTGCTCTCTCCTCACTAAGCATACAGATGCTATAAATAGAATTCAAGGTCGACAGTAGAACCAGGTTAACTATAAATAGAACATGATACTGTTAGGAAAATCCATGGTCAAACATACTCTTATATTGTAGTTACGTAAAAGCCATGTTTTCTAAAATACAGTGTGGGATTAATAGAAAGTTAATACTAATGAGAAAACGAATAATTGATTTTTTTTGGGGAGGTGGAAATACAGAAAAAGCGTAATCCAGACATGTGTAAGCGCAACGCATAATTTAATGAAAAAAAAACAATGATTACGCCAAAAGCATAATGGTTGGCATGTATGCTATAGGTTACACTCATCAACTACCAGCATTTAATATAATAAATACCCTAAATTGTTTGAATTACTTTTCTTTCCAAACTAACAGTTAATTATGAGACAAATTGTATATCTGCATTGTCATGTATAAATGATTTAATTTATATTTAATTTAATTGTTTGTGAGTTTTAAATGGTTTTATTATATTACATGCTACTGTAATGTAATTATATTTACTGAATTTGACATTTGCCAGAAATTTAGTTCAGTTTTTTGTAAACAGTAATTCTAGAATTTAGTATCTCCTATTGACCTAGTTCCTGACTTTGATTCAGTTTTATTAAAACATTTTATTACTGTGACTTCTATTTCTTTAACTTCTGGATTATTCTTGGATTTGATTTGTAAAACAGTAAGTTCTTTTTCTCATTTTTAACTTGTTTTTCTAGGGAACTTATTTATTAAATTTTCAGACTTGATTGTGGTATTTCATAAAAAAGCTAACAAATTGTTAAATGGGGTTTGGGGGTCCTCACCCAATGGAGTCTTGAGGGACAGTGTCCATTATTAAGGGATCCAAGGAGTCGGAGGCCCCTGGCCAAAAAAGCATTTTACACTCATAAAAGACTGCTCCTGATGCAACTTATGATTATTAAATAAGCCAAAATAATCATTTCAGAAACTAATAAACTAACCAAAAATGTTCTACTTGACTTCAATGATTTCACAATATCTGTCACATGAATATGTTCTCCAATACTATTGATGCCGAAGTTATTTCATGTGCATGTCAGCTGTTCCCATCGTAATTAAGCCACAATAATTTTTTTGCAGCAAATATATTATACTTCTCTATTATCATAACAAGTCTGTAAATAACACCCAAGTTCATCAACTATATACAAAAAATTCCATACATTTACTGGTCTTTTGCTCCAATGGACACAACCGGTTGATATGCTAGGAGTTATTTTTGTCGCTTAGGCAAATATTTCTTTCACCTTCCTTTTTGTTACCACTGATTTTTTTGGCTTAGTGTTCAATCATTTCTTTTCATTCTCAATGTGAGCCTTTTTCCTTTCAAGCTTGTGCTTGTATTTGCGACATGCGGTGCACATAGTCAGACAGAGGGCTACATCTGTTCTCTCATGCAAGTAATATTTCTTCTAATTTAACTGCACTTTTTCCAGATGCCTTCAGTATGCCGATTCTTTGTAGGTGCTTTTCCAAACTCTTCCAAAATGCCAGTTCTCTACCATTCTGTTTTACAAAATGACCAACTAAATTTCCATCAACTTTTCGTTCCAGCCATTCCCATACATTATTTTAAACCTTAATCTAAACTTTTGTGTTATGGTCTCTCTCAACAACCTGAGACACCATACTTTGCAAGCATGTTTCTTCTTGCCATTGCCATCAGTTTCCATACCACGATGATCCAGTGGATAAATATAAACCTTTGACCAATCTGAATACTCTTTACGAAGTCGTGTGCTAATATATGGAACAAACAATTTACATAGGTTATTGAAGATTGGGACTGAACAGAACATTTAACAAAACAGCCAGAATGAAGATGATATAAAAATGGACTATATCAAGATAATATTTTCAAGTTTAGAGGAATTGTGCTTTCAAACAGAGAAAAATCAGCCTGAATTTTACAAAGCTTCTTGTCTTCACTTTATTCTTGTTACTGTTTAAAAGAGCATATAAATGTAATATATTTAGTCTTTTCTATCATTATTTCAACCTCAAAATAAATGTAATCATGCTTGCTGTAGGGGTGACATCATCCACTAAATATGTTACACACACAGCTGCCAATGACTGTACACTGCAACTCAACCAACCACTAAACTTTGAATGTTTTCATTTGTGTGTGTACGTGTGATTTGGATTTTTAACATAGCTTTAAAAAAATTAAGTCATAGCACTATGATGTCTGTAGTGTGAAAGTTACCAGTGATGTCAAGCACTGGGGCATCATGCCGTAGACATGTAGCATGATGTCCCACCCAGTCACATTATCCTGACACCAGGCCGACCAGTCCAAACACTAACATCTTAATGCTGAGCACCAAGCTGTTAGTACCATTTTTGTAAGTCTCTGGTATGACTTGAATGGGAATAGAACCTACAACCTCCAGCATCAGAGGCGGATACTCTAATCAAAGGCCACCAGAGAATGTTTTGTAACAGAGACAGAAGTGGACATTCACTAATGAATGCTTTTGATGTGTTTTTGCATATTTTTTTTTTTTTTTGGGGGGGGGGGGGGGAAGCATGCCCAAGCCAGATTTAAAGGACACAGGTAAAAAAGTTAGTGAGAAAATACCATCCCCATGCTCAATGTGCAACATTGAAAATCCAATAGATGTGAATCATAAACAAAATCTTATAATGAATTTTAGTATTCAATTAAACTACGATCAAATCTGCCATAACAGTCACCATTACTGTGGTCACCTTTTTACAATGGCCATTCTAATTTCTCCCAACAAATTTTCTATATAAATGTCCTGTATGTAATAATCCCGTCTTTTGCAGTCAGTGACCTGGTGTTTCCTAACCAAACAATAGTTTCTCATTCTGATGCATGTCTACAGCAGTGACCGCTATCTCCTGCTTCACAAGAAGGCATCGTTTAGACAAAAGATTACCATGTCTTTTTGAAGAGATAAAAGTTACATACCTTTCAAATGAGCCAGTGGTCATTCTAAAGACAAGATAAGTTTAAGTTCATGAGTCACAAAATATATAGCCATAGATGGTTTATCTGACTTCCAATTAAATATAAGCTTCTCACTCAAGCTGTATGTTTTGATCTCAGTAAGATAAGCAAGTGACTAATCCAGATTTGTTCATAAAGTGCCAATAAATATCGGTGTAGAATTCAAGTCAGTGATTTCATTCATCAGATGCAATAAAGTGAGATAGAGTAATCTTGTGTGGAACACAAGTTGGATAGAGAACACAAACATAGACATAATTTTTTATTTTGCTGTCCAGCACACATACAAGAATCTAGGTAATGTAGGATAGCATTGGTATTTGTTCAAAAACCAATTTTAAAAGGTGAACCTGAATACACCACTCCCTCGATAACTCGCGCACAACGGGGTCCAAAAACATCGACCGCACTATAAGCGAGGGCGCGAGTTACCGAGGGACCTATTGAAAAAAACTAATAAAGAGATGGGACATCGACAGAGATGCGAAGGGGGGGGGGGGGGGGGGAGGTGCATTGTTAAATACTGGTATTATAATCGTGCTGAAAAAAAACGGTGAATAAATATTTCTTTATAAAGGTGTTGTTCGTTTTTCTTTATAAATTACCTTTAATTTCTGGATAAAATATCTTGAAAAGATCGTAAAAACAAACATTATTCCACAAGGTATCAGTACTCTTAACATGTGTATCGCTAAACACATTGTGTATTACGTCACTGCTTTTTGTGTTGATTTGGATACATTCTAGTTTTATTGTTTGTTCAAAATGAATCAAGATTTATTTTATCAAAAAAGATAACATTCATATCGAAAAATGACGTCGAAACTTGTGTTGATCTAAAACATAAAATTCTGCTATCACTAAATAGATACATAGATAGATTGATTAGATAGATAGAGTAAAATGTAAAAAAAATTTACAAAGATAAACCATTACCAACCATGAATTTAATGGATCTAAACGTCAGACATGTAAACAAAAAATATATGTATAAATATTTAAATCATCCGATAGCATAGACCAGCCTCATCACAATTATAAACTTGGTAGTCTGTATATCCATCACGGGTCAGTATCTCTCGGAGTTGGTTGGGATAACTAGATGCGGCCTCCTGATTTGCTGAGCGTATCTCTCCCGACAAAGAATTTTGTTTTATTCCATGTCGGCGCTGGAATCTCCAAAACCACCCATGGCTTGCCATGAAATCTGATTTAGAATCCATAGTTTTTGCCATTTTCTCTGCCTGGACCTTGAGAATTATTCCCGAAATCTGAACACTTTGTTCACGTTGTTGTGTGAACCAAGTGTACACAGCATCATCTAATTCTGTGTCGTTTGCAGTGCGTGCCCGTTTCCGTTTAAATCCATCATCAGAATCAACTTCATGCAAATAATCCCGAAATTTCTGCTCATCCTTGAGCCAACCTCTGAGTGTCGACTCGGCAAGTTTAAGTTCACTACAAAATTTTGATCCTGATTCACTATTACGAACCCTCTCTATGACAGTAAGCTTTTCATTCACCGAGTACGCCTTACGCTTGATTCCCTTGCTCTCCATGATCACATTTACAAATGATTAGGATAAATTACTGATTAATATATACTTTAATGACAATAAGTACATACTATTTGAAACCATGTTCGATTGGTTCAACTAATTTGATTGATGTTGAGACACGATATTGACCACAACAGTTTATGCATGTAGGATTTGCATTCCTTTGAACTTTTGTCTTTTACCTGATTTGATACAAAAGACCGCCTTATGAAACAAAGCAGGTCTATTTTAATTCAGTTTTACAATGCAACAAACACTTCCCCAAGTCGTCGATCAAAACGCAGCCGGCAGTTAATTAGGTTCTCACAGATGTGCTCGCGGGCATCGATGTGACGGTCAATTTACTCTTTTCATGTTTGAATAGAAGAGGACATGCAAAGATTATACTGCTTACACTGCAACACAATGAAAAGATTAAAACACTAATTTCCCCTATACATATACAGTATTATTATTTACAGTGAACTGAGAAGATATTTTTTCCGATAAAATCTAACAAGATATGTGATTCCTTATTAAAACCTGAAAATTTCACGATGTTGATTCTAACTTTTCGGGCACTAACCGTCATTTTCGACGATAAAACGGGCGATATATCAAGGTTTCATTCACCATTTCTGATCACGATTTTCTTTATTTTTAAAAAATATTTCCTTAAAAAAAAACGGGATCCACGCCGGACACCGCGTTATAAGCGGGTTCGCGAGTTATCAGGGCGCGAGTTATCGAGGGAGCGGTGTACAATGGTCACTTATGTGAAACATCCAGTTCCATCTTTTTTCCAGAGTGGCCACTAGTGACAAGTTTGACTGTATATTAAAAATATATTATCATTTCTACTTGTTCTGTTCCTAAGCACGTAAAATGTCAACAAAATGTTAATATTTACCTAGTCATTGATATAAAGTCACATGTACGATAATCAGACCTATTTAATCCAGATGTTTTACATCAGAAGACAAAAATTAATTTAAGCCTACATTTTAAGTTTTATGAAAATCAGATCAAAAACATGCCTTAAAGAATACAAACATGCTCAGCAAATCAAATTCAAGATCACCTCATTAACTGGCACAAATCTGGATTTGCTTTGGCTAAAATCCTGATGCATGAAAACTATAATTTTACAGTAATGTGAGCTAAAAGTGGACTTGAACAGTTGATCATTACCTTCACACCTATGGCTTTGAAGAGTTGTGGATGTCTCAAAGGAAGCTCAACCATTTCCTTGATCTGGGCGAGCTGTTTCCTGCAGCCTCCAATATCATCATACCCAACCTCATTCAGTGCTTCCTCTTCTTCCTAATGATGTAAAAATTTATCAGATTAAAAAATCCTGAAAATCTTGAATGAACTGATAGCAAAACTGCTTTAATTTTTGTGGCATCCATATGAATAAATTCATTTTTGATAAATTATTTTACTATCATGTTATGTAGGTAAATATGTTACACAGGTATCCAAAGATAAACTTGTAAATTCTATCACATTATTTTTCAGTTAAATAAATTATAAACTGATAAATAGAAGCTTAGCGAGTTTACAGCTAACATCAAATATACTTAAAAAATAGGCATAAAGTATTCATGTGAGATTCTCAATTAATTCTATATTCACCATGAAGTAAAAAACATATATACAAAGTTTTCAATAGCTATGGTGGTGTTGAAGGTAGTCACTGAAGTGGCAGGATCACGAAAAACAGTAAAATTGGCAATGGATTGGCAGCCATTAACCAATACAGGTGCTGAATGTACAAGTCAAACCCGAGATTGCCAATGTGCATGTGGGGAAGCATGATCAATGCTTTATGAAAATCTTTAAATAAATATAATCTTGCAAATAATTATGAAAAACAATTTATATTATAATACAGCTACATCATTTTAATTATAATAATGGCAAGCATCTTTACAAAAACCTAACAGTTAAAGGCTTATCCAAATAATTTTCTGTATGCATACAAAATTATCCAAATTACCAAGCATATTGTCTTATCTACTGTGACAAAAATATTTAATTATTAAGTGTGCTAACATAAATCCCATCCTATATTTGGAAAAGACAAGGGTAAAAATGGTGATTTTGATGGACTGCAAATATCAGTCTCCAAATTATGACTGAACAACTAAAACGAACATTTTATCCAAGCAAGGATAACTATTATGTAGTTGACGTTACCCACCTCTCTCTTTGCTGGCTCTCCTTCACAGTGGATCACAGTGTCAGGTGCAACAATACAGTATGGGGAAGGATCTGTTTCTATGACCTTGAACTCCACCGCTCGCATACCACCACGGACCAAGAAGATGTCTCCTTTCTTTATTGGTCTATAAGCCTCCAGAAAGTAGGGCTTCAGATAGACTTCAAAGAGATTCCTGTTAATAAAAAAAAAATACTAAAAAATTAATTTAAAAAAGGTATCCTGGTTGTTGTTGCTGTTATAGGAATTAATGCTATTAAAATTCTTCAAGTTGAAACTGTTGGCTGACTCGGCAGTTGGGAGAGATGCCCAAGTCTATCAGCTAATGCGTGTGTGATTTGGATTTTTAACGTAGCTTTTTCTTTTTACGATGTCTGAAAAGTGGCAGTTTATAGTGATGTCTAGCACTGGGGAATCATGATGCAGACATGTAGCATGATGTCCCACGCCGTCACATTATCCTGACACCAGGCCAACTAGTCCTAACATTAACCTCTTAATGCTGAACCCCATGCAAGGCAGCTGCAGCTGTTAGTACCATTTTTGTAAGTCTTTTGTACGACACCAACAGGGATTGAACACACGACCTCCTGCATCTGTGATGCTCTAACCACTAGGCCACCAAAGCGGTATCAGCTAATGTAAAACTATGGTCAAAAGAAAAGTAATATAAACATACAAGGGATATGGAATTTCCAAAATTCTTTAATAACACTTCACAAATTATAAATGGGGCCCAGAGTGGCCAAGTGGTCTAAAGCGCTCTTCATTACAGATCATTGCCATCTCATCTATGTCTGCATGAGTTCAAGTCTCAGATTTGGTAAATGTGGGTGTGTGAGAAAGTTTGCTAGTAGCTTCTCGTGAGTTGGTGGTTCTTTCCAGGGTTCTTCCTCCACCATTAATACTGGCTGCCAAATATAGTCTATCATGTGCTGAAAAATGGTGTTAAACTGAAAAACAACAAAAACAACAAATTTAAAAAATTTGAATGAAATATCTGTCATACAGAACCAACCACGAAGATTACTAAATCTGAGCAAATAATTTAGTGAGACACACTCTCAAAATAGCAACCCCAGCTGATCAACATCACATATTAAGAACATCGATGAAAATCAATACATAGTGTTGGAAACTTCATAAGTGTCACACACAAATTAAAATCAACCTATATAAAATATGCATATTTCAAAAGGGCATTAAGTTATCTACCAATTGATATAACTTTTAATTTGTTTATTTTTAAATTGCTTTTGTTTTCATACATTGAACTTTATCAGCAGTGGTAATTTCTGGTAATTTTCCTTTTCGGCGTGCGTGCACCAGCAACAGCGCGTGTCAGTCGCGTGACCGCGCTTGCGGGTCATTAAATGGCTATAAATATTCATAGAATTAATTTGGCCAATGAGAAAAATGAATTCGCTACAACCTGGTGCTCGACGTTTTTTCGTATGTTAACAAACAACAAAGCTACGACGGGTCAAAGACGGTGAGGATTTATACGCCATCTAAGCTAAATACAGGTAAAAGGCATATATCAAAATAACATTTAAGCTTTTCTCTTTAAATTGATGTATAAATCATTAAATTCGGTAAACATTTTGTACCCCGCATTTAGCACCAAACTTTTCAAAATTTACCGACTTGTCGATCGGGTGACCCGTCCACCATTTTGGACATTTGACACGAGAAAAATCTTTAAATAATGTGGAAATTGCGTATACCCCCACCCACCTGCAAAACAATGCTAGTTCGCAAAATCTATTTTCAATTTTTTTTATAATTACAGATATAAAAGATTCCATTGTGGATAAGAATTGATTCAATATGGAAGGGAGATCGCTAGGCCTTTTCTGTACTGAAATACAGCTTAGTGAAGAGCACTTGAATGAACTGACTTCAATAAAATCTCTTGAAAATTGTCATGTGAAAATTGGTGTTTTGTTGGAACTGAACACTTTCTTGAAAAGTGCAGCAAAAGTAATAGATGTTGCTAAATGTCTGCAGCTGAAATTGTCTGTTTTTAGTGATGCAATGTTGAGGACAAAATTAACCCGATTGCTTGAAGTCAAGAAAAAACTTGTTTCAAAGAAAAAAGTAAAAAGTTTTTGTTCTGTTGAGGATTTACAACAGCAGCCATTTGAACTTCAGTCTAAAACGTTATTTGCGACTCAGTGTCAATCAGCTGAATTTGTAACTCTTAAGGCTGTGATGAAACTTGAAAGTCCAATACAGGATACAGATTTGTGCAGCCAGCAATCTGTTCAAGCAGACAACTGTTCTGTAAATTATGATGGCCCAGAAAAAGACTCTGAATGTGTATGATTATGAACTGAATAAGAAGAAAAAGACTTTAAACAAATTGATGAATGAGATTGAAAAATCCAAAAATGAACTGAAAGCCTTAGAAAATAAGGCTGGGCACTTTGGTGTGAGAAATGTAAACAAGCATGATGAAAAGGCTAGAATTACACAACAAGCATTACGTGAATGCTCATGTGCGAGGACTTACAAAAATCATTGGAAAGCTCTAAAATGTGATATAGGAAAATAAGCAACTTGCACTTGAAAATGAAATATTGAAAAAGAAACTAGATATGCTAAATGAAAAAAAGCTGATAATTGACAGTGCAGAGAACAAAAAACTCAATGCCCAAAAGTCTGCAAGTTACTACAAAATGAAGGCAAAGAAACTACACCAGCAAATAAAGAGTGGGGAGAGTCCTAATATTGATAAAGTTAAACACATTTTAGTGGGGAAAAACCAAGAGCTACACAATCTGCAAGTTAAAGTTGAAATGCTGATAGAAGAGTTAAATGAAAAACACTGTACAAAAAATTTGGATGGCTCATACACTGACAATGTACGGCTGTGTGTGATTGAACTTGCTGCACTCGAGGTTGCGACTGAAAAAATCTCCCCAGCTATAGAAGTAGTATCGCGACATATTTGTTCACGCGAAATTGATAAAAGTGATCTGCCCAACAGTACATCTGTGCAAACAATTGTCAATGAAGGACACTACCTTGCAAAGAATTTCATAGCTGCAAAACTAGACACTGTGAGGTCTTGGGGCCTTAACAGAGACGGCACAACCAGAAAGAAAAAGAAAATAGTGGACACATCTATTACACTAGACAGTGGTGATGTAATAAGTTTGGGGTTTACCCGTGTTGCCCATGAAAATGCAAGGACTATCCATGATTTGACTAAGAAACATAACAGAACTGGCACAGTTGAAAAGGGAAACAAGGTAACAGGCCCCTACTGGAACCTGGTCACAATGGGTGAAGTTCCATACTTTTTGCTATATACACATATACAGGACCTGGCCAGTTTTCTAAAGCAATGTTCTTCAACCCCAGAAACTCTGCTGAATCCGGAAGGCCACTGGAAATCTGATGACACTTCAGATCTTTATGCAGTTCCTCACCACAAAAGACTCGCACAGAATTGTTTGTTGTTGTGCAAAGCACATTAGGAATATTACACCAAACCATTAAAACAGTGACATCTGCAATGTTGAGGACTGTGGAAAACCAGTTAGTGGACTTCCTACCCGGAGGCAAATATAGTAAGGCACCAAGCAAAGCCGATAGGACAAGTTTTTCACACTTGACCAACCTAGGCTGTGAACATCATTTCAGTGACTTGGTTAGTTTACAAAAATGAAGACCCAATGCATCCATGCACCACCATACAACTGTTCAACTAAAAAGAAACAGAAAGTCACTAATACACTGGCTATCAGATATGCCATCAAATAAGAAAGAGGAAATGATGAAAAAGGCAAGGAAAGGAGGCCAAGTGTTGCGGGAACAAAATATGAATGCTGAAAAAGAAGTCGAGATGGAAATTAATCGCAACATGATTGAAGAAAAGGAGAATCCTCGAAAACGCAGAAAGACAAATGGACTCTCTGAAATTGGCAATGAACCCGAAGAAGACTATGACTGCATTACAAACAAGCTGCCAGTCATAAATGAATTCAGTGACAACGAATATATTGCAGTGGCATACCAAGACCGAGATGTGTCGTAAAGTCATCTGGACCTGAAGCCAATGTAAAATTCATGGTTCCCTGTAGGTGACAGGGATACTTTATTTGGCCTGCACGAGAAGACACTCAGTCTGTAAAAAAAAGACTTTGTGTTTAAGCGTGGTTTCTTACCTGATTGTGTAAATTCCGGCAGACAGTGGTATTTTAAAAACAGAACGGTGACATTTAAGTTAAAGTAGCAGGTGAGGTTTTCCAATTACCATGAATTTAATAAAAATTGAATTTGATGCATAGTCCATATGATTAGTAAAGCTTTGGACTTGATACAGTTACCAGCATAACTTAATTAAAATTTTTATTTGAATGGTTTTGATGTGAAAAAAAAAAACATTTTTGATTAAACACCATATATTGACATGTTGTTGCTGTTTGTGTTATCGTACAAAATATTAAAAACAAAATTTAAATATTGGTGAGATGTTTCTTGCAATAACTTTCCCTCTTGTAAAAATACATCTTAAACAATCGCAAAAATGAGTCCAGCATGTTCTTTTACATAAAGTTGGAAATTTTTATTAATTTATCTTAAAAAATAAAAAAATACATCAATTTATGTCTAATTTCTTATTTTTTTTCTGGTGCCATCGATTTATCGCGTGGCAAATATTATTATAAGGGAAAAAGTGGGCAAACTGAATGAAAAGATGCAACTTTAAAATGTCATATTTTTACTTCTAGTAGAGATATTTTTAAAATTTAAACTGTTTTGTGCTGTTAGCAATGAGATCTATCATTTAACAATGTTTTAAAAGTAATTCAATGATAATGAAAAATCAGTTGGGGTTGCTACTCAAAACTATTCAAAAATAAATTGTGTAAAATAAGAATTCTATTAGTTATACAATTTTGTACCCAGGCAAATTTAAGTTATGGTGTAACTTTACTTTCTGTCTTCTGCCAAAGTTTTTACTTGCAAATTACTCACCCAGTGATCCCTTCAACTGTGTCATCAATAGGCAGAACATGAATTCTTTTGCCATATTTAACATCTGGGCATGGATGAATACTGAAAATAAGTAATGATTTTGTGTCAAATGCATGAGTCAATTAGAATGCTAAAGATTTTAATTGTATTTAAATTCAAATCAAAAGAAATACATGTATTACAATCACATAAAGACATTTTGTCAGTGGATTAAATTTAAAAATAGCAATAACATCACTGATTAGTTATCTGTACATCTGAGGAAGGCAAGGATAGGAAATTATGTGATTCTTACTTAAGAACTGAAATATCTGCACATATTCAACATATTTTAAAGCATTCATAATGGCTAAATCAATAGATCCACCTTAATTACATGCATAGTCTGAATAGCAATAACATCACTGATTAGTTATCTGTACATCTGAGGAAGGCAAGGATAGGAAATTATGTGATTCTTACTTAAGAACTGAAATATCTGCACATATTCAACATATTTTAAAGCATTCATAATGGCTAAATCAATAGATCCACCTTAATTACATGCATAGTCTGAGACTAATATCACACACACTAAAATAGACCAACCAAATGGTAGATTAAAATAATGAAATCTGTCTGTCTTGATAATTGAATTTGGCAAGTCATAACAAACTTTTCACATTGATGAATATATAGTATTTACCTGACAATATCTCCCAGCCGAACTCGCAGGTTGTTTCTGACACATCTGTTAATTCTTATTTTCTCATCAGAAACTGTGTCGTCAGAAAGGACAATGCAAACAGTTTCTCTTCGTCGCTTTCCCTTCAATAACACAGTGTCTCCTCGAAACAACTGCAGTTCATCCATCTTTTTCTGCAAATCAAAATGGAAAGACACTTGAAACAACCGACATTCAAAATGTTTACAGAGTTTATTATATCAAAGTCTACCAAACCATGTATATTACAGTTTTATGTTCACTAAAAATTCTCTAAACTTGAGTCATTCTTTATTTTAAACATTTTTACTTGTATCTCCTCTATACACAGAATGTACTAATAAGTATGTTTTACATTTGAGTCCAAACTGTTAGTGTCAGGGAAGGTAAGCCCCAAAAATTACAACAGGAGTCCTGTGAAAGCAGTGATACTACATTGAAAAGAACTGAGTGCCTGCCTAGACATGCACTTGAGGTGCTACAATGAATCTTTGTGTGGAATTTGTATCTAGATGTGCTCTATCAACTGTTATTTATGTCATTAACAAAAAAAGGGTTACTTTCTTCATCACTCTCATAATGAAGCAAAAAGACATGCCATTCTTACTTTAAGGTCAGTCACATTAGCTTCCTAACCCTTAAGCCAACAATGGTAAGTCATATATATATATATATATATATATATATATATATATATATATATATAAAACACTGCTATGTGAAAATGTTTTTTTTGTCATGAAACAAAACCAATAAGACATCTGTACAAATATGTGATCGGAATACCAATTGAGAAACAGGTTAAGCTGCTGCAATTTTTTCTAAAATTGGCTTCAGGCCGTATATTAAACAAACCATATAAAATTGTTGCTTTCCCCATTGATATTTTGATACAGCATATTACACTGAAAGGTTTAATGCAACCACATGTAGCTATGTAATGTTTAAGAAAAAACCTAATACTCTACAAGCATTATTTTTTCTAAATGTTTATATCTTGGTACAGGAAAATCTTTTTATGAGAGGCTGCTTCTTCTGCCAACAAAAAGCGGTGTCTCAAGACAGGCATTCTCTCACAGAAGGTTTGTTCAAAAAGACCAGTTTCCAATGTCCAGTTTCAGAACAATAATCACAATCACTGTACATATAATTTATTCTTTATTAATAGTTTTTGCTACAATACTGGATGCATTCATCTAAATTACAAAATTATATAGCAATAAAGATATACTTCTATCATTAACCCTTAAAGTGATGCATACTTTAAACAAATATACACAACTGATACACAAACCATATATGAAAAATGATGGTGGATGTCTAAACTTTAAGATTAGCATCAAGACTCATGTGCAAGTTTAATATATTTGCATGCACAGGTGTAAATACAGGTAAAATGACAAGTTGCAACTGTATTTCATCAGTATTTTTGTTTGTTTTTAATGGAAAAGTTCAAACACATCTAAGAACTGTTATATTTCTTAGTAGTTCAACCATGACATGTTATGTTTGTCACAATGTTATAATGTAAAGGAACGGTGACAGTTTTGTTAACATCCACTCCATCAATGTCAAAGATAAGTTTAAACCTCCTAGTCAGTAATTAATGAAAACTTTCACCTGTTATTTATTGTAATATCAAAACCCATGTTCATATTTGGTGATTAAACCTCAGCAAAGGCTTCATTTATTTCAATCATTCTGCCGATTTTGTGTAAAGGGTCACCTTAATTGTTCTCATTGTCTGCCGGGTGTAAATTGCTTAGCTAGAAATCTATCCCATATTTATTTTTAGCTGCAGTATGCGGTTGATATCATGTCATCAGTAGCCTAGTAGGAATCGAGATCAGATATATGTATCACACCCAGTGCTATAATCAATGCAAACAAGATTTAGATGCTCAGGTGTGACAGGCTGCCGATTCTTCATGCGACTGTTTTCCTTCAAATCTGCCCCACGAACTCTCTTATCCGCATAATGATTTGTTGGATCTATCAGATGCAATACCTTGTCATCTAAGAAAAAGTCTTCAAAAGTCCATAGGTTCATTATTCACCATCTTTTCATGTCAAGTGAACATGTACATCCAACTCCAGTTCCAAGTAAATTCCTGGCTCAAAATCATTAACGTGTATTTCCATCAACACTTCCCTTGCTCCAATAGTCATATTTCTCAAATCTTCAAAATCATTATTATCTTCATTATCATACACGTGTATTTGTTGCAAGAAGTCACCGTCATATTTAGCATGTGCCATTTGAACTTTTTCCAGGTACCATGTGTTTAAAAGAGTATTTGTAAAACTTCTTTGTTAAATGCATAGTCAAGTCCAGCAGAATGTTTGTTCCGGGCCTTTTTAAACCAATCAAATATAATTTTACAAGCAGTCATCGCTAGTTGAAGTAATAGGATGTGTACATTGTTGCTTACCTAGAAAGCAACTTAAGTCGCGACAAGCATTACGAGACATCGATCGACGGCGCGACTTTACATTTGAAGATTACATATTTCTGCATATATACTCATTTCTACATTACTCATTTTCCTTTATAACAACTTAAATTTGTTTTACCGTCATTAAAACCACTTTTTCCGAGTGGTCTGCTCTTTATCACATCAGTTAAAATAAATTTTTTCTACAGCCTTAAAATTTATCTCTTTTTAGTGGGAGATTCTTCCATTGTTATTAAGGTTTTAGGTGTAAAAATTATTAGTGCTCAGTTCTAATATCGAACGTAAGAATGTTTTGACTGGATTGTTGGAAAATGTGAAAAATTGAGACATGTGCATTGCATATTAATGAAATAAAAAAGAAACAATTATCTCATCCAGAAACAGAAATCATTTACTCAAGAGACAAAAGTCAACGGATTCATTTATAGGTAGCATACAAGGGTTAACATATAAGGAAAGTGTGTAACCCAGTCACACCATCTTGATGACAGCTTTGTGATTGGGATGTAATCACTTAACAAGGGGGGAGGGGTATACAACAAACACCAGAAGTCTTGAACATTATCGAATTCCATAAACAATTTTCTCTTGCTGGTTTAATATACAATGAAATTATTTACCCTAACACCTGAAAATATGGATTTAACTCATAAAGACAAACAAAATACATTACATGTACATTAGCCTAGTTTACAGAGATTACTTACCTTACCGAATTAATGAAACATTGGTTTTGAAAATATTTTACATACAATTTGGCAACTTGTGCATGATAAAGTTGATATTTCTTGCTTAAAATGCAGGCCACATGATGCATCAATGGAGAGTAGTGTTACGTATATTTGATAGAATTCATTTATATTTATTTTTGTTTGTTTGTTAGATTTAAATTTGGCATTTTAAGATTCGTTCATTAAGGGGGGGGAGTGACCTGTACTTTACAGAGTGAACACCAGGTGTTGACCTCATTTCTGACCTGGTTTCAGAGTTGCAAACAAGCTTTTAAAATGATTGGTTGGTTCCAAGGACGTTGTGGGGTTTTATATAAACATCTTTCTATTTTAGTTGTGTCATAAGGTGTGTACGTGATTCTTTAAACGTAAATTTGTTCTGATAGTTTCTAGAAGATCATGTGACCCTTCCTTGTTTACGTAACAGCTATATAAATTATGTTTTGGAGCGAGCTATTCAGTACAAGTTGGGCTTTTAGATATTAAGTTGTGTCTTTTTAAGTTATTATAAATTACCTTGTACTGGAAATTGTGTCAATTCGTTTGGACAAAGAGGAATTATTTTGTTATTTATCTGTAAAAGAATTGTGCTCATAGAGATTTTTATTAACAAGAACTGACTTCATCAAGTAGCATCATCTTCCATATTGGATACTTCGCTGGAATTTGAACTTAGAATTATTTGGACATTTTATTACCAGGACTTTTGCAATTTCTCTAGTGGATAATATTTTGAATTAATTTTGGAATTGATTCATAAACCGTAAGTTTATTTTTCTTTTCTGAAAAATATTTGTACTCAATAAATTGTTTATTAAGTTTTACAAGCTTGTTATTTTCACTCTTTCTATGTTACAGTTTATTCGAGTCTAAGCACGTAACAGTAGGTCCATGAGGGGTATTTTGTACACAAATTTGTCAGTGTCAAGAAAACTGGGAGTGTAGAGTAGGTGATATATGAGAAGGACCACTGTACAAGCACAATTAATTGACTACTCACAACAGAGACACTGCATTTTGGAGCTGATGTGGTAACATGGATTTATTGATGTGGGATGAAAAGTAGCAAAAAAAAAGAGATGTTCTAAGCCATCCTGTAATTGTATTCTGGACACAATGGAGATATCTGGTGTATAATACACTTAAAATGTCCGTTAATGGTTAACATTCAAGTAAAAAAACTCTAACAGCTACGGCAAGTTGAGCTTACGATCACTTGAAAAAATTCACCACAAAATTTAGAAATATTTATCAAAATCATCTACCTGTGGTTATTCCATGAATGTTGATTAAAAGAATAATTAATATACGCTATATTACCTGAGACAAGGAAACAACTGAGTTGTCTTCATTGATTGCATCTTCAACAAGGAGACGATTTGGCCTCTCCTTCCTACGAAGAATCGCAGTAGAAAGATCATCACTGAAAAGAAAAGAAAACATCAGCATCTGCAATGGTTTGCATAGCAATCTTCACACATTATACAGGAGCTTGGAAACCCATCCTCTAGCTTTTTGACAGTGACAATGAAGATTAAAGTGTAAAATCTATCACATGTATCATTGACTTGCCTGTGATACTTGCCAAAATGATAAACAACTTTTGCACAGAAGTTTAATGACAATGTGATGGTATCTTAAGTGTACTTGGAACATCAATTTTGTATATAAGAATTCAAATTAAAAAAAAAATTCATGGCATATAAAGTACAGATTACTATCTGGTCTCTATCTTGATAAGTATAGGCAATAAAATGTCCTACTGTAGTATTTACTTTCATCAGTGTTTTTGACAAATGGACTATGATAAATAAAAATTAAAAAGTAATTATAATTAGACATTTTTATCATGTGTCCAGTGATGAATGTTTATAATAAGCAAATATATGGAAAACAATATCTCCTCATAAAGGAAAAAAACCAGCAAGTCCTGAAAAAAATACTACCTTTCCATCGTGTGTTCCTGTTCAATGTGACTGAAACTTTCATTAAGTAATTCTCTCCTGATTTATATACCCATGTGTCATAACAATGACTTGACATAAATGAAAGAAGCCATGATGAGTGTGACCATTATATAGCTCTCGTTCTCATATGACACGTGTATAAAACCTGTAAACAAACCATACCTATGCGGATGACGTAGCGATCTAATTTTAGAAATAAGGAATCTCCTTCTCTAAAAGTTAACTTATTTTTCCAACAAAATTCGAGATCAAACATTTTATATGGTAAAGTTAACAGCAATTGTATGTGTGATCAAACGATACTATTCGCTGATGATACATTTGATGTTTTATAACCGGCAGATCAGCTGATCCCGAACATGCTTGCACCGGTCCACAAAACAAAGGACCATTTTTATATTAGATTTTTTTAAATACAAAATACCCAAACGGAACCCAAATAAGTCATGGCACTTACTAAGCAAATTACATATATTCTCGTTCAGGTATAACAAGTTTGCTTTCCATGCTTATATATAATGAAAAGTATATTTTTCACGAAATGTTAATAATGACACCGTCCATTATGAGAATGACAAAGTGAAATTGACCTGTACTATATATATTCCGCATCAGACTTCTAAATTCAAATATCAATAGTATGAATCGAAATGGTTAATATAAACTTACCCAGAACTTTCTGCCATACTGTTTTAAATTATGAGTTGTAAATATTGTTCTAAGTTTAAAAAATAGAGAGCTTGATTTCGTGTCTGCTCTGTTGCGTCGAAAATGGTCGGTGTGTAAGTCTCGCCGATTGACGTGACTGTGATTACATTAAAACTCAAGCCAATACTAAATGATTATCTATTTCACACAATTTGAAATTGATTACATATATATTTTACAGAAATTAACTATCAAACGAATAAATTAAAATTAGTCTATATTTGTCCAATTGTATCTATAAAGTTAGACGAAAAAGATGGTTTAATATTCAATGTTCAATGTAAATCTCAAATGTAGCATACCAGTCTAATGTTGCTAGACGTGGTGTTCGGATCATTCATACATTTGTACTTAGTCTTGAGGTCGAACATCGTCATACCATGTTCAAATTGTGACGAAAGCTGTTATCATTAGTTCTATTTCTCAAACACAGTATAAATGTACTTAATTTAATGTCTAAACGACGACAACAAATGTTAAGCAGTCTGTCGTCTGCAAATATTAAGCCAAACATAACATCATGTTACATGTCAAATGTTTTTTTGTTGAGCAGTATCAAACGGTATATATCCGGTCCCACTGACCTTCATTAAATAGAGAAAATGAATTTCATGTAATCATTACATATATAAAGCGCATTATAACATTAGAAAACACTTAAAACATAAATATAATATATTTTTTTTTTAAAAAACCACGATCAAATTAGAAAACAAAACGCGAATAATATTTAAGGTAGGAAACATTATTAGGTCTTTAAGTTTGTTCGTGAAGTAGAAAAAGTTGAGTTTTAAGAGCATTCTTGAAAAGGATCACTGTGTTTTTGTGTCTAAGTTTAATGGGCAATTCGTTACACGTTGCTGGGCACAGGAGCAGCAGAGAGGGTGAACAAACTAAATCGAAACGTCACCCTTTTTTTTAAAATTACCAAATCGACTAATGGTGACTAACATAGAAGTCAGTCAATGACTACACCTAGATTGACCCAAACAAATGTTGTAGTCAATCCTCTCTGCTGCTGTCTAGCAGAAAGGAGGGTGGACAGACCGAAACTATTTCAAGCAAACCGAAACTATTTCAAGCAAACCGAAACCAATTCAGGCAACAAAAAAAACAAACAAAAAAAAAACAAAAAAAAAACAGAGAAATGGTTTCGGTTTGCCACGCTACAGACCCGGCACCGATGTCGCTGCGGAGACGAATTGTTATGGTAAAACTCTTTACGATTTCACAAACAGACTAATTTGTAAAACCTCACCTCGTAAATCAATTAGATTATTGGATTGGTCGGTGAGTTTGAAATTAATTCTCGTTAACGAATCATTATGACATCTCATAAAGACTAGATTAGTTGGATCCTCAATGATTAAAAACCCTGGAGGAGCTGTTGGTGCAAATGAGTATAAAATATATCCTTGTTGAGCTTGATTTGATCTTTCGAGATTTATTTGATAACTTCCTTCGATTACATCACATACTAGATTCACTGCGATCGCCGAGGATATATTGACGTTTTGAGGAGCGATATGTCGCCCATCACCATCTGGGTCATTATTATGTTTGAGGATATTTGTTTGTGATATTTTTTTCCATGCGGCGAGTATTTGTAGGAAATACTCATCGAGGAGGTCATTAGTTGATTTTTTTTTAGTTCATTTGCGTTATATCCAGGAAATTTGAAATCGGGTGAATCAGCTTCTGTGATATTGTAACCGGTTAGGAATTTTTGTTTATCTCCGTTTTTGTCATTAATTATTACTTGAATTATTCGTGTGTTGATATATTCCATGTCAGATACAAGCTGATTTAATATCTCAATATATTTTATTATCTCGCTGCGTGAACTCGTTATATCAAAAAGATGTTTTGAAAACTCTGTTGTAGTCGTTCTAATTGTGTTTTATGGAATTGATTAATCTCTTTGAAATAATCAATGACATTATTTAGAGTGAATACACTTGCAATGGATGAATCAGGAGTTTTCTCAAAACCAAATTCCCATTGCATGGTTTTGTTATCAAGAAATGTGAACCTATCAGTTAATTTTGCATTTTTTATATCAAGTAAATAATTTTGATATGATGGTTGATTTCATGATATGATTGTATATCTGTGACATAATCAGACTTTTTAGGTTCGGGTATTTAATAAGATGCCTGATGTGGGATTTCAGGCCAACCTAGTATTGTTCTTATCGAACTCTGATAGATATATACGACATACTCGGGTGAGCTTATCTCAATCGCAGATGATAACGTCGGTTCGTGAACTGTTACAGCGATTTTCGATTCTTTCCCAGTAATGGATTTTATTCTGCGTTGTAATTCATTATTAATTTGTTCGATTTGGTAGGACCCAGATGGTAACGAAACAACGGTCCAGTCTGGAGTACCATCGGGTTTATTCGTACTCGCAAACACCAAGGAATTATTCGGTTGCTGACACCGAAAGGTGTTGATCTAATATTTGGCTAACTATGGTATACTCTTAGTTTTGCTAGTGCTATCTCCTTCACCGGAATTGCAGTAGGGAAATTCACGCTGAATTCAGGATTCGTTAAGGTTATTTAGATCATGCTCGTTGAAGTAGTTCTTGCAATGTCGCCATTGTTATTATATTCGTGTTGTTTTTCTAATTTTGACATCGCGTAATCATAAACACGTACCATCGCTGAAAACTCACCATCGGATATTAATGTGTCGTCGAGTGACGGCGATATCATCGAGGATAATTGTGAATATGCGGTTGACACAACATGGAATTTAACTACGTAGTCTTGTAGTTTACGCTGGCTGCATGATGATATTTTTTTTTATAATCGAAATAATTCCCGCGATTGTTGTCGCTGCTGATAAACAAATTGGAACAGCTATCAGAGCAACCATTGTCACCGAGGAGGGTATAATACCAGCTCCGGTGATTACACCTGATACAGAGTACACGGTAACATCAACTGCGGTAATTCTTCGTCGGTATGTTTTTAATTTTACTTGATACTCCTCAGTAGGTGTTTTGAGTTTAGTTTGAAATTCTCTGACCTGATCATAGCGATATTGCTGTGATGACATTTTATTTATTACAACAGAATTCAATTTAGTCGTTTACTCAAATCCGCTACGAATTCCACATACCATGTTACTGAAACCCTAGCCAAATTATTATCAGTGGATGCTATTGTGAATTGTTCATTTGTTCCGTTGTCGATGATAGGTGATATCATATTGTTGACCCCAGATGAACACGTTGATGAAATATTAAATTGAGTCGGCGACACTATTGTTAATTGATAAATACCTTTGACGGCCACGGTGATATTTAATATGTTAATGGATGGTGTCCACGTAAATGATCCGTGTTGAATCGTGTATACTACGTTGTTGGTTTTCTCATGAGGAATTTTTGTTTTTTCAAGTGTTTCTATCATCCTCGGTAAATCATCTTTGATTGCCTCGATGGTGTTTTTCATCTCATCGATGGATTTCCTAATATCCGGCAGTTTTATGTCGAGTTTATCTAATGAGATCCCCCAAAGAATTTCTCAATGAGATTTTTACGAAAAGTTGAAAACTTCTCAACATGATCTCCATACCTAGATTGGAGTGTTGCTAATTATAACATAGCGGTTGTAATTGTTCAAATTTTGTTATATGGTCATTCAGTTTTTGTTGGGAGTCCAAATTAGTTGACATGAGGACACCCGGTTTGAGTTTACCCTGATCAGAAAACAACGCGATAGTATCTTCTACTGCGTCGCGTCGTTTTGTCAAAATATCATCAAGGGAAACATTACTAGTTTTCAATTGACCCTGACGATCTTGAAATACAACTATTTCGTTGGGATCAACACTTGCGAGATTTAACATCTCAGCTATTTCATCTTCGATTATTTTTTTTTTATATCACCGGTTGCAGATATTAACGCGGTGGGTTTTTTCAGGCTTGATAAAGATCTCCCCCAAATATCAATCATGTTATTTTATATAAGATCTCTCTAAAAAGCGATTACTCGTATATTCGTGTACGGTTTTATGTGGTGGTTTTCCCGATGATGAAATAGCGTTGAGGACATTCAATACTTCTATGCCGCATATTGGTGGGTCATTCATTTTCTGTGTTGGTAGTGTAGAATACCAGATAGGAGTTTTTAAGTGGCTTATATAACGCGTAAATTCTTTAGGCGGCGCTAACCCATATGAATCGAAATAAACAATTGCACGCGGATCAATCGCTTATGCAAGCCAGTGAGTTCAAGGTCCGTTGCTGTTATCGAGATTAATAATACCGGTTTCAACGCTGTTTGGTTGTTGTGGTAATTGATCTTTGATAAAGACACTCATACAAAAAGTTTTTTATCGCTAGTTTTTTTAGCAGCATCGAGTAAATCAAAATTTTACATTGGAACTATTGTTGTTAATAAACTGTTCCTAGTCTCAGGCCGTTTCCGCTGTACCATGAATACGGAGTACCTGGTAGTCTTAGACCCTTTCCCTTATTTTTGTATCCCCGCCCCCTTTTTGGTTCATATGATTGAGCAATACTATGTACTGCTCTTGCACCAAGAGCTTCAGCAGCTCCTAACGCGGCGGCTTTACCAGCTGCAATTAATGCTGGAATCTCAGCGAGAAGTGGGAATACACCATCTGATTTTATGATGTTTTTGATCGCGGCCGCAAAGAGAGTGATCTGAACCCCTTTTTTGTCTTTGATGGCATCATCGAAGTATTTTATCTCACGAGCTGTCAATGACAATTTATTCTGACCGCCAGACATCTGATTGTGCTTCAGCGATATTGTGGTTCCACATTTTTAGCTGATTCCGATTGCAATTTTTTAATTTGACCAGGTGTTAACGTAACACTAACATGACTATATGACATTATATTAATAACAGATTAATCTAATTGCTACATTACATGTTTTTGAAAATATTACATAATTTCCACTGGTGCATCAACTAGTTTCATTCGTCCACCAACACCTTCGAGTAGCATTGATTTGTCACTGAGAATTACAGCAACTGCTCTGTAACCAAGATGAAGAGAAGGAGCGGTTACACGAGCTCGAAAGTATATGTCAACGACGGATTGTCTGGTTATGTCAAGATGTTCGAATGAAAAGTAGTAGATAGGATATAGTCTTTAAAAATCCAACTGTGATATTTGCAGACCGGTATCTACATTATTATCGCGTCCCATAAATTATAGCAAACGATGATACACGCGTGCTATTTGGTTTTGCTCGTAATTAAGTAAAATATCCTCGGTTGGTTCCTGTTGATCGTTTGCACTCAACGAGACTTCATTAACACCAAATTTATCAAATATCATATGGCTGCATAATTGTAAACCCGATCGCGCTTTATCCTGTAACGCAAAAATATATGCCGCGGCGCAGAAACACCTTGGTTTGATGACAATTGCCAAGTAAATGTACCATTAACATTACTATCTATGATATCCGTGGTAGTTGTTAGCCAACTTTAGTAATGATTTGCCGCCTGTACTCTCAAATGATAGTAATTTTTGCTCTATGATGATTGATGGAGTCAATACTGCCATCCACAGTACTAGTTTTGTTATATTCACCTTGCCATCAGCAACACCAGCACCATGCCAGATTGCATCATGATAATCATCTTTTCGCACTAAGGCTACTGTATGCTTCGCTCCATAGATAACTTTTCTAACATTTCTACAGAATCCAAATATATGATGTAGTGGAATCGCGTATGCGAATAATCTACGCTGTCCTTCCAACATTGATACGCGTGTTGCAAACCCTAAGTTGTAATCGGGATAAGTATTTATAACATCAAAATCGGCGGCTGGTCTCACATATCCAGCTGGTGCTGGATCAACTGCAGTATCTCGTGTTACCTTTAACCTAGGATACTAGACGGGTTCAGCGTTATCAGTAATATCTTTTGCGAACATGATAGATGGACCTGTCAAGCTTGTATAATCATCAGAGTATCTTACTAACCCCATTACTGTTGTGACAATGTCAACATCATGTTCTATAGACTCGATTTCTCTGTTATCAATCATGTATCTAGCGCTGTTAAATAGCGCCATGATACCATTATTGAGAAAGCCGACTTTATCACCAAGTGCATATGGTGTATCGGCTGCAACATTTGTTACAAGTCCTCCTTCTACTTCGATAAACGCTTCAGAGGATAGAAAGAATTCGCTGTTAACATGGACTTGAAGTTCGAGTCTTGATCGAAGATTCGGTTGTACTGCATTATAGAACAAATACTGATAATTAAGTACTGAATCATTCTTGGGCATTGGGGCGTCCATATCAAACGCTGGGTCAGGAGCCGGTTTGAACATATTATTATATATTTCTTGATCTAAATCGTGATCTCGCTCGCGATTTGAAGCCACTTCCCGCTCTCATATTTGCAGTAATATTATCTTGGTAGCTGCTCAGTGATGCTGTTTTTTGATCCACCGCGTTATTTATTATTTTACTAATACTTGCAGGGATAATGTTCGTAGATGGTAGTGGTCCCAATGACTTTGTCATCGGTTTCCTTCGCCGCCGAACTAACGCTACTAGTTTTTCTTTATCCGCGGAAAATGCCCTCCCGGCAACATCACCAACAGCGCTAATACCCTTATCACGAATAACATCAATAGCTTTTGTTGATAATTGTTTTGCGATTGGTGCTATCTTTGGAGCCATTCTTGCAAATAACCCTGCAATGGTATTGCCGAGACCATCTCCATAGTACGCTCTATAAATTGGCAATCGTGAGTTTACTACATAGACTACAGTTGGTTTGCTGTGGTTGTAGTGTATGATCATCTTATTTAAATGCTATTTATCTAATCAGTGATTCGTCACCAATGACGAAGTTATCAAATTCGACGAAGTCATCAAATTAATCACTATAGTAACCGTAAAAATCCGTAGGATTTTCGGCTAGCTCATCAATAAACTCTCGATATACATCAATATCCATGATACCACTCTCATATAGTCGTCTGCAGATATCAGCTGCCTCATTAATTTTACTTCTGGTGAGTTATTTTCAGCTCGTTTCTATTCTACGAGAATTTCTAATCGTGATATATCCCCGAGAATACTATTAGGACAACGAACTAGAGTACTACCTGATACCCTTGGAGTTCCTCTCTGAGAAAATGCCTTTCCATTTGTTCTTTTAGTGATACCAGTTGCACCCTGCAAAGAGAGGGTTTGTATATTAAAAAGTTTTGACCGTTCTGGAAATCTAAGAAATCCAGGATCTGATTGCTTCTGTGTAGATGATTTAACTTTTTTTTATTGCTTCTATAAAATCATTATATGTATCATCTTTTTTCGATGCCCAAGCTGCACCTGTGAACACACGATATAATCCACCATACCATATTTTTTTATTAGTGAGATAATAATCATCGTGGATATAATTTCTTCTATGATGAAAACTCCTGTTCACGAATTCGGCTATTTCTTCAATAGTATTAAATTTCATATCTCTTATTTCATCTAATTTACCTGGAATAAATTTATCATTTTATGCAACTCGTCCACTAGCAATATTACATTCTTCTTCTTCATCATCTTCTTCAACATCATCCTCTTCTTGTTCAGGAGGGTCATCATGTGGTGGGGTAGTATCAATATCACCTTGTTGTTGTTGAAGTCGTGCAGTAGCTAATATATCACCAGGAAGTATTTTTAAAGATTTTGTGTTTGTTCAGTTTTCATTGCAATTTTTTCAAGTATAGGAAGAAGGGATGGTTTTTTCTCTCGTTGTTCCTCAGGAATATCTCCCCATATGGCGTTTTTAGTGGTTGATACGACTTTTCCAGTTGCAGTGGTTATTGGTTTGAATAACTGTTGAGTGTCTGCCGCAAAATCACATTGAAATTGTTGTCTCGTTTGGAGCATATTTCGAACGGAATCACGAACTGGAATAAATTTCTTAATCGAAGCTAATTTAGTTGTCAGTGCTTCACCCACCATTATAAATATAATATACGATTGAAATTGTAAGTGAAAAAACTCACCCGAAATTCTTTTGTGTGTTATATACTTCCGCGTAGTGATAAATCACCAGTGACACCTGTCTATAGAATTTTGTTCTACTTGAGTAAGCGCATACCTGTCTATAGTACTTCTATTCCATACCCTGTATTACTCATGTATTACGTGTTTACTGTGTTGAGACAATCAAGCGGGGAATTTTCATTTTGGCGGATAATCTCTTTTATTGTTTTGATTTTTGAGTTAATTGTGCGTTTGATTTAATGTTGTTTCCCCAATTCGTTTCTGACCTTTTCGACAGCAGTGAATAACGGGACGAACTCATTGATGTCGTTACAGAATGCAAGGGAGTCATAAAAAGCGTGCTGAATTCTCTTTATAAAGGAATAGGATTTTGATAACACATACCTGTTATTCCTAGCGCTATCATCAATATCTTGAAATTCAGAAAGAATTTGATTACAATTTAATTTATCTCACAATTGAATTCCTTGATTTTTCAAACTCGAAATCTCGTTCATGATGACATTCATATTTTCAAAATTCATATATGAAATATTATGTATTTAATACAAAAAATATTTAATATATTTTTCAAAAACAAAAACAATAGCTATGATGTGTGATTATCATTCATTGGGTCCCTTATTGGCTTTGTGTCTTTCATAAGGTTCTTTTTTCATTGAGATATTTTCTCTTTGAAATTTCTCTCTTCTTTTTCTTTCTTTTGAGATTTTTTCTCTTTGAGATTTCTCTCTTCTTTTTCTCTTTGAGATTTTTCTATGTCTTTGACAGTAGTGTCCGTAATCTATAAATCCATGATTTTGAATACGATATGTGAAGGGTTTTATCACAGTTATTCTGTATGCCGTGGCATATTTTCCAATTTTTTTATCCACTTTCTTATTTTCTACAAATTCGTTATTGTTGTTGTTATGGTTTTTCTTTCTATGTTAGGGAGGAATTTGGGTACATGTAGGGCATATCAAGGTTGTGTTGTTTCATTCCCGTTGTGTATGGGGAATTGTATGAAATTGTCGGTGTGTATAATGAGGATACTCATTGCGGTCGTGAATAATCATATTGTACCTAATATTTCAGCGATCATTTTATGTTAAAGTGTGTTACGTCTTATCAGTTTGGGTCAAAGATGCCATCTGGTTGCGGTCAAATTGATATAATGATGACAAGAGATTGCCTTATGAGGAACTTTTCTACCTGGTCAAACATTAAACCAACACAAAAAACATTATCCCATTGAGATACGTGACTACAACAAAAGAGTTATCATTGTTTCGAACTACACACACAAGCGCACACGAGTTATTCCCCTTGGTGTTACAAAAGATAATTCAGGCGTATGTAAATTGAATTTTATGTCCGGTTCTTTTGGAAATCCCTGATCTGGTGATAATCTCTGTTTCTCTTCGTACTGAGGGTCCACAAATATCAAAATACTTTCCGGCTTTAGTCATTTATTTAAATACTTTTTCCTCGTTATTTTCTGTATTAAATTATTTTGTGGGTTTCGCATTTTTCAAGTGTTTCCTAGTCCTTCCCCATTTGGTATTCTGACTTTGTGTGATAGCTCGTAAATTATCTAAAGAATTATCAGTTTTTATACCATTTATGTGATCAATAACAAAACCATCCTTGATCAATCCATAAAATACCTCGTAGACGAATCTGTGATTAAGATATTTTTTCTTTCCAGCGTCAAATATGAGATATCCATGATTATTCACAACACCAACTGGGATCTTCAGTCTGCGGTTTCTGACAATACCGTCACGAGATCCTTCATAATTGGTAATCACGTGATGTAGTTAAAATTCTTGGTTCATTTATATACTATAATATTATTTGTCTAATTAATTATTTGGTTTAATTATTACTTGAGAATCTTTCAATATATTCTTGAGGTGTTCTTATGATTTTGTCATTGACGAACTTTTTAGATGGAGTTTTTAACGGAATCTGTGATGGAGTCCTTGACTCGTTTATCATAATAGCGTTTTGGCTCTCTATATCGTTTACCACCACAACTGAGACACGACTGCGACTTACCACGCACACCTACCACATATCGTATGCAAGGTCATGGTCCTAAGCTTCCACGACGTACACTTTGGAAGTTATATCCACAAAATTCATTTTTGCATGATTTGTTACAAGCGGTTACTGATCCTATCATAAGCCATTTGCAATGATTCATTATATAATAAATTCTTTATTTAAATACTTGTTTTAATTATAATATGGAGGAGTTCGAGAGATTATCGAAAATTACGCCTTGGAAAAATGTTAAATTCAATCTCGATAGAGTCTCCACTGATGTTCCAAAGAATCTAATAAGTGATAGAAGCATGATAGGTAGAATCCCTGATGGTTTTAATGAATTCAAGCGCGATGGCGCATCTCACTATTGGTCAATATTTCGAATTTGTGGTAGTGTTGATGCTACCATGAACGACGAAAGAGCAGCAGTGATAATCTCACATCTTGACAAGAAAAAGTATTTTTTAGAGTGAAATTCATTATCCGCTCACAAACGGGCAATTGGATTACACGCGACAAATTTGAACCAATTTTGAAAGATAAGAGAACTGTCACTGTTAGTCATGATTCCAAACCAGGAATTCTGACTGGGATTGATAAACCGTATTACGAGAGATCCTATCCTGTACCCGCGGTTGATTATGGGATCTATCCGATAAATGATAAAACGAGTATTGAAAAACTAAAACCAATGAAATATTCGTCGTTGAATTGTGTAGCAGAACGAATAATAGAACACTTCACAAATGCGTTGCGTGGAAACAAATTGACGGATCTAAGACGCAAAAAAATAAATGAATGGGGATAAACAGTGAAAGAGAGAGGAGCAACAATTCAAAATGTGGCCGCGTTAGAACGGATACTAAAATTCCCAATATCCGTAGAGACGGTAACAGGCGAGATATTATATGAACCGAAATATAAATTGAGAGGATCTCCAATCAAAATTATTGACCATAACGAACATGCATGGACACCTGCGGTAACAATATTTCCGCGGGATAGAACCATAAAATATCTACCCACAGAGAACTCAGGGGAGAATTTATTGGAATTTATTTACGAGTCGAGTAAAAACGATCCTGTGTCAGTGTGGTTATTTCAGAGTTTTGAAGACGAAGAGGGTAAATTCAATCAATTTGTAAGACCCAATGGCGAATTATACCGTATTGAAACCCTCCACAACGAGATGAAAAAACTAGCTAGTGGTTTTTCAACGGAACACGACGAACAATTAAAACTGTTTACAATACCGTCAGTTGCAGCTCATTTTAGGAGAAAGAGAAGTCTATGGAAACCAACAAGAGCTGAATTTCTCTCGGATATCCAAGATAGATGATTATGGCCATGGTGGATTATGGAATACAAAATACGTCTCTGAAAGTATTATTTCGGTTGATATGATTGCGTGTTATCCAGGGAGTTTTCTTCGGTACGGAGAGTGCTCTGAGTACTTCAAAAGATTTGGACATCCCACACATGAGATGACCCGTGTTGCGATTAATGGATCACTACACGATTTTGATTTAATCGCTCGTGTGGTATCATTTGATTTGGCTAAAGGACTTCATCCGTGTTCTTATGTTTGGATTGGTAGACACATCTCTGAAAAACACTGGATGCCAATAGTGTTATTACGGTATATGATTGATTCTAAAATGCTGATATCGCTGATTGTTAGTAAAGCAATTATATCATATCGGAAACAATCTGAAGTCTGGTTACCACAACCCCATAGTCATAGTATAATCAGCAAAAACAAAAAACAATTCATCGATCTCGACGAAGAATATATCGTCAAATGGTCAAAGGAAATCTTTGAAGTTAGAAATAAACACGCAAAAGATTTCGGTAGAAGAATAATTGGTAAATTCACACAAGGTGGAAAAACGACCATAAACGATATTCTTCGCGGTTGATTATAGATGATGCTGAATACGATTTTATAATCGCAGATGTAACATCTATGGGTATATATGTAAATCGTAAAGACGCTTTCTTGTCCGATGGAACCAAATTAGGTACAATTGTTACTTATAACGATGGAGAAAATCCTCAATATACTTACTTAAGGGCTTCTATGCTGGCTTATGCTTCTATTAATTTACTTTCAATGATAAATAGATTTCCTGAATCAGCAGTTAGAGTCGCCACTGATTCATTTTATATACACGTAAAACATAAAGAAGCAGTAGCTGAATTCACTAATTCAGACGAGGGTTGGGGATCATGGAGAATTAAAAAATAAATATTACGTGATTACTCTAAATCAGCAGATGTTACAATTGAAAACAATTACTTGAAAAATAATCAGATATCAGAACTATCTAATGCACCGTCGTGTTCCGATCCAATATGTAGATATAAAACCAGTTATTTAAACGGCTGTGGTGGATCAGGAAAGACGACTCGTGCGATTGAATTATTTCGAGGGAAATCAAACATGAATGTGCTAATACCAACACACAGACTTGCAAGAGAGATGAAACAACGAGGAATTAATGCTTGCACTTATCAGTTTCTTTCGATGGAAAGGTGACGAATGGACTCCTGATCGAATGGGCGAAAAAATTATTCCTGAAATAATTATTTCGGATCAGATATGCACGGTGTCGTTAGATGTATTACAATGGTTTCTTGATTGGTTATTGCTAGCGAATACAAAAGTGATAATGGGTGGCGATAATAGTCAACCACCACCATTTGTCGGTTTGTCTCTACATAATTGGCTGAAGAATTTTGTAGACTATTATGAAGAAATTAGTACTGATCATAGAGCACTTGATGAACAATTACGCGAGTTCAAGAAACTAATCAGATTACAACCTGATAGAATCCAGTGTGAAATAGCACGTGAAATAATTTCGGAAACACGATTAAATGATTTTTGGGAAGCGCGGAGACCAAACGATTTGATAGTGGCAAGTAGAAAGATAGTCAGAGACACAGTTCAGATGAAGTTATTTAACACACACAAAGAAAAATGTACAACACTTTCAGTGCCGCTGTGTTATAGACCCAAGGATACACGTAGACAAAGTATCGAAGTTGATATTCCTGGACAAAGTGAAAAGCAGATTTTAGTGTTAAATGATATTATGATAGTTCATATCAATGTCGTAGAAGATGCATTGTTCGCTGATAAATCCCCATGGAAGTTAGGATACGCAGCGACGATACATCCTTCTCAAGGGTTGACTATATCCGATAGAATTGTTTGGATCATAGATAATCACATCGAGTGGTCGAATTTAGTTTATCTTGCGGTGTCCATAGTAAGAAAAATAAATCGACTTCGAAGAGTTGTTTAAGATTATAATGACACTACAATAAGTGATATTGTCAGCAATGATATAATCAGAAGAAAAAAAAACTATCTGGTTATAAACAACAGGATAAAAAATAACAGAAAAGTTCACATTGATGCCGAGTTGATAATCACACTAAAACAACAACAGAATAATCACTGCGCGAGTTGCAATTGTATAATGCGTTGGTGTTGGTCGGATAAAGATCTCAGCCAATTTACCGTAGACAGAAAAAAATAGCAGTATTGGTCATACCAGAAATAATGTAATGCTGACTTGTCTTGAGTGCAACAGACGAAGAGGTGATAGTTAAGACCACGCGGCGGTAATTAAGTATCCTCGGGTACCACTTGTAGTTGTTCACGAGTAAATCCTCGCTGAGGAGCAGTTGAATCCAACCTATAGACTGGCGGTCTCGTTATACTAGATATTTTATGTGCAGTAACACTCCAAATAGGATCAGTAGCTCTTTTTTGGCACCTTCGAGCTCTCCTGGTTCATATAAATACCTAACAGTGACATTGCCAAGTATTGGCTGTTTTGATAAATCACTTTGCGGTTTTACAGGTATGTACATTCTTTTAATCGCGTTGATAGATTTCATATTAATTGTTCGAGTAATCTCATTATTCAGCGCGGTAATTACGCCTGGTAATCTCTTGACCCATTCACGGGATCGTTTATCCTGAATAAACTCCTTCGCGTATTGATATCCAAATAACCGCTCAGCAAGTGTCCGATTAAATCGTTCAACAATTGCCTGATCGCGATGTAATGCAGTATGTCCTCGTCTAATGGTGACATTATGATGCTTCATTGTTGATAACACTGCACCCTGAAATTCCTTGCCAGGATCAACTTGTAATAGATTTTGCCAGTGCAAAGGACCTCGTCGATAAATCTTTTCAAACTATCAACTATCAACTATGGTTAGCGCATACTTGTAAAAACCATCATGTGGCAGAAATAATATATCAGCCTGATTAACCTCAGTAGTGACGCTCACATCAAAATGCGAGTAGTTAATTTGTTTAAGCGGTGGTAGATAAATTTGCCATATCGCCTTTTTGGATAACCGATCCGTTGCAGTGGTATTTTTCACCTTTGCGGCGCTAGCGATTTTACTGATTGCTGATTTACCCCTCCAGTATCCTCTTGGAGAATAATAAATAGATTCTATGATGTTATTAATTACCAGCACCCAGCATTAATTTACATTTCATCGCCGATATTATCAACCATGAAGCCAATTTTTCTTTGAAGGATTTATCGGTGATAGAATTCAACGCATGAATCAATTTTACATCTGCGATATGTCTGTTTCGCAGATTACTGCTTTTATAAGCAACATCATGAACATGACATGCCTTATCAATGGCGTTTATTGGATACTCACCGGGTCGGGGTTGGTTTTGATCATCGAGTCGGATATCGAGTCTGGTCCCGGGTCCACATCCTGGAAGGTGTTTTTCTCCTGGATATTTTGCCCATGGTGTTCCTGGGAGTTTTACTGACTTGGCGGCAATATCACCTCCTTGTTTTGTTATAAATCATCTGCAGATTTCATAGAAACAAATCTAAAGTTTTTTGCACCACATTGTACTCACTTACTGGCAAGTGCTGATATGTTATTTTTAGTTGTAATCGTGGTCAAGTCATTTGTGTTAGTACGTTTCCTACAATTCACACAATATAGATCTATAATTTATTTATAATAATATGAATGACAAAACAAAAACGAGAACCAGTTAAACACCATGCAGTGCTACCGAATGATATTCGCATGATTATAATCGGACCATCTGGAAGTGGCAAGACATACCTGCTACTTAATTTGATAATGAGATGGATGAAATGAGATAAACAAGATTTGATTGCTCCTAGTGTAGACGATCAGCAATGTTACGAGGTGTTAAAGGATTTTAACGAGTAAGCAAAATCGGAAATCGATGAGGATATTATTGAGTTTATAACCGATATCGAGGAAGCACCGAGCATTGATGATATTGATGGAAGTATTAACAATTTATTCGTATATGATGATGTCATGTTAGACAATCAAAAGAATCTGCTAGGATATTTTCCAGAGGTAGGCATAAAAATACCGATGTGATATATGTCACTCAACGATACACTCAAATACCAAAAGTGATCAGAGATAACTGCAATATTCTTGCTGTATTCAACGGAGTTGACACACAAACGCTACGAAATATTTGGCAAACTTGGTGCGGCGGTGATATGGATTATAATCTCTTTAGAAATTCTTTAGTCATGCTCAGTCAATTCCACATGGACGATAAATGTGCATCATTCTAGATCAAGATATCGTATCGGACTTGCTCATATATTTGGTTGAAATCGTATAGAGTTTTACCATAACAATTCGTCTCCGCAGCGACATCGGTGCCGGGTCTGTAGCGTGACAAACCGAAACCATTTCTCTTTGTTTTGTCTGCCTGAATTGGTTTCGGTTTGCTTGAAATAGTTTCAGTCTGTCCACCCTCTTTGCTGCTTCTCTCCATGTGTTAGATTGTCAATCTGAGGATAAATAAATCTTGCATATAAATCAAACAAAATGAATAATTCAGACCAACGATCAATCTAAGACTTTTTTTGAACTTTTAGTAATATTCTTCCTCGTTTCTGCTACAAATTAGCCAAATATTTTATCGATACATGTAATTAAATCATTATATATAAATATATATATATATATATATATATATATATATATATATATATATATATATATATATATATATATATATATATATATATATATATATATATATATATATATATATATATATATATATATATATATATATATATATCGGAGAAGCATATACTACTAGATTAGCTCGAGAACGCCAGGAAGCAATACAAAAATATATTCCTTTGAGAGATTTGCTTCGAAGAAAACTTCAAGAACTCCAGGAGTCACACATTGATTACGTAGAAGGTACAGAAAGATTATTTAAACCCATTACTGCAACTGAGAAATTTGTTTGGGGAGATATCACTGATCCAGAAAAAAAGAAACCTCTTCTTGGAACAATACAAGAAACCGCTAGGGCAACGCAAGAGATTTTACAAGATCTTCCAGCTCGAATTGCTGCCGCACAACCTCAACAAGATATTGATACAATTTATACTGAAATAGCTGATGTGAAAGAATAACTTCTAAATCTAAAACAAAAAGAGAAAATATTGAATTGATTAGTAAATTTAAGGAAGTGTTATTGAAGATCTTAAGGAAAAAGTTAAAAAGGATTCATCTCGTTTGCATATGATAGTTTTTCTCGAAAGTCTGATATTTTAAAATCTAAGTATGTTAACATAAATGCTGATAACTATTTTAAATGGCTATATCGTGTGTACTACATGGTCCGCAGAATTCGTTTACGCAAGATCTGTTACAAGGAGTGACAGAGCCGATCATCAACCACTTGCAGAGATTCCTTATTTTAATCATCATGTATCGTATTTTTTTTAAATTTAAATACTTATTTTCATTATAATGATGGGAGAATTCGAGAGATTATCCAAGATCGAGCTTTCTAAAATTAAAAAAAAATTAATCTTGACAGAATATTCTTTGTGCCGATGCGAGATCTGGTTGATCCAACAGATAAAATCTTGATCAATAAAATACATAACGCCAAAAAAGAATTTCGGAAAAATGAAGCATCTCATGTGTGGTTGACGTTTAAGATTATAAGTAACACTAAAAATATAGATGCTACGATGAACGAAAAACGAGCATCGATGATCATTAATTACCTTCACGATAGAAAATATATTTTAAAAATCAAATTTATCGTACTGTCAGATACAGACAATTGAATTATTCGTAATTAACGTGATCCTGTCTTTCATAACGAAACAAGTGCCATACTGAGTAAAGGTTCCAAACCAGGGATGTTGACCGGTATTGATAAACTATATAACGAAAGATCTGATCCTGTAACAGCGATTATCTATGGGATATATCCGCTTGAGAAACCCAGCATTGATAATCTGAAGCCGATGAAATTCTCGAGATAAATTGTGTGGCTGAACGAATAACAGAACATTTCACTATTTCGACTCGTGGGAAGGGGTTAACAGATAACCGACGTAATATAATAAATTCGTGGGCAGAAATAGTCAAAGATATCGGAGCATCTATCAAAGATGATGCTGAACTAGGAAAGAAATTAAAATTTCCTATAACAGTAAAAGCGATAACAGGAGAGATCTTATACGAATCGAAATATAAATCAAGGGGAGCTTTATTCGAAATTGTTGATCATAATGCGCATGCGTGGATTAATGCAGTAACAGTATTTCCACGGACGAGGACGGTTAAATTCTATAACAGTGATATGTTTGACTTTATTAACGAGATAAGTAAAAACGATCCTGTATCCGTGTGGTTGTTTACTTCTGAAAATGAATCCGATCAGTTTGTAAGACCAAATAGTGATATTTATCGAACAGAATCCCTACACGAGAAAATGAGAAAATATACCCCTGACGAAAAATTACTCGGTGAATGTTTTACTGTTCCATCAGTTGCAGCTCATTTTGTTATAGAGAGAGAAATTCCTGGAAACCAACTCGGTTTGATTTTGTTGATGATATAATATTAAGTTGTGTTGGATATGGTCACGGTGGACTGTGGAACTGTGAATACTCGCGTAAAGATGTTATTTCGATTGATATGGTTGCATGTTAACCGGGAAGTTTTCTGGGGTACGGAGAGTGTTCTGGGTATTTTAATAGATTCGGTCATCCGACACACGAGATGACGCGAGTATCTATACATGGACCATTACCTCATTTAGATGTTACTGGATTCGCCTGTACAGAATCATTCGAGTTTACAGAAAATCTTCATCCGATTTGTTATGTTTGGTTCGGTAGACATTTTTCATAAGAGAAGTGGGCTCTAATAGTACTGTTATGATATATGCTTGATTGTTTAATGTTGACGTTGATTGTCAGTGAAGCGATTATATCATACCGAATGCAGATCCAAGTTTGGGTACCGCAACAAAAGAAATATTCTGATGAAGAAAACCCTGATAAAACCAACTTTGAAAATAAAATTGCAAAAGATCTTGAAAGGAAAATAATAGGTAAATTTACCCAAGGAGGATCATACGATCATAAACGACATTGTACAAGATTGATCATGGACAATGCTGAATTAAATTTTATAATCGCGGAAACAACGAAAAGAAATATATTTAAAAGTCGGGATACAGCTTTCTTATCAAATGGGACTAAGTTAGGTACAATTGTGAGTTATATTGATGGTGAATCACTGCAGTATACGCATTTAAGATCTTCGATGCTCGCGTGGGTTTCGATTAATCTGTCATCGATGATAAATGAGACTCCATAGTTTGCTGTCAGAGTAACTACGGATTCGTTTTATATCAGTAAAAAAAAAAATTCAAGATTGCTTGACCAACTAAATATCATCAATCATGCACCATGGGGTAAATGGAGAATAAATCAGCAAATTTTCCAATGAAAGATATATACCGTAGAAATAATCAGATATTAAAACCATCGTCTGCACCATCAATATATGATTCCGTAGCTAGACACAACACGATTTATCTCAATGGACCTGAAGGATCAGGAAAGACGACACGTGCGATTGAACTTTCTTAGAATTCAGATATGATCATTTTGACACCTACACAGACATGCGCGAGAAATGACCCAACGAGAAACACATGGAATCCTGATCGAATGGGAGATACATTTATTCCGAAGATCATAGTTTGGGATGAAATGTGTACTGTATTGCTGGAAAATCTAAAAATATTTCTTGATTGGTTGTTGACGAAAACGTCTGCTGTAATAACGTGTGGCGATCAAGGTCAACCACCACCTTTTGTTGGACGGTCTCCACACGAATGGCTGAAGAGGTCCGTTGACTATTACGAAGAAATAACTGGAGATCATAGAGCACTTGATTCAACATTGAAAGAGTTAAAAAAAATAATCAGATTACAACCGAATAAAATTCAATGTGAAGTAATGCGTAATATAATTTCAGAAACCTCTTTTAACGACTTTTGGGATACGTGGAGACCAAATGATCTGATAGTTGCAAGTAGAAAGCTAGTTCGTGACACACTTCAACAAAGATTATTTCTGCTAGAAAAAATTCGCAGAGTTGCCGGTACCATTATGTTATCGCCCTAGATACGCGACAACAGAATATTCTCGTTGACATACCAGGACAGACGGAGAAAAAAATCTCGTGTTGAATGATATTGTTTTAGTTGATGTCAATGTTGTTGATAACGCTTTATCGGATTGGACGCTAGGATACGCAATGACAATACATTTATCTCAAGAATTAACTATTTCTGATACAGTTGTCTGGATTGTGTACGATCATATCGAGTGGTCGAATTTAGTTTATCTTGCGGTGTCTCGCGTCAGGAAAATATCTCAGCTACGAAGGATTGTCGTGGATGCGTCAGAAACCACTGGCAATGTTGACAATGATATAGTAAGAAAAAAATTAGATAGCTATAAACAATGTGGAAAAAATAATAAACCCGATTTCGATCTTGACGTGCAATTTATCATAACATTGAAACAACAACAGGATAATCACTGTGCAAGCTGTAATTGTATAATGATATGGCAATACTCGAGTAAAAATCCTAGACAATTTAGATAGAAAAGATAACAGTCTTGAATGTAATCGGCGTAGAGGTGCTAGTTAAGTGAATGTGGTGGTAATTGTGTATCCTTGGGAATTACCTGTAATTGTTCACGTGTAAATCCACTTTGAGGAGCAGTTGAATCTAATCTGTAGATTGCAGGTCTACCTGTGGATCGTACCACACTGGATATCTTGTGTGTATTAATACTCCAAATAGGATCTGTCGCTCTCTTTTTTCCTCCTGCAAGTTCACCTCGTTCGTATACATACTTGACGATGACATTACCTAATATTGGCTGCGGTATAAGATTATGCTGTTTTTGTATATATTTCCTTGTAATCGCATTAATAGGTTTCATGGCAGTTGTTCGAGTAACCTCATTGTTTAATGCAGCTATCACACTTGGTAATCATGCAACCCATTCACGAGATTTTGTATCCTGAATGAATTCCTTCGCGTATTGGTATCCAAATAATCGTTCAGTAAGTGTTCTATTAAATCGAGTTTATCGATTGATGCTCTACCTTTCCAGTATCCTCTTGGGCTATAATAAATTGTTTCCATTATAATTAATTACCCAGCACCTATTGCTAATTTGGTTTTCATCGCAGATTTTACTAACCAATTGGCTAATCCTTTCTTTAAACAAGCAAATCCGTCAAGAATATTTTCTCGAGGAAGGCATAAAAATACTGAAGTTATTTATGTAACTCAGCGGTATACACAAATTCCGAAAGTAATCAGAGATAATTGTAATATTTTAGCTGTATTTAATGGAATTGATACACACACGCTAAGAAATATTCATCAGACCTGGTGTAGCGGAGATCTGGATATAAATAAATTCAGAAATTTATTTTCACGTGCGCAAGCAACACCGTATGGTTTTATAACAATAAATCTGCATGATCCCAGGACAAGATATCGTGTAGGTATCGATCAAATATTTGGCTACTTTTCAGCAGCAGAGAGGGTGCACCCGCCTCTGATTGACAAAATAACGATATCCTCTAACTAAATTAAATAGATACTATTTGATATATGAAAAATTGTACATGGCTGCGTCAAGGAAGCACAGATAAATGTAATTAAAAAAATGTCGTGGATAATACTGTAAGAAACATAAATATATCCTATAAAAAAAATCCACATGCTGGTCCTCGACATTGTGTTGGATGCAATGTTGGCGTTCGAGGACAATATCGAATTTGTAATGAATGTGGTGGAGATAAATACAGAACTTTGATGGCGTATTACCGTCGTAGGATCGAAGCAGGGGTTTTAATACCTAGAAAAGAAACCCCTCCAACCTAGGAAGAATATTACTAAAAGTTCAAAAAGGTCTCAGATTGATTGTTTGTCTGAATTATTCATTTTGTTTGATTCATATACAAGACTTTTTATCCTCAGATTGACAAATTAACACATGGAGAAAGCAGCAGAGACGATTGACTGCAACATTTGTGTGGGTCAATCTAGGTGTAGTCATTGACTGACTTCTATGTTAGTCACCATTAGTCGATTTGGTAATAAAAAAAGGGTGACGTTTCGATTTAGTCTGTTCAGCCTCTCTGCTGCTGCTGGTATGCAAAAGAACGTTGTCTACAGGACTTCGTTCTCATACTGGGAATAATGAGTGTAAGTATATTGCAGGTGTGTACACGTGATTGAGGTCGGATAGGTATGTTGGACTGGAGTCCATCATTGAAACGTAGCACATAGTACACATGTTTCTGTTTGATTATGGCTCGAATGTATAGCCAGTATAGATTACAGAGCATCGGGGAGGTGTGCTCTGATCGTGGTACTCTAATGATGATCCGAGCAGCTGTGTTTTGAACTTTCTGAAGTTTCTGGAATATACGAACCAGACATAATTGAATTACAATAGTCCAGTCTTGAAAGTACGAATGAACACACAATTTTGTTTTAGTGGCATCAGCTGAAAGATATTTGCGAAAGAAGCTGATGCGTCTCGGCGTAAGATATGCAGCCTTGCTATGTTCATGACATTTTTGTGCAATGTAAGAGTACTGTCCAAAGTAACGCCTTTGTTTCATATAGACTGTGAATTTAATGTTGGTGTTGCTAATATTTATTGTTTGAGGTATATAATGTGAATGATAAAATTTTAGTGTTGTGATCAGAATGGCCTCAGTTTTATTATCATTCATCTGCAGCTTGTTACATGTCAACTATGATTTAATATCTTAAACGCACCTCTCTACACCTTGGATGGTAGCATCAACTTCAGTTGGGTGACTAGATTTGTATATTTGGGTGTCATCAGCGTAAAATTGGTGAGACACTGGATGATGATCCATGACACTTGAGAGCGGCTGAGTGTATAGAATGAAAAGAACAGACCTCTGTGGAACACCACAACATAGATCAACTGGGCGGAGTGTATTCCATTTGCAGATACAATTTGTGTGCTGTTGACTAAATAGGACTTGAACCTCAGTAAGGCTGTATTGTGAACGCCAATACATACTGGAGACGGTGAAGTAATATATCGTGGTCTATTGTGTCAAATGTTGCATACAAATCAAGAAGGGTGAGGACTGTAATCTTTTCGCTACCCAAAGCAGAGAAAATATGATTAACTTCTTTCAGACGAGTAGTTTCAGTACTATGGCAAGGGCCATATGCAGGTCTGGAAGGTCTACTGGAGAGAAGGTAGTTGGAAGTGGTGTACATTTGTTACTTGACATTAGTTTGTTAGTTATCTAGAAGAGCTCTTTTCAGCTGTAACTCTCAGTAATATTATTACTGCAGTGGGATAATTTGACTCAATGGACTATGTTTGTGACGTTCTTCCTAGCGGCTTCATATATTTGTTTATGATTAGTGAGTCTAGTGCAAAACCAAAGCCTCTCAGCTTTACGGCGGTCCAATTTGTAAAGAAAAAGAATTTACCCTGATGCCTGGTTATACTGGCTATTTAGTAATGACCTTGTATATCTCATGTATAATTCAAAAAACTTTTAATTCCCTTGATTTTGGTATATGATTGATGGGTTATAGAGTATGCGGCTAGACCTTACTTCAAATGTGCATCTCACACACAAAAAAAACCAGCTACCTCTGCTTAGTCAACTTTCATTTCCTGGACTTCAGAGGCAAAATGTAAATGAAAAAGTGCCGATAATTTAAAAAAATACATTTGATATATTTGGTAATTCATTCATTGAAATTTCAAATACTGATATTGTCTAGTCTGGCAAAAATTATTTTCCCTATTTTAATAACTGCTAAAGATATTGTACTTCATACTAATTCAGGCAAACTTTTTGCACAAGGGAGCAGTCATTTCAGTTAGCCGTTTTTTTAAGATCATTTACAATTTCCAAAGTACAATATACATTTAAATTTCAGCCACAGTAAATGAAAGTTATATTGAGGTATTTCAATATTCTCTCCATTGTACATGTTGCAAATGTAAACAACTTGACTATGCAGAAGTTCCTAATGTCTGTAGAGCGCCCCCTTTTCTGGTTGTTCAGCTCTTCAATTTTGGAAGTAAGTAAGTAGATTGCATGTGATCTTTTATTGAAAAAACAATGCACCAGTCAAGATCATGTTAAATGACATCACAACCAAAATAAAGATGGCAGGCATCCGAGGTAAGAATTTGTCCGTTTTTCAATATTTTGATTTTATGTTGCTTGATGCACTCACACTTGACGATTAAACAGAGTTTGGTGCTTGGTCAAGATAATACAAAATGCAACTCCACTTTTTACAGCCAAATACATTATTTTAAGAGTGGTCTAAAGCTCTTTCCGTTATCGATAACAGGTGCTTGACGCGAGTTTGATGTGATAAAAATAAATAATCTAAAGGAACAAAATCATACAGAGTGACAAAAATACCTAAGATTACCCCCATGACCTATTCTGACATAGAACCATTGAGAGGGTCCTATGTCATAATGGGTCATGGGGATAATCTAAGGTATTTTTGTCGCTGTCTGATTTTGTTCCTTCAGGTTTAAGATTTGTTACTAGAAACACCGAAATACACATGTATTTACATGCTCTCTTGACAGGTTTATCGATGCTCACACCAAGAGGTTGCAACTTGGATGTGCAGCCTCCTGTTATTATTGCTGGCACAACATTTCCGCACCTCAACTGTTTCTTTACGTCATCGGTGATGTGAGCCCGGAACGAGTCCAAAACTAATAATGATAGCTGTCTTCTGGTGAATGGCAAACAAATTCTTAAATCCATCGCAGCATTAGCATTTCGTCCATCCATACTTTCTCTTGATAACGCACCCTTTTGCACCCTAGATTTCTCTTTCCCTTGAAAATAATCATTGGTGGTAATACGTCGCCAGAACCCGTAACTGCTAAAACGACAGTAATGTTTCTCTATTCCGCATTCGTTTTACGAATCAAAACGCTTTTCATTCCTTCTTTGTGCACCATTTTCCCTGGCACAAGATCAATGTACATTGGTGTTTTGTCCATGTTAATAATAAATTTATCATTAAACAGTGCCTCCTTGCTTGTTGCATAATGTTTAAGAAACCTATCCATCAAAATTATTTCAGTACTAGCAATATTATGTTTCGCAATGACAGCTATCCAATATATAAAGTTTTGAAGGTGGTGGGTATTTTATTTAAACTTCTTATTTTCATAGCTTGATTCAGCTAACAAAAATGATTGGTTGTCAGTGCTGACGTTGTTACACATGAAACCACTTCAAACAGGTGTGACAGTTATGGCTTTAATTAGAAACCAGGACCCCTGTTTAATATAGATAAACAATACATCAGAGTCTGTATGGATTAGTAAAATTCATTGGCGTTGTGCAACAAAACAAACCCCTTATCCCTGAGGCATTATATACCAAGGTTAAAACATAGTTATTGTTTTTAAGGTAATAAACCACTTTGTAGATGATAAATATTGATTGTGGGTGCTAAATGATCCATATATTGTGTGCTCTTTTAATGAAATAAAGATGGCTGCCCTTTATTTCCGAACACACATCAAAGAAATCACAGTTATATTATTAACAATAATCACCATGACACCTTGAAATCTTCGACATGCATCAAAACAATCTTTGAGCAGTTCATTGTTTTGAGTTGGCTAGCTCAGTTCATTTTGAAGATGGCTATGTGGGGAAAAAAGAAGAGAGAACCACAATTAATAGATCGCCTTTATTTGTAAAAATAAAAAGTAAAAAATATCAACTATTAATCACGTCAGCTCATATATTGCAACTTGCTTGTTTTTTGTTATTAACTTCCTAGGCATGCATACAACACTCACCCCATATGCAGCCTCTCATTCTTGGTCCACTTAAGATTAGCCATCATACATGTACCTGCATTTCTACTCTCGATAACGTTTCTGTCATAACAATCTTAAGAATTGTAATTCCAAAATCATTTTATTTAGTTTGTAATAATATCATAATTGCACAGAAATAAAAGTTTGTTTGCATTTGTAATGTAGATTTTAATGATCACTGATTAGTAGAGGGTTAAATTGGATTGCAAGAGTACTAATATGGCAGTTCTTTTGGAAAATATGCACACAATCGTAGCTCTAATACATGTATAGCTGTATTTTCTGAAGGATGGATATGTATCAAAGAGACCAAATAAAGCCGGTTTTTCATTCATTATCCTTTCCGTGGTGTTAGACAAAATACTTGTTTAAGTTCATGGAAACACGTCATGTGAGCTAACGGTAACTCCGTTACGGTGGGTGGGTAGGGGAACATAAATTTATCTTTACCTGTATGTTTTCAGACACATATTTAAAGAATAAAGAATTTAATATATATTCAGACAACAACAAAAAAGTAATTATTTGTTGCCGTCCGATAACATACGATAAATATGTTACTACGATTTGCCACATACCAGGTCTGTTGAATCAAGTACGACCGAGTGTCATCATTTCATGCATTTTGATGTAAGAAGGAAAAAAGTAAATAATTCTTATCAAAATCACATGTCATTTTATTTTGCTTTATATTATTATTCAAAGAAAAACAAATAATAATTTAGGTGTGGAAATTGATATATACAGAGAGAACAATGAAATGTGTATTTCGGTTATTCATTGATTTTCGGTGTTTCTAGTAATGCCTTGAGATTATTGGTCCCCCCCCCCCCCCCCAAAGCCGATGTCGAGCACTTGTGTTATTGATCACTGACATCTCATTCAGACTCTATCTATGTGGGTTTGGCCAATGTATGTATGTGAGAAAGCTTGACAATACCTACTCGTAGGTTGGTGGTTCTTTCCAGAGGGGTAGGGGTGGGGTCCCAGGTTTTTTCTCCACCAATAATAATGGCAGCCATGTATAGCCTATCGTGTGCTGAAAAAATGGCATTAGCCATACAACATTATTTTAAGCATGGGCCAGTTTTTATGTACAAATTTAATGCCTCAAACAGCGACATAGTATTAAAAAAATCATTAAAAATCAAATACACAAGTGAGGTAAAAAAAAAAATGTCAAAATTTTTGGATACCTATATTAAAACAAAGCATAAGAATATTATACACTTGGCCAGATAAGTCAGTGGAATGTTTTTCTTATACAGACTTTATATCTTTTTGGTTTATACTTAGGGGATTTACAGCTAGACAAAATTGGAGAGCATTCATCATCTCACACAATCTGAATTGATGCTATTCATTTGTTGGACTTCTGTTTCAAAAATGGTACCATACATGTGTCGTATTTTCACAGTAGTTTGCAGCAAAACTTCTTGACTCTTTGTGTTGGCATATATAAACTATTTTGTTTAAATTTCCATGGATGTTACCACTTGATTTTATCTGTGTGTGGAGAGGTTCCTGTGATTTCCATCTTTGCCACATTGTCAAACTCACCTGTCCTATTAGTTTTATCATAGATGGCCACAGAAGACAGCTTGGTAAATGCGCTGAGACTGAGAAGTCCTGAATGCGCATATGCAGCTGTAATGAAATTATTTTACCAATGCCGCCAGTCACACCTTCTACTATTGATAGAACTTCAACAACAATTTGTATGACTAATAGTATCCAGAGTTGTCATTCTCACCATACCAGTTGTTTTCTGAGGTGAATCCACAAAATTGCATCACATTTTTGTTTTTCTTGAATATCATGGTTTATTTCATGATTTCATCTTAAAGTTGTTATTCAGCTTTGATTATTTTTTATGTCTGTAACTTTGAGGGTCAGTCAAAATTTTTCTATTACTGGTATGACTGTTATATGAAAATAGAAAATATCATTTAAGAGGAATATTTAATTTCATGCAATTTTGCATTCTTGGGGCCTGGCATTAAATTCATATAAAAGCATACAGATTATGTCATTGAATAATATTGTTGCTCATTTTTCTACTCTTTGCCCAAAAGCTGTTGCACAGACAAGTGTGTCTATGCTGGATAACATTCTTTTGTCAGAAAAAAAATTGACTGCTTGAGTGAATAATATTTTGTTTTCTTTTCTTTCATATTCCTGTGGATCTCTTGTCTTAAATTCTAAACATCAGCGTGAGTATTACGTTTTATCCCTTTCTATTATATCCTGACCATAGCGTTACCTTGCCACTTACATCATCATAACTTATAACTCAGATAATTTGTTACTAGAATATTACTATAGCCATAGTAACTCGGTATTGTGTAGAACTCGACATAATCTGTTACCAGAGCATTACTGTAGCTATAGTAACTTGGTATTGTGTATAGTTCACAATAATTTGTTACCTGAGGATTGTTATACATGTGGCATTTACCATATATATTGGGACATGATAAAATAATTATTTTTTCCTGTCCCAGAACTTAAGGTGAAACATTTTTTGTATTGGATACTTGGCGGTCATTCTGCTCAAAGTGTAACTAATGTCGTCTTCAATTGTAAGTAACACTTCCATGCATCACACACATTCAGGCTTCTTGGATAATGGTTTTGTACTCATTGGCATTATCCATCAAATGAGGGACACTGCTTCTGATATTCAGTCTCAGGCAGGTATCCATTCCATTCAGCAAATACTTTTCTTGCCACCACATGTTCAAATGTAAGGACCCATCGCTTCTAAGCTATGCTCTTTTAGGATTTTCTTTTGACAGTCATTAAAGCCCACATTGTGAGGCTCGTCAGTCGTCAGTGTAGAATTTTTCTTTAACTGTTTCACTTTTAAAGTGCTTGTGATATTAGTCAAGGGGCCCCGAGTGGCCGAGTGGTCTAAAGCGTTGTCCGTTACGGACCACTGCCATCTCACCTCTGTCTGCGTGTGTTCGAGTCTAAGGTTCGGCAAATGTAGTTATGTGAGAAAGCTTGCCAGTAGCTTCTCGTGGGTCGGTGGTTCTTTCCGGGATTTGTCCGGTTTCTTTCTCCACCATTAATACTGGCCGCCATGTATAGCCTATATTGTGCTGAAAAATGGCGTTAAACCATAAAAACAAAACAAAACATTAGTCAACACCAGTAGAGGTATTGAAGCACTTGGTGCAACTTGTCTTTTTCAGGTAAGCAACTGTTTGGGTTCCTCAGCTTGACATGAATGGTTGTTACATAAAATATTATTGGTACATTGGGCCATGGAACATGAATGGCTGTTACATAAAATTTGATTGGGTTCTCGGCATAGATCGACATTCATTTATATAAGCAACAGATTAATGGCAGAAACATTCAACTTATTAATGCTTATATGGCTTGAAGCAAAATCTTCTAAATATTTTGATTTCAATAGAGCTCTAATAGTGGAGTAGGAAGAAGGACAGATATTGATGTGTCAGGTAAATATTAAACTATAGCCATTCTTCCTTCCCCTCCTTTTTCTTTTATTTCCCCGTATTTTGGTGGCAAGGAGGAGCTCCTCAGATTCAATTCTGGCAGTATATCTGATGTGATCATATTCCTATCACTCCCACCATCCTTACCATCCTTTGATCCAGTTTTGTCTTAGGTTCTCAGGTGTTTTTAGCTTCAAAGATACACTGCTCCAGAGGCCTAAATAGTTCTAGTGTCTGTCTCGGGTGGGGAGGTCGCTGGTTCGAGCCCCGGCTACATCATATTAAAGACTTATACAAATGGTACTAGCAGCAGTCTTGCTTGGCACTCAGCATTAAGAGGGTAAAAGTTTTTAACCAGACAGTTTTGATTGATGTATGTGTGACACCTTTTATTACATTGTTGATGTTCAGATTTTATTCAGGTACAGGTTGGATGGGGGGTGGGGGTGACTGAACCTCTTTTCCAGTAAAAGTAAATTTACTTGTAAGTTTTAAGATTTTAAGAACAGAAATGTGGTCATTGTAAGGAAAGCAAACCACTACTTCAAAATTCTAAACCCCTTAGAAAAATTGCTGTTTAACTCAACATGCTAATCGAAATTGTGGTAGATTCCAATAATAATTTAAAGACATGCCACTCAGAATTCAGAAATATTTTTGTATTACTTTTCAGATTGGTTGCATTAGCATTTTCTTGTGCCATTGGAATTACGTTCCTGATTCTTGGTTGTGCACTGCCACATTTCAAGTAAGTAGACACATTGATCAACAAAGCAAAATTATTGTATGTGAAGATCTAACAGCAACTTCTTCGGGGTCATGTTCTGGTGACCTTTGATTTAGCCAATGAGAATGCATTTTTCATATGTTTGAAAGTGAAACAAATCATTTGGCACACTTTGATGCTATTCAGCCCTACTGCTCCATCTCCCAGATGCAACAGTATATAAGACTTCATCTGATTGGCTGAAAGTCCTGATGTACCAAATACATGGACTAGTGTTGATGTGCTAACAGTCTTAATGTATCGTTATGATATAATTCTAAATGCTATAATTCAATTTACAGTAATCAGTTCAGTTTGATATAATTCAAAATGTCTCTAATTTAATTCACAATAATCCAAAATTAATGGAAATTTATATCGAACTGTTAGCAGAATTTCTGGAATCTTTTAGAATCAGAATCATGGCTGTATCAGGAACTCAAAACAAGCAAACATGTTTACTTACGATTAATAACGATGTTAATTAACAATCATTGACCAAAATTAGCTGTGTAATATGATTACAAAAAAAGACATTAGTCAGGTAGGCCCAAACTCCTACCGTCAGTTAAAGGCAAAGACTTCAATACAAAATAAATACACATAACACTCGACGACTTTCCTTGCATTTCTTTTGATACGTAGGGGCCACAATTATATAGCATGTTGGTTCACACTTTTTTTAAAATCTCAATCTTAGTTTCACAGGTGTTAAATTAACAAGCTCTCATTTGATCACCATATAGCAAATTTAGACAAAGTTACACCAGTTTATATTTGCCATTTTGTTTTCACAAAAGCTTGAAACACTTTTTGTGATCTTTTTATCCCCATAAGCTAAGAACATGCTGGGATTTTTAGTTCACCTCTATGAGGTATAGGAGATATATTATACTGCTCTGCCATCAGCAAAAGAATGATAGAGATATAAGCAAATACATATAGGATTGCAGCCATGTTGAAAGTCTTGCAGTTATTGCTGCCCTTCCATAATGGATAATTGTTTAAATGGGAGTTTTCACTAAAAGACATTTTTAGCTTGCCCCCCCAAAAAATGGTGCTAATTTAATATTAAATATGGTCACTATATCAGTCATTTTAAAAATCTTGTTCTCACATCTACTTAAACATATTGATATGGCATTTTGCCAGAAGACTTTTATTCGTATTATATAAGAATGATGCCAATCTAACATCCATTATGGCGTCCATATCAACAATCCTTAAAACCTTGTTACAGTCCTAACCGTTTATCTCGACATCCTCGGGCCTGAGGAAATATTGTCAACATAGGCTGATGTCGAGATAAGTGTTGAGGGGGGGGGGGGTGTGCTGAAAAAAGATAAAATTTAAAATTCATAGCAAAGCGTGACCCGTCGTCAGTTAATAGCATTTACACTTTGAGAAAAAAATTGGAAATTTTGAGTACATGAAGACAGAATCAGTGTGAAATACACTTGTATATTGACAAATTACATTTTGGTTACCTTTGTGTAATAAAATCCAAATAAAAATATTGCATTGATCACATCCTGATATGAACAACATTACGATATTCAACGTTGGCATTAACACATGGTTGACAAGTTGTCGGTTACATGCTTCATGTACATGTACTTAAATTGGCCTCGATTTTGGTCAGTCTGTTCCCATCTTATTGAGGCTACCAAGGGGATGGGGCTATTCACAGGGAAATGAAAAACTGTCAACAGTACATGTATTCTCCACAAATACTTTTGTATCCGATGTTATGATGAACATTAAAGCGACTGCATCAACCAGTTGTTGCAGCGAAGTTCTCCACACTAAGCTTTTTCGATAATGCTTCATTTAACCGTTTAGATGCTTCCTCCATGTCATCAAATGTAGCAGTCTTGCTTCTTCCTTTGGGGAGCGCAGTTACCTTCAACATAGTCTTTCTTTATAGACTGCAGCTTTCATCCTTCCTGGGCGTGTTATTTTTAAATGAAAAGTTTCACAGACCTCTTTGCGAGATGTTCATCCCTTAACTTCATTAACAGCCAGATATTTAGTTTCCAAAGACTATAAATTTAATTTGCGTTTTACCCTTCTGTCAGTAGCCATTGTAAATGTAAATAAAGTTAAAAACGAAACTTTCACAGTGAAAATCACAGATCACTTTCAAAGGTCTCGGAAACGCGTAATCTGTATTTTCACGCAATTTTATATATGGGATTCAGAAAATCACGTATACAGGAGTCCTCTGTACGCATCAGTTTCCTGGACAGCAAATTTAAGGGCTTCGACCACCTGTTGATTGGGAAATTGTGTTCATCAATTGATCCTTTTCACTGTGCTGATATATTTACAATCGGAAAATTCACTGGCTGAAAGACCCACAGATGTACATGCTGTCATTGTAAGAGTACATTTGAAGAACATGACCCACAAGCTAGGTGGCAAGATCAAAGACTTAACTAGCTGCAGAGTGGTGAGAAAATGTGCTGCTGGTTTGTTTTTTTTTTGGTTTTTTTTTTATCCGACCGCGACATTAAAGCCTGGCGGCAAGATCAACTAATTGTTGAACAAAGTATTGGCCTTAATTGGCAGCTTGTCGACATAAACGTTTTGAAAACAAAGGATTTGTTCAAGCTGGGACCAAGGGCTTCTGTCGACATATACATTTTTCTTTTATCTCGATGTCGACATAGGCATGACAATTTGATAGTAATAGTAAGACCATGAGACCGGGACTTTGCTTTTCTGTCGACATAGGCGGCTTGTCGAGATAAGCAATGTCGATATAAACGGGTAGGACTGTATTGCTAATGAATGGAAAGTCACATCTTGATAATATTATCTCAGCTCATTTTGGATGGTATATCAGCACAAATATACTTATTATAATTATTCTTTTCCTAATGGATAGTATATCAGTATGGGGTTTTCACAATAGACTTATTATGATAATTAGTCCTTTCCTAACGGATGGTATATCAGCATGCGATTTTCACAATAGACATTATGATAATTAACCCTTTCCTGACGGATGGTATATCAGCATGGGGTTTTCACAATAGACTTATTATGATACTTAGTCTTTTCCTAATATATGGTATATCAGCACAAATAGACTTATTATGATAATTAGTCCTTTTCTAATGGATGGTATATCATCATGAGGTTTTAACAATAAATAGACTTATTATGATAATTAGTCCTTTCCTAATGGATAGTATATCAGCAAAACTAGACTTATTATGATAATTGGTCATTTCCTAATGGATGGTGTATCAGCTTGGAGTTTTCACAATAGACTTATGATAAGTATTCCTTTCCTGTTAGATGGTATATCATCATGTGGTTTTCACAATAGACTTATTATGATACTTAGTCTTTTCCTAATATATGGTATATCAGCACAAATAGACTTATTATGATAATTAGTCCTTTCCAGTTGGATGATATATCAGCATGTGATTTCCACAATAGACTTATTATGATAATTAGTCCTTTCCTAATGGATGGTATATCATCATGGGGTTTTAACAATAAATAGACATTTTATGATACTTAGGCCAAAATGGCACAGGTTGGACATCCAATATGGCTGCTTTGTTGGTGTCTTAAAAATTTTGTTGTCCCCCAGAATGAATGATGGCTATGACATATGGTCTTTTATGCTGTCACAGTAGATAGCTTGGTTAATTGGTTGATTTAACATAGTTTTCAATATGATATTGGTTATTTAGTGCCAATTAATGGTTAAAAAATTAAATTTTCAAAAGATTTACAATTAATATTGTTTTGTAATATCTATATTTTATGCAATTTTTGATACATGGCTCTATCTATTTTGTGTTGAGATGTTTCCAGTAATAAATCTGTTTATGCCTTTTTGAAGGTTGGATAAAGTCCCGTGTTGAGTAAGTACTGTTGTTGTTGTAGTGTTTCACACCATTTTTCAGCACAAGATAGGCTATTCATGGCAGCCAGTATAAATGGTGGGAAACCTGGGAAAACCCCAGAAAGAAGCACCTACCCACAAGAATATACTGGCAAGCTTTCTTATGAACCCACATTGGCTGAGCACAAGACTCAAACCCATGCAGAGGTGATATGGCAGTAGCGTGTAATGGTGAGTGCTTTAGACCACACAGCCACACACCCCGACTCTGAGTACTGCGATGTAGGTCACATGGGTAAATATTGTGAAATGTTGGATTTAATAGTGAGGATTGTTATGTGGGGTTATTGCGACACAGAGTTGGAATAGGCTCTTAGAGATGTATATTGGGAGAGAACTGGACTGTTATTTCATTCCTAATTCAGATTCGTTCCAAGTTCTTATTTCATATGTTCTTTTATGAACATCTATATGCAGATGGTTTTAAATGATGTCTTTAAATATAATTTGAGAGGAGACATTTGTTTGGATTATTTATTAGCATTACAAAGTGCTCATTGGACTAAAATATTCTAGAATTATTGTGAATTTATTCAAAGGAGTTCTGGACTATGCCTTTAATTAAAGTTGGAGGGTGTTTTGACAAAGTAGGCAGAGGGTTTTGACATACGCACTCCCCCCATTGGGGATAATGGTGTTTATTAAAGTAACAAGGTGTAAAATAAAAGTAGCCAGGTAAATCACCTGTCTTCCAACTAGTAAGGAAAGCTCTGCATTGCAGAGTTCAGACTCATCAGTATATTTGTGGACCTGAAATTCATACAGAACACTCAATGAATTGGACTTCCGTATACCATTTTCAGATTATTTTAGATTGATTTCATAGTACTCAAAGTTTTATTTATAATTGAGAGAATTAATTTATTTGTTTAACAAAACTTGTTGGTTTTTCTTCTTTCTGTTACTTAGTTTATGACCATAGAGTTGTAGGTAAAGAGAAAAACTATTTTTAAAAAAAACTTGAATCATAAAAGGTGGCAAGATTTCAGTGTCAGGATCACTTTGGTCTGTGTGATAATTAATATTTATAATGACTACTTGTAACTACTGTAGGCTGCATAGAGGTGTGCTATGTAATCATTGAAAAAAATGGTTATTTCTGGAAAATACATTCATTATCTTTAGTTGCTTTCATTCTTCTTTTAAAATTAATTTTGAAGTCTCCCATAACGGTGTAAATTAAATCTCTCATCAATTTTGACCTTACATTAAAATAGTCATTGTTTGAAGTTACTGTGTTAATTTTTTTGTTCATTTTGTTTGTTTCAGTAACTGGTGGCCTATGTTTGTGTTGATATTCTATCTTTTGTCACCGATACCAACTGTAGTGTCTCGACGCATCTCCAGCAGTTTTGATTCAGCCAGCAGTGCCTGTATTGAGTTGTCTATTTTTCTTACTACTGGTATTGTAGTGTCAGCTATTGGATTACCCATCATCTTAGCTCACGTTCGTGTGGTAAGTACCATGAGTAAGTAATAGTGTGATTCCTTTTACAACAGATATTGTGGCATCAGTCATTGGATTGCCCATCATTTTAGCAATGTGTTAATTACCAGGGCACGAGTCAGTCATCATCATCATCAGTCTCTTGACCTAGTGTAGTTGTCACAGCACTGTGCTGCTGAACATCTGACCAGTTCTCTCCACTTTTGTCTTGATCATGTGCCAATGCATGTGTCTCTGCAAAACGTTTCCTGGTCCATTCTGTGATGTTGTTAGTTCACGTTTTTCTCTGTCTATCTCTCCTTCTGCCACCCTAAATGCTGCTATGCAGGACTGATGTGGATAGACTGATGGCTCTAGTGACATGGCCATACCACTTCAGCTTTCTCTTTTTGACGGTTGTGAGGAGGTCTTCATATTGGCCTACTTTGCCCCTGATGGTGTTACGCACTTTTTCATTTGTGATATGGTCCATGTAAGAGATGCCAAGAATGGTTCAGTAGCATCTCATTTCAAGTGCCTGAATTCTTTGCTTTAATTCTGCTGTCAGGGTCCAGGCCAATCAGTGATGGAGAGCGTTAATTTACAACTGGAATTTTGATATACAAAATATATATTGTGTACAGAATTGTATTTTCCGTGGTTAAATATATTTTGATTCCAATGAGTGGGCAATTTTGTGGTGACATATGCTTTGTCAGTTATAGTCATCTCATTGTAAATTGTTATCAGACACTAAACACTTTTATTCTTTGATATTTTCTAATGACTATAACTAATTCTTATCAGATATACCTAAAAACTTTTTGTCTTTGATATTTTCTAACTGACTACAACTAATTGTTATCAGATATACCTAAAAACTTTTATTCTTTGATATTTTCTAACTGACTACAACTAATTGTTATCAGATATACCTAAAAACTTTTATTCTTTGATATTTTCTAATGACTATAACTAATTGTTATCAGATATACCTAAAAACTTTTTTCATCTTTGATATTTTCTAACTGACTATAACTAATTGTTATCAGATATACCTAAAAACTTTTATTCTTTGATCTTTTCTAATGACTATAACTAATTGTTATTAGATATACCTAAAAACCTTTCATCTTTGATATTTTCTAACTGACTATAACTAATTGTTATCAGATATACCTAAAAACTTTTCATCTTTGATTTTTTTCTAGCAGACTATGACTAATTGTTATCAGATATACCTAAAAACTTTTTATCTAACTGACTGACAAATTCTTATCAGATATACCTAAACACTTTTATCTTTGATATTTTCTAGCAGACTATGACTAATTGTTATCAGATATACCTAAAAACTTTTTTCATCTTTGATATTTTCTAACTGACTAGAATTAATTGTTATCAGATATACCTAAAAACTTTTATTCTTTGATATTTTCTTACTGACTATAACTAATTGTTATCAGATATACCTAAAAACTTTTTTCATCTTTGATATTTTCTTACTGACTATAACTAATTGTTATCAGATATACCTAAAAACTTTTATTCTTTGATATTTTCTTACTGACTATAACTAATTGTTATCAGATATACCTAAAAACCTTTCATCTTTGATATTTTCTAACTGACTATAACTAATTGTTATCAGATATACCTAAACACTTTTATCTTTGATATTTTCTGACTAGAATTAATTGTTATCAGATATACCTAAAAACTTTTATTCTTTGATATTTTCTAACTGACTAGAACTAATTGTTATTAGATATACCTAAAAACTTTTTTCATCTTTGATATTTTCTAACTGACTACAACTAATTGTTATCAGATATACCTAAAAACTTTTATTCTTTGATATTTTCTAACTGACTAGAACTAATTATCAGATATACCTAAAAACTTTTTTCATCTTTGATATTTTCTAACTGACTACAACTAATTGTTATCAGATATACCTAAAAACTTTTATTCTTTGATATTTTCTAACTGACTAGAACTAATTGTTATCAGATATACCTAAAAACCTTTCATCTTTGATATTTTCTAACTGACTATAACTGTTATCAGATATACCTAAAAACTTTTATTCTTTGATATTTTCTAACTGACTAGAACTAATTGTTATCAGATATACCTAAAAACTTTTCATCTTTGATATTTTCTTACTGACTACAACTAATTGTTATCAGATATACCTAAAAACTTTTCATCTTTGATATTTTCTAGCAGACTATGACTAATTGTTATCAGATATACCTAAAAACTTTTATTCTTTGATATTTTCTTACTGACTATAACTAATTGTTATCAGATATACTTAAAAACTTTTATTCTTTGATCTTTTCTAACTGACTATAACTAAATGTTATCATATACATGTATACCAAAAAACTTTTCATCTTTGATATTTTCTAACAGACTATAACTAATTGTTTTCAGATATACCTAAAAACTTTTTTCATCTTTGATATTTTCTTACTGACTATAACTAATTGTTATCAGATATACCTAAAAACCTTTTTTCATCTTTGATATTTTCTTACTGACTATAACTAATTGTTATCAGATATACCTAAAAACTTTTATTCTTTGATATTTTCTTACTGACTATAACTAATTGTTATCAGATATACCTAAAAACCTTTCATCTTTGATATTTTCTAACTGACTATAACTAATTGTTATCAGATGTACCTAAAAACTTTTATTCTTTGATATTTTCTAACTGACTATAACTAATTGTTATCAGATATACCTAAACACTTTTATCTTTGATATTTTCTATGACTAATTGTTATCAGATATACCTAAAAACTTTTTTCATCTTTGATATTTTCTGACTAGAATTAATTGTTATCAGATATACCTAAAAACTTTTATTCTTTGATATTTTCTAACTGACTAGAACTAATTGTTATTAGATATACCTAAAAACTTTTTTCATCTTTGATATTTTCTAACTGACTACAACTAATTGTTATCAGATATACCTAAAAACTTTTATTCTTTGATATTTTCTAACTGACTAGAACTAATTATCAGATATACCTAAAAACTTTTTTCATCTTTGATATTTTCTGACTACAACTAATTGTTATCAGATATACCTAAAAACTTTTATTCTTTGATATTTTCTAACTGACTAGAACTAATTGTTATCAGATATACCTAAAAACCTTTCATCATTGATATTTTCTAACTGACTATAACTGTTATCAGATATACCTAAAAACTTTTATTCTTTGATATTTTCTAACTGACTATAACTAATTGTTATCAGATATACCTAAAAACTTTTCATCTTTGATATTTTCTTACTGACTATAACTAATTGTTATTAGATATACCTAAAAACTTTTATTCTTTGATATTTTCTAACTGACTATAACTAATTGTTATCAGATATACCTAAAAACCTTTCATCTTGATATTTTCTAACTATTATTTCTGGTAAGAAATATTTTTGGTTTTCATAATTTATGTGGTTTTTTGTGATGCTCCCAAATACCTACATTTTGTTTTACCTTTATTTTTTACCATCAATTTTGTTGTGACAACTTTGAACTTTGACCAGAAATAATGTGTCACAAATAATTTGTGACATATCAATGCTTTAGCAACTATTTATGATCCAGTTTTTTCTCTCCATCAATTTGGTAAATAGACTTAGTTTTATTATGAGCAAAATCTGAGCATAATAATGAACTGACCATGCATTTGATTGATATATCTTGTTATACATTCAGAAGGCATTTCTGACCCGATTTTATTCAAATTTATGGTAATTAAACTAATATTATCAAGCTGTTGATGGACCTTGTTATGAATCAAGGAATATTTATGTTGTGATCTTGCATCTGATTGGCCAAGCTTGCTACTATGATTGAGACGTATTTTTGATAGTATTTGGATCAAGCTTGGCAGGTAGGTCACAGCAATGTATTTTAGCATATATCGGATTGGCAGCTGACATCATACTGTAGATTAGTAATCATTTTCATTGTTGTGATATTGACAACTGATATCACACTGTAGATTAGTAATAATTTTCATTGTTGTGATATTGGCAACTGATATACTGTAGATTAGTAATAAGTTTCATTGTTGTGATATTGGCAACTGATATCACACTGTAGATTAGTAATAATTTTCATTGTTGTAATATTGGCAACTGATATCATACTGTAGATTAGTAATCATTTTCATTGTTGTGATATTGGCAACTGATATCACACTGTAGATTAGTAATCATTTTCATTGTTGTGATATTGGCAACTGATATCACACTGTAGATTAGTAATCATTTTCATTGTTGTGATATTGGCAACTGATATCATACTGTAGATTAGTAATCATTTTCATTGTTGTGATATTGGTAACTGATATCACACTGTAGATTAGTAATCATTTTCATTGTTGTGATATTGGCAACTGATATCATACTGTAGATTAGTAATCATTTTCATTGTTGTGATATTGGCAACTGATATCACACTGTAGATTAGTAATCATTTTCATTGTTGTGATATTGGCAACTGATATCACACTGTAGATTAGTAATCATTTTCATTGTTGTGATATTGGCAACTGATATACTGTAGATTAGTAATCATTTTCATTGTTGTGAAATGGAGTTTCTTACCAATTTCTTTCTGTTTTCAGATTGAGTGGGGAGCCTGTGGCTTAGTCTTGGCTGGGAATGTTGTAGTGTTTCTTACCATCATGGGATATTTCATTGTCTTTGGAAATGAAGATGTGGACTATTCCATGTGGTGATAAAGTGTTGATGATTTTTTTTTATCCAGTCAGTAATGGAGGAAAACTTCTTGACTATTATTTAGATGGAAGTTAACAGCAAGAGTGCTATTGAAAAATGATGGAACGAATCTTTGAGTTGGAGTTCTTCTCTACAGTTGATATTGATACACACTACTTTCATCTTTGAACATTTGCAGAATAGATCGCTGCACTGAGTTGGATTCAAATCTCAGAAGAAACATTTTTAAAAAATGTACGTTTCAAGAACTTAGATAATAATAACTGTATGGATATAGTAGTTTATCCAAGCTCTAATATTTAAATTTCTTTTATACCTCTCCATCGTCAAATCAAAGGTTTTGGTTGTCACTTTATTTATTTGTATGACTGTAAACTCTGAATTGCTTTATATTTATGCATATCAATTTTTACGGTTTTGCTGAAAATCACATTTTTGTTGGCATATGCATGTGCCCTTGACAAAGACAACATAACTTGGAACATACTTAGGCCTTTTCTGTCAAAGAATCTCAGATGTAAACTGAGAAAATGCCACGTTTGTTGTCATGATAACTTGATCACTTTGACTTGATGATGTGCCATCACCTTATCTATTGTAAGCATTAGCTTGATGATATTAAAAACATTTCATTTCTTCAATTTATTTTCTTAAAGGAATGCAGGAATTACCATCTTCACTTATTTATGAGTCCGGTCCAACTGCAAACATGACATATCCTAATCTGATGTTGCATAATGTGCTGTCAGATCTGGGTCTGTGCATTTTGCAGTTGGAATTGCCATATAAATGAGTATATATGGTATATGAAATTTAATTGTAATTTATTGCATTACTTTTCACATGCATTAACTCAATTCTGCTGGGTCTATATAATTTGTAATTGGATGTGACTCATAAACATGTACATATGGTAGATTAAAAATACAGGCATTTCATTGATGTTTGAAATGTCATCAGATATTTCCAAATACTGTCTTATAGTAAGTTCAAGGATCAAGCTCAAGTGCAGACATTTACCATTTTGAAAAGTATCACTGGTTACCATAGTGACTCAAGAGTTATTTACCTCTCCATCAAATGGATCTGGACATTTAAGTTGAAAAAAAAAATCAGTTGGACTGCATCTAATTTTCATTTAAATATATGTAATTTAATTAACTTTATTACCAGTTAATTTATCCATTTACATATCCTAATTTGTTTTGTTTTTGACAAAAAATTACATTATTTTTACATTAAGGCTAAATAAGTCTTTTTTTTTAAAGTCACTATTAAACTAATTTCTGTTCTTTTAATCGTTTTTATTTTTTATCGTGTTAATCTTTTGTTACGACAATGTGGTGTATAATATATATTTTTCTTCGACATATAAACTATTTTGTATTATAAAGCATAGAAACACATGTACAGTAGTAGTTAAACTATTTCACTTGGGGAAAACAAGTCTGATTTTATGGGGCGTGGGGGGAATGAAAAAAAAATAATTTAGGCAATTCACAAATATAAAATCAAAGAAAATAATTTAGGCAATTCACAATACCTGTAACCTGGTCATAATATTTTGGTTGAGTACACAATGTAGGTGGAGACTTTATAATGATAATTTCAGTATGTAGTTGGAAACATTATGACTGGTTATCATAGTGTGTGGGTGGAGACATCAGTCCACAAGTGGAGACATAATGGCAGTGTCATAGTTAGGAGGTGGAGACATAATGACAGGTGTCACAATATGTAGGTGGACACAAATTATAATGATATTATAAAGACAATTGTTTAGTGTGTAGGTGGAGACATAATGACAGGTGTAACATTATGTAGTTGGAGACATTATAATGACAAATGTGAATTTTCAGTTTCAGAGGCAAATACAGCCTATGTCTGTTTTTTGTTTGGCCTCTTCATATTTTTCATGAACAAATATCATATGGAACATTTAGTATAACTATCCCAATACAAGGGTAGCGGCATTTTTAAAAGCAGGACACAGAATCATATAGAATTCTAGATGATGTTGTCATAATTACCTAATCTAATAATTGATGTGGGACTTCCAGTTTTAATTATTCAAAATAAAACTAAATTCCAAAGTTTTTCCTTTGTTAATTTTACTTTTGATGAAAGAATATTGTATGATAACTTCATGACAAGACAGAAGTCTGTCCATTGGAGTATTATTTTGGCTTGATGGAATTTCACTATTTTACAACCTTATCACCAGAACAGAGATAAGTGCTTGCAAAATAGGGACAAGTGTACAGAAGTCAAATTTAGAACATTAAAAACTGTTTTACTTGACATTTGTTCCAGATAATTTAAAAATAATTTAAGCCAGATAATTTAAAAAGCAAAATATTCATTGAACTTTATGAAAATATTAGTTTTTCTTAGTTTGTTTCAGCAAAATTGTACAACTTTTTTAACCTAAAAAACATGGTACTATCGAAAAGGCATGACAGACATTGAAGCACAAGAGAATTTTTACGACTTTTGCAGGATGGAATAAATAAGGAATTAGTTTGTACTTGCAGTTAGTCTATAAACCACCACAGTAATAAATTTTTTGTTGATTGAAACATAGTAGCATTAACATTAAAGTTTTTTTTTTTAAGCATGGAAATACTTTGGTCTTTGAACAAGACAAAAGGTTTGAGATTGTACTATCAATACAAAAGCATTTTTTCAGGGGACAATAGGGTGGTGGTGGAGTGATAGTGTCGACTTTTTGTTGTTGACAAAATGTCTGGTAGCTGTGGAGTAAATTTTCTGGACACTTTCTTCGTGTACCCAAATAAATACATCTTAGATCAATATCCACTTACACTATGCAGCAGAAGATAGGAGTCAGCATGCTGTTTGCAGTTGGGTGCATGTCATACACAGGTTTAAATGATAATATGACAATGGGTATAATCTTTTTCTTTATATTTTTGGAATTTGTCAAGGAGACAAGTAAAATTGGTAGTTATCTCCCTTGGATATTGTTCCACTGATGGTAGTACATAAACAATAGTAGAAAATTATTTTTTTTTAAAGAAATTACAACCACCTCATCCCTCGCAGCTATCACTATTCTCAGTATGACTGGTTTTTGGCCCATTGCTCACCCCATACACAAATAGAAAAATATAATCTACTGGTATTTTTGGCCCATTGCTCACCCCATACACAAACAGAAAAATATAATCTACTGGTATTTTTGGCCCATTGCTCACCCCATACACAAATAAAAAAAAATATAATCTACTGGTATTTTTGGCCCATTGCTCATCCCATACACAAATAGGAAAATATAATCTACTGGTATTTTTGGCCCATTGCTCACCCTATACACAAAGAGAAAAATATAGGCTACTGGTATTTTTTCACCAATTCCTGGTAAATATAATTAGCAGAATAACCATGGTGTGCAGCACAATTTCTCATTGTTAAACTGTATGTGCAAATTGAACGGCTTTATGTCACAGTTGTATGTTAGCCATATTCCACTCTTGTCTTGAAGTGTTTGCCATATTCCACTCTTGCCTTGAAGTGTTTGCCATATTCCACTCTTGCCTTGAAGTGTTTGCCATATTCCACTCTTGCCTTGAAGTGTTTGCCATACAAGTCAAGACCTTTGCTATTATGATCTTGAAGGCCAGCATTAATTTCAGGCAATAGTTTCATAAACTTATTTGATTGTTTCTATTATAACTTGTTCTGTTATTGTTCCATTGCTTGTCAACAAACTCTTCAATATAAACTATTCTCTTCATTTATACCAGAATTGGATTTATGTTCACTTGGCTCAGCAGTTAATGTTAGATAGTTGAAACTGCATAAGAATTATAACAAACATTATAACAGTGTATACTCATTGATATATATATATATATATATATATATATATATATATATAGTTTTTTTGGAATAGTTCCATCACACCTATAGACACGACATACTTTCTCTTCAATTCAGAAATACAGCAAATGTAAATAAATTGTATACTTTAATTTGTATACCATCGCCCACCAAGCAAGTAAACGCAATGTACACCTGTCATATAGTCATATGGCTTCAGATAAAATTAGCCGACTGTACATTATAATTAATTCTAATTAAGATTACATTGGAATTACATTTTAAAAAAATAACTTAATTGCCTACCACTAGATCAGGCAACTTTGTTTTAGTTTTCAGGGCTTTCTTTTCCAAGTAAATTCAGTGAAATCAGATTATAGCTATATGTTCAAGTGCAACAATGGTCCAAAAGATGGCAAACAGGTTGGAACTGCCATTGCCAGACCCCTTGAACTGATGTCAGATACAACCTACATTTTGTACTGCAGAATGTACAGCCATTCTCAAAGCTTGGAACTACATATGAAATCGATCCACAAAACCAATTTCATCTTTTTTAAACTCTCTTTTCTCTTTTCTGCACTAAAAGCCTTGCAAAACCTTAAACCTACAATCTGTCAATATCCAAACTTATACAGAAAAATAATTTGCACATACAAATTGGAAAAAGCATTTTGTACTTTTTGGCTGTCTAGTTGCATTGGTGTTAAGGGTAATGAAAGAACAGATAAAGCTGTCCTGCAGTCACCCACCTCTGAATGGAAGAGTCTATATACTTACTTAAAATATTATATAAAGCAGGATTTTCTTCATTCTAGACTCCATAACCTTCATCAGATCAAACCCACTGTTGAAGAAAGGTAACTCTCACAGAGCACAAAATTGCAGAGATAGGTTGATGTGTCATTGTGTATCGGACAATGCATTACTTTATTCATGCATACATGGATCGCTTCAGTGGCCCAAGAGGCTAGAGCATCAGCCTTGTCTGTGGGAGGTCAAGGGTTCAAACTCCTGCTGAGTCAAGACTGATTAAAATGGTACTAGCAGCTGCCTCGCTGGTGCTCAGCATTAAGAGATTAATGGTCTGCCTGATGCCAGGATAAAGTGACTGGGTGGGACATGATGCTACATGTCTGTGGCATGATGCCCCAGTGCTAGAATGTAGGCATTGCTATCAACTGTCACATTGTAGACAGAAGATATGTATGACTGAATGTTTTTTTATAGCTACGTTAAAATTCCAAATCACACACACACACAAGTGCTTGCAGATTAGGGTCTATATTGTTTGTTCTACCAATTACTCCTAACAAATTAAACAAAGATATGCCAACACTTTTTGCAGCTGGACTGGAATACCATGCCTTAGTCCAATAGCAAAGGAACATATTCTTATCAAGTGTCAACTTCCATCTGATAGGAGTATTTTGATGTAAACTTCTTTAAGAAACTGATGTACCACCGATTAACATCATTTTTAGGGAATGTTGTTTATCTATAAAAAAAATAGATAATATCATTTAATGATTTTTTTTATTTTGTTTCCAAGCGAGTAATTAAGTTCAAACTTGAGTGTACAATTTCTGTATACCCATGCTCATTAAATGTGTTCGATGGCATGCAGTTTATGATCATTGGATGGCTTCATGGACATCATTTAAAAATATTGAAAGCAGTGTGTAGTTAAATGAAAATAGGCTGTATAATCCACTATTACATTTACTTGACAGGTTATTTATTTAAAATATATCTCTATCTATAAAGTCTGGGTATATAAGATTCCTTGTGTTCTCTCAGTCCTTCTGTCCATGACGTGAATGCAACAAGACTTGCAGTTCTTGATGGAATACACTAAAACTTGATAATTATTATGGCCATCACCTTAAGATGAGCATAATGAAAAATAAATGTTCTCTAATGTTCTCTAATTGTCATAAATATTATGATAAGTTTCTAATGATCAAAGATCATAAGATCTTATTGGACTTGATGACCATCTATCGACCACCAGACCATGTGTCATCTGTAATTTTGTACTATATTGCTTGCTAATCCTCTGAAATACTTGGAGAAAAGCAATGAAACTTGGCATACAGTGAGATTCAATTGGTTGCAATTGAAAAGGGTGCCAATCTGTTATAATGACCATCTTGTTGTTGTAGGGTTTAACACAGTTTTCAGCATACTATAGGCTATACATGGAGGTCAGTATTAATGGAAGAAGAACTTAGGAAATACAAGAGGTGAGATAGCAGTGATCCATAATGGAGAGCGCTTTTGATCATGGTAGACCATCTTGTTCCTGCTGCTTTTTCTCCATTGATGGCTATTTTGTACTGAAATTTTCACTACAAGACCTTGTGATCTGTAGATGGTCCAAACCAAAAATGATATTGATATTTAACATTATGTTGACCATTTTGATAATAGTTTTTTTGTCACTTATCCTGAACAGCTGAATCTTTCACTAGGGAAAAGATTGATTGGCTAGCCAATTCTTTCCCTGTCTAGTTATTTCTTCCCCCTCCCCTTAATCAGTTAATTTCCTCTTCTAGTTATTTCTTGTCCTCTCTGCACAATAAATTAATTTCATTTCTTTCTCACTCATTATCGACCCATCCAAGATCTCTCTCATTACTACTGTAATATTTGGGCAATATTACCTCTCTAGCCAGAATGAGGTTTTAGAGGGCAAAACTGATGAAAATAGGAAAAAAGCCGGTGTCTAACTTTAAAATAATCACATGAAACTACTTCCTATGTAGATTTCATTACGCTAATGAATTAATATTAAAACAAGTATTTTTTAAAAATAGTAACACTTGTTTTATTGTTTCACTTTAGATATTGTATTACAGAAAATGGCAAATTTGAAAAAGGTTACAGTTGAAAATTGCAACTGTTTCCATACCAGATGGCCTCTTTTTACAAGTATGTATGAAGAAATTCGACCTGGATAAATCCAGTCATAATATGCTTTCAAGTTTTTCCCTTATGTGCAAATCTTAGGCAGGAATTCCACAGAAAGCAATGTAATTTTTGCTATTTGTAATCACCAAAATAGACAAAAGAACATAGTATTTCTTTTTCTATATTTCTACCTTCCTCTTTGATGGGAAAATAATTTCACTTCGTAGTGATGGATTCAACATTACATAGTAATAACTGATACACAAATTTTGTGCTCTGAATTACATCAATTCAGCATGTAGCCAGAGATCTGTTTACAAAGATATGCTTGGAGTCAAGGTGGTCTTGAGCAAAACACTATAGACTTTGATTCAATTTCTTCTTAAAAATTAAATTATGATTTTTATGGTTCTCTATTTTTTGTCTTTTCCAATGTAATGAAATTTGGGTTTTAAGGGTTTTCAGTATTCTATTTTATTGAATTATGTCTTGGTAAAAATGTTGCAATGATTCTTGACAGAACAAAGCTTTACTTTGATGTGAAACTATTGGTGCCATAGGTCCACAGGACACCTTTATTACATCAACACCTTTATTACATCAACACCTTTATTACATCAATAAGTAACAAACAAAATTTGTATAATGCAGTCTAAACTTGTATTAACCTAGATGATTAAACATTAAGGACTTGTTGTTTTAATAAGCTAACTTTTACATAAGTAAGCAACTTCTCAACAAAACAAGACTAAAATTATGTTAACTAATTTTGGTTTACCCTATACACAAACCTTTACAATACAATTTTTTTTTAATCGGCTACAAAGGGACATCTAAAATGCAAAAATATTTATGAGTTATATGGAATGGAGACCATAATACTGGGTATTACAAATGTCCCAAAATACTTCTGCATGATAACATTCTATTGTAGGAAACTTCCCTGAAGCAATTAGTAAGAGTAAAGTTAACCAAGGTTGATGATAATATCCGAATACCAAACTACCACATTACAGGATTAAAATTTATCGCAGTACATTTTTTCATTAACTTTACGTATGGTAAACTGGGAAGAAAGCTTAATTATTTTTCTTTTACCATCATCATGATCAAACCTCTTAGCCACGTTGACACATTGTGATGCTAGACTTTTCCATAACCTCTGTAAAAAATAATGACTTAATTAAATATATTTGTTCCATTCAAGAGGCAACTGAAAATTCCGTGTTAATCCTTTGATAGATATTTGAAAATGTCAAGGGCTTTTCCTAGCTGGAAACAACATAGCTGCCAACCCCCGAATACAAAAATACTGACTACTTGTGACAAAAATACTGATTTTCAGGAACAAATACTGATTTTTAAAATTTCAATGCGTATGTAACTATTTACTACATTTAAAACCATCAGTAAAGTTGGACAGTGCCTTACATAATTATTTAATGTCAAAGATGCACGTGTTGCACACTTGTATCTTCTGGCATTACACCATGTTCCATTTGGGTGCCCATTCAGAAGGTGTAAAAGTGCAACACACTCAAACACAAGCTGTTTAAAGGAGCCCTTTCCACACCTTGTTTCTTTTTCAATCATCGATTCCATTATACCAACTTTCATTTATTATCTCAATTCTGAGATTTTCTTATTGAACTGTTTTCGTTCAAGAATATGCTTTCAAGAGTTATGCTTTGCAATTTTGATGGCTGGAAAACGCGTGTAAAATAAATCACCAGCAACACTAGTAACTGAAAAAGGAAGGTTTATTTCCATAAAAAAAATTAATAAATCAAATTTTGATTGATGTACATTAAGGTTCTCTATGGCATTTATCTACGTCGTAAGCTCAGGCTGATCTGTGTGTGACGAAGCTGATGTTTATTAGCTTTTTCATGCTCTTGAATTTCAGGGGCGCCTCCAATCCCAGTAGCGAAATCACATTACACAATTTGCAAAACGTAGAGTTTTCTCCTTTACTATATGGTTTCACAAATCTATACAAGACGGCACAAATGTCCTTATAGTTGTTTGCTTCTACATTTCCTGGAGAAAATTCTGAATATTCCACTTTCCTATTTAACATGATTAGAAGCTGAATATTACGAAGACAAGATACAAGAACAGCGGTAACTATTGCAAAATCAGATATGGCTGATAACGACAAGCATGGTAGCCTCGATTTTGAATGAACCAATCGTATTGTAGTATTGTATTCGTATATACATGTCATACATTATATCAAAATAGAATCGTGTGCCCATTCTAAACTGACAAATTCCAAAGAAATTTTATTATTATTTTATTTAAAAAATGTATTTTTTGCCCCAAAAAATGTACAACCATATTCTAGTCCAAAATACGGGACAAATATGGAAAAAACTGGATAGTTGGCAGCTATGAAACAAACCTATTCTAAGACTTTTTCTCAATTTTTCCCATTAGCACCAGCAGCAATTTCATTAGTATTTGTGGATTTCACTCATTACTGAACTTGTCCCAGATCTTGGTAATATAAACATATATTCCCAAGATCAGAAATATGGTCTCCTGGGTGGTGTTGTAAAAATGAGTAAATTTGATTTAAAATCACCTCAATATTCATAGGTCGTACTGATAAAGATTTTTATACCAATTCCAAATCTGACTGAAATCAGATAAGAAATAACTCTAGTTCACATGTTTCATATTTTGTTTTTATATCTTTTATGCATTAAAACTAGAAGTTACAATAGGTTCATACTGAACTACATATAGTTTTCCATTAAACGATTGTTGTGCTAGAAAAGTATAAACAATGATATTGCACTATTATCATTCATTAACACTCTTTGTTTTCATTTCACTCACTTCATAATATATAGCAATTGTGGGTTTTAACCTCAAGAAACATCATCTCTTAAACAGTGCTCACACATTTTGGCAAGAAAAATATTTTCTACCTTATATATAGCAATTTTTATATCGAACTATGTCATGGGTTACTACATTACTACAGAATTACTGTAAATGTATAAAATTTCCTCAATCACAGTGCCTCTTTATAGGAATCATTAAATTTCCTCTCGGGAACCTCTTTTTATTCATGGCAATAATTGGTAACGTCATCCTTCATCTGGCATAGGTGGCCCCAGTCTGTAAAATACATTTTTCTGTAAGGGCCTTTGCAGGGGATGTGCAAGGCATTGAGCCATGTGATCATATATCTTGGTAATGTTTCTACACACACTTAGTATAAATGATAAACCTTTCGAATCAAAGTCGCATATCTTGTCAAAGTTTTCCTGGAAAAGAAAACAAATACATGCATGTTCATATCTTTCAGAAGTAAAATGATGGTATTTATCAATAAGAAAATTAAGATGGACTTATTATAAGCTGTACCATGCCTATGGTCTCTTATCTCCCCAGGTCAGCTGCCTAGGCGTGCTCATAGAAAGATACTTAGTCTCATTTGCTTGGCAAGATAAAAGTCATTATTGTGTTTAAGTTGCTCTTAAAACACCAAAAAGGTTTAAAAAATAAATATTTAATTAATACTTTTTTCTCTATAAATATGTAAAGCATATAATTCAATCAAATGATACAGTAAAACCTGTCTTGAGAGAACACCTGTTTTGAGACCAGAATCTCTATGCACATGTTTATTATATAGTGTTATGACCTGCTATGAGAGATGACCTGTCTTAAGAGACCATTACTTTTGGCAGAAGGGTGGTATTTCAAGGCAGGTTCTACACTATTCCACTATTTTTTCAAAAGCTTTTGCCTGAATTATTATAACTTATTTTCATCAGGCTACATAGTCTTCATTCAGATAATTAGTTGTCCAGATTAATTTATACATGAATATGGGCGACACTTGATTGGCCTGATGACGAAGATATCTTAATGGATGCTTAACTGTAGTGATTAACATATTCAAACAAAGCAAAAACAAATCATTGTTTTACTGAATTATTAAGAGATTCAAATAAGGGGGAAAATCCACTAGTTATTGCCTGGTAAAGCTGGCATCATTTATGTTTACCATCTATACTACTTATAAATTGATTCAAATTGCAAAACGAATTGACTTTGATCTGCCATCACATAATATCACTAGCAGATCAGGGTATATTTTGTCTGTTCTACTGGTTATTTCTAACAATCTGCATAGACCCAGATTTACTGATGCATCATGTAATGGCAGATCTGGGTCTCTGCACTAGGATCCAAGTTACAGGTAGGTACATAATGTTCCTGTTATATAGTAATGTTACTTTTCACAACTTGACATTTCCACCCAAAAATTAGCCTTTATCTTAACCAAGCATGCATACACACACACACACACACACACATATATATATATATATATATATATATATATATATACACACACACACACACACAGTCAACTCCGCTTATATGCAAAGCCTCGGGAGGGACCAAAGCTATGCATTATAATTTAAGCGGAATTCATGCATATTAATGAAGGAAAGAAAGAATGATACTTTCGATATGCACTTAAACAATTTATGTAATTACAAGTTGTGCATTTAAAAGGAGCCATGTGTGTGTGTGTGTGTGTGTGTGTGTGTGTGTGTATATATATATATATATATATATACACACACACACACAGAGAACAGAATTTTAATGAAATCTCAAGTCCATATAAATTTACTGAGGGGTAATCACCTGACATTTATTTTCTGTTGACGGGGGTTCATGGATATACAGGGCATCCAGAAAGAAGTATGGTGATGAATACAGCATGTTGAGATTCTGGAAAAATGAAATACATTATTAAGACAGAAAAACTGTACCACAACACAGTCTATAAGCATGCTACTAGCTCATGTTCTTTGCTATTTTTCAACACAAACACCTAATAAGTAATGTTGGCATCATTTTATAAAGGAACTTTTTAACTTGTAATAAATAATGTTGGCATCATTTTGTAAAGGAACTTTTTAACTTTTAATAAATAATGCTGGCATCATTTTGTAAAGGAACTTTTTAACTTTTAATAAATAATGCTGGCATCATTTTGTAAAGGAACTTTTTAACTTTTAATAAATAATGCTGGCATCATTTTGTAAAGGAACTTTTCAACTTTTAATAAATAATGCTGGCATCATTTTGTAAAGGAACTTTTTAACTTTTAATAAATAATGCTGGCATCATTTTGTAAAGGAACTTTTTAACTTTTAATAAATAATGCTGGCATCATTTTGTAAAGGAACTTTTTAACTTTTACAAAGATGAACTATATAACTAAAGTTGTCTTCAAAGTAGACCAGGCACAATGGTGCCAATTTTGGACCAAATGTAGAACATTAAAAATTTTGAAAACAGTTACTTAAATTAAACACCCTTACCATGATGCATGTAATGTCTGTAATGATCACCTGGCTTGAAAACAATGGCCATGAAGAAGTTAATATATGTAACAGGTACTTGGTCTGAAAACCATGGCCATGATGCATGTAATGTCTGTAACAGGTACTTGGCTTGAAAACCAAGGCCATGATGCATTTAATGTCTGTAACGGGTACTTGGCTTGAAAACCAAGGCCATGATGCATGTAATGTCTGTAACAGGTACTTGGCTTGAAAACCATGGCCATGATGCATGTAATGTTTGTGACATGTACTTGGCTTGAAAACCATGGCCATGATGCATGTAATGTCTGTAACAGGTACTTGGCTTGAAAACTATGGCCATGATGCATGTAATGTCTGTGACATGTACTTGGCTTGAAAACCATGGCCATGATGCATATAATGTCTGTAACATGTACTTGGCTTGAAAACCATGGCCATGATGCATGTAATGTCTGTAACAGGTACTTGGTTTGAAAACCAAGGCCATGATGCATGTAATGTCTGTAACAGGTACTTGGCTTGAAAACTATGGCCATGATGCATGTAATGTCTGTAACAGGTACTTGGCTTGAAAACCATGGCCATGATGCATGTAATGTCTGTAACAGGTACTTGGCTTGAAAACCATGGCCATGATGCATGTAATGTCTGTAACAGGTACTTGGCTTGAAAACCATGGCCATGATGCATGTAATGTCTGTAACAGGTACTTGGCTTGAAAACTATGGCCATGATGCATGTAATGTCTGTAACAGGTACTTGGCTTGAAAACCATGGCCATGATGCATGTAATGTCTGTAACAGGTACTTGGCTTGAAAACCATGGCCATAATGCATGTAATATCTGTAACAGGTACTTGGTTTGAAAACCAAGGCCATGATGAAGTTAATATATGTAACAGGTACTTGGCTTGAAAACAATGGCCATGATGCATGAAATGTATGTAACATGTACCTGGCTTGAAAACCATGGCCTAATACATGGCATTAACAATGGTTGAGAGTGAACCAAAGTTAATCATTTGTTAAATATAGATCAAAGTTATCGTTTTGAAATGAACGCATCTTGTACTCTGGTTATGCTGACAATATCAAGGGTTACTTCCCTTACTTGAGTCATAATGAAAGATCTCATGAAGTGATGTTAGTCAAAGACTGCCTAATATCCAGACATTCTGCTTACATCACCTTCATGTCCATTCACACGAAAACTAAGAATGGTGATGTTATTCCACGACAGCCTAATATCCAGACATTCTGCTTACATCACCTTCATGTCCATTCACATGAAAACTAAGAATGGTGATGTTAGTCCACGACAGCCTAATATCCAGACATTCTGCTCACATCACCTTCATGTCCATTCAAATGAAAACTAAGAAGTACCTTCCTGACATAAAATAACCACACTCTACACTCATTTGGTCCAATCAGATACATCAAGGACCATTTAGGCACCATACTAATGGAGCTCAATATCTGACTCATTCCATAAATCTGTATCAGAGTGAACTTATGCTTTACAATTTGAGGATTACAGTATAATTTTTACCTTAGAAACACATAATTTCAATAACTTTTTTCATAATTTCTCATTTCAGAGTTCCATTAATGCTCACATAGTTGTCTGCCATGCGTGTATAACAAACTGAGTCCTCAAATGTACAGGCAGTTTGAAATAAAAAAAACTTGACGAACCTCCTTTGATTCTACTTTCATGCCAGTGTCAGATCTACCAAATAGGAAAAGCAGCCGAACAATGTAAGGTGGAGGTAGTACAGCCTGGTCACCATCTACATGAGGCATTGGGACCCTCTCACGGCTGAAAAAAAGTTTACAAGATAAACTCTCACTTATCCAGTTCAAAAATGAAAACCAAACCCACCCATCCTCCAAAAATGGCAATGTTCCTATTGAACACAGATGACCCATCACATAATGCTAAGTGAGCCAGAAAACAAAGCTTAACTAAGCTGTGATGGATGCGGGTTACCAGCCTAAAACAAGGAAACCATGCAAATTATCTATCAATCCTAGCAACTAGTCAAACATATATTAGCAATCAACTGAATAATCAAACTAAGCTTGCATATATACTAGTGTTGTCTGATCCTGGAGAGAGCCTCAGAACACAAAAAACTAATTAGAATTAGAAAGAAATCACTGTGACCTGCCTTCCTAATAAGGGAGTGGAATAAAAATGCAAGGAGCATTATAACAAAGTTCCATATAACATGCCTACAGGTGAGATAATAAAATTGTTTATGAAAAGAAGGCCACTGTAACCTATTTTAACCTGGTGTGGTTTTGATTTATGTAAGGAACTGTTTGACCAAGTTTCATAAACACAGGCAAATACCATGAGCTCAATTATTTCCAGTGAAGAAAATTCTTATACTGTGGTTAACCTATAAATAACGGTATATTTTTCTATTAAGTAATAGGTCCCCTTGACCAAGATTCACTATGTTTTGAATTATGCACGGAACACCCTGACTTGAACAGAGTATATCTACTGCTGTAGATGTAGCAGTAAAACAAAATATTTACACTGTAAATAATACCCACAAATAACACTCATCAGTGTAAGAAAAGCAAACAGGTCACTATGCTGGAATTACATGTAAAAGGTAAACCATTGTGAGAAAAAAAGGTCTTTGTGACAAATTTTAATTGGTGTGGTTAAGAATGGTTCTAAGAACACCCTGACCAAGTTCCATGAATATAGCACCTAGCTAAACATCTGCCAATAAGAGAGATGTAAGCCTGGGGTTAACCTGTAGACGCATTAATATAAGTAGCTGACTCTGACCTAGTTTGGCACATAATGCATAAGCAGATATGGGTCTGTACAGTTTGTAAGGACTAATTGGTAGATCCTATAGCATAGATCTGGGACTGTACAGTTTGTTAGGACTAATTGGTAGATCCTATAGCATAGATCTGGGACTGTACAGTTTGTTAGGACTAATTGGTTGATCCTATAGCATAGATCTGGGACTGCAGTTTGTTAGGACTAATTGGTAGATCCTATAGCATAGATCTGGGACTGTACAGTTTGTTAGGTGTAATTGGTAGATCCTATAGCATAGAACTGGGACTTGACAGTTTGTTAGGAATAATCGATAGATCCTATAGCATAGATCTGGGACTGTACAGTTTGTTAGGACTAATTGGTAGATCCTATAGCATAGATCTGGGACTTGACAGTTTGTTAGGACTAATCGGTAGATCCTATAGCATAGATCTGGGACTGTACAGTTTGTTGGGACTAATTGGTAGATCCTATAGCATAGATCTGGGACTTGACAGATTGTTAGGAATAATCGGTAGATCCTATAGCATAGATCTGGGACTTGACAGTTTGTTAGGAATAATTGGTAGATCCTATAGCATAGATCTGGGACTGTACAGTTTGTTAGGACTAATTGGTAGATCCTATAGCATAGATCTGGGACTGTACAGTTTGTTAGGACTAATTGGTAGATCATATAGCATAGATCTGGGATTGTACAGTTTGTTAGGACTAATTGGTAGATCCTATAGCATAGATCTAGGACCTGACAGTTTGTTAGGAATAATCGGTAGATCCTATAGCATAGATCTGGGACTTGACAGTTTGTTAGGACTAATCAGTAGATCCTATAGCATAGATCTGGGACTTGACAGTTTGTTAGGACTAATTGGTAGATCCTATAGCATAGATCTGGGACTGTACAGTTTGTTAGGACTAATTGGTAGATCCTATAGCATAGATCTGGGACTGTACAGTTTGTTAGGACTAATTGGTAGATCCTATAGCATAGATCTGGGACTGTACAGTTTGTTAGGACTAATTGGTAGATCCTATAGCATAGATCTGGGACTGTACAGTTTGTTAGGACTAATTGATAGATCCTATAGCATAGATCTGGGACTTGACAGTTTGTTAGGACTAATCGGTAGATCCTATAGCATAGATCTGGGACTGTACAGTTTGTTAGGAGTAAGCATAGATCCTGATCTGAAGGCATATTATGTTACAGCAAATAAGAATCTTTGCGGTTTGAATCAACTTGTGAGTATCTACAGTACCAAGATACACAGATTTCATGTTCTCATTTTCATGTTATCTCCTAGATGTTACTATGAAGTACTTTATGTATTAATTATTTCAGACCCAGGGATCAAACTTTTGTTCCGTTTAAAGCAAAGCAAGTTTCTTATAATTCTATTACATGACACTGATGCCTCCTTTTGCAAGAGACAGTTACTTATTTTTTAAACATAGACTACAATATTTAAACTTCCCATTGATAAACTATACTGGCGAATAAACATATTGTATTCTTGCTGACATAATGATACTGTCATTTTGCTTTCTTCTATAAAAAATTCTTTATATATCAAATCCAACAAGACTTATTTTTAAAAAAGATTAACTTTCTAACTTCAAAACAGGATGAGGTTAAAATGTTTTGGTCATACTACTGAGAAATTAATTCTGTCATCATTTTATTTAGACCAGATTTATTTTCTTTAAAATTAACTTAATGTTGATCACTGTTGCCATGCTCTTATTCATTGCTTGGTCTTCTAATGTAAAGCTGTGGGTAAAATGTGTGGCAAAACATTATGATGTATATGGTATATATCCAATTTGTGTGGCAAAACATTATGATGTATATGGTATATATCCAATTTGTGTGGCAAAACATTATGATGTATATGGTATATATCCAATTTGTGTGGCAAAACATTATGATGTATATGGTATATATCCAATTTGTGTGGCAAAACATTATGATGTATATGGTATATATCCAATTTGTGCAATGCATACATAATGGACATTGTGGGTCCACCCAGTTGTCTGCATAGAGACAAATGCATTCTTGCAACATAAACTCCTTATACTTCAACATCCATTGTATCAAATGTTTGTGATCTCTAATTTATGGCAAAAGTGAACTACTTTAAATCACTGGGTTATAGTGTCATTAATTATTAGAAAGTTAATATAAGCAACATTGAATACTCCCAAATTTCCAATTCAAAAGTGCACAATTTTGATGAAATATGTTTTCATAAAAACACAAAAAAACATGGCTTTATGCCAACAAAAGGGGTTTGTTGAAGCAAAAATACATGGAAAGTGAAGAATGTTAAAATTAATTTACAAACATAGGTTCAATGAGAAGTAATTCACTTTGAATGATGCTAATAATTTTATTTTTCTCACTCAAAGAATTTAAATTCCTGCATGTTACAATGCAGTGTATTTATAAAATGGTGGCTGCTAAAAGTCTAATGAACTATTCTTCCAGACAGTCCTTTATCTGTAGTCAATCCAGAAAATCATGTAGGAAGTCATGGGTTCGAACCACAGCTGATTCATACCAAAGACTTTGAAAAAAATGGTACTTACATCTGCCTTACTCAGTGTATCCCCTAGGGGTCCAAGACTGAGAGTCAAAAGTCTCCTTGGTGTCAAAACTGGGGGTCAGACTGAGTAAAAACCAAATGTTGGTATCAAAACTGGGGGTCAAATTAAAAATTTGGAGGTCTCTGAAGCACAAATGAGGGTAAAGGGAAACACTACTTACTTACCACTGGGCATTAAGAGGTTAGTGTTGGGACTGGTCAGCCTGGTGTCAGGATAATGTGACTGGGTGGGACATCATGCTACATGCCTGTGGCATGATGCCCCAGTGCTGACTGCTAAGCTGATATTACCATTTTAATAAGTCTTTGGTATGACTTGGCCAGGGTTTGAACTGCAACCTTCCAATCCTGAGCTAGATGCTCTAACCACTAGGCAGGGATGGTCCTGGCTTTTAAAAAGCTGTCGCAAAAAAAATCGCCAACATCAATATTTTGTCGCCAATTTTCAAAAAGTGTCGCCAGAACAAGTAGTGTACATTTTTCCAAGTGTTAATTTAGTCTATTAATGTAAAAGGCAATGAAAATGACAAAAGATGGATTAATTAAATGAATACTTTAATTACAACAAGCATTAACAAAATGTTACAAAGTGTTACATGAAGATCCGTCACGATTTTACGGCTGCCCACTTGCTGAATGCAGTTTCAAAGTCAAAATTTTCATATCGGTACATGCTAATTCTCATTAAATTTTCAAGAGATGAGATGCCAAGTTTATTTCTGATGTCAGTTTTTATGAGGTTCATCTTACTGAATCCTCATTCACAGTTAACAGTGCTGACAGGTGACACCAGTAGTCTCTCAGCAGCTGCAAATGCGCAAGGGTATATTGCCCTGGATCTCACTGCCAACTGAATCAAATCCTTAACACCTCTATACACCTTACCATTCCTGAGAACTTGAACCCTAGCATAAGCCACAAAGCCAGCCAAGTCCTGACTAACCTCTGATTGATTACCTAACCCTCAAGTAGACAAGTAATCTGAAACAATGCCTGAAACCTCTGAAAGAATGGAACTGATAGCCTGTGAACCATACAAATAGGGATCAAACAACTTGGCTAGAGCACTCAAAGCTATCGAATCACCCTCCTCCGTGAACCTTGCTTTTAGATTATCTATAACAATATCTATAAATTTGGCACAAGACAATGCAGCCTCTGACCTTTGCTTAGCATTATCACTAATTGTATGGCCTTTGTACTCAAAAATATATAAACCTGATGAATCTAAACTTGGTTCTGCTGGAATCTCAGAAAGAAACCTAGAAATGTTACTACCAGACTCTAACCTCAGATTTTCAAGAAACTCAACACTGGAGTGGAGAAGGGGATTAACCTCGGTAAAGTCAATATCAGATCTCTGATAAGCTTGACACAGAACTGCCAAAGGCCTGAGAATGTCAGCCATATAGTGTGCTGTATAAACAAATTTGAAACAAGCAATGGGCTTATACATTGCAAGAGCCTTTGCAGAGTTGTCTTCCAAGAAGACACTAACTAGAGCTTGAAAATTATCAACAACTGCCTGTACACTACCTTCAAAACTCAGCCACCTTGTGTGGAATACCTGATGCAAGAGAGTGTGAGAAGACTCTTAACACTGACTGAATTGCCTCAAGTCTACACATATTACGAGGGGAATAGGCAAAATACTTGTACATATTATTCAGTATATCTTGAAACTTAACCAAGTATCTAACCTCGTCAGCTGCAGCGCCTGTACCCAGAGCTAACCGATGTGCAATGCAGAGTTGCAAGCAAACCTTTAGTAACCTCCTTCAACCTGGTAACAACACCACTCTTGCAACCCAACATGACTGCAGCACCATCCGTTGATACACCAATCAGATTGTCCAGACTAAAACCAAATGACTGAATTAAACCTAACAACTCTGAATATATAGATTCTGCATTTGCGGTTTGAAGCTGACGAATACCTAGAAATTGAGTCACTGGTTGAACACTGCCAGCCAAACTAGTTAGGTACCTAATCAAATTCTGATGTACTGAAACATCTGTGCTCTCGTCAAGCATGACGCTGTAAACACAAGATTCCTTGACCTCGGTAGCCATCTCATCAACTATTACATCAGCCAACCACTGCTGAAACTCACTGGTGCTTCCGTGACCGTCATACGATGTGTGCTTATCTACTTTGAGGTCTGAGAGTTGGGTGGCGCCCTGAAATAGAAATAATCATTAATTTTGTATGCCATAAATATTTCATTTATTATTATACATGTTCTGACAATGTGTGTGTGTGTTGTATATATATATATATATATATGTGTTGTTATATATATATATATATATATATATATATATATATATATATAACAAAAAGTGGCATTTATATAACAATCACGGTGTACTACAGTAACATCACATTGAATATATTAAGGTTATACATGTGTTTTTTCCTTATGTTACTGTCATTTAAATCCATAGAATATTACTGTTAACAAGCTATAATATAATATTCTCAATACCTCTGTGATACACAACTGGTGCAGCTTTGGGACAATTGTATTAGCCAGGTTGTAGTAAGCCGCAAAGAAAGTGTTCCACATAGCACTAATAATAGCATTTTTGCTTTTACTAATGGCAGTGATCTTCGCTGCTTCCATGGTGCTGGCATCCCACATCACCGTTTGTGCACATGTATGACTGTTGTTACCTGAAGAAGAAAAAAATGCATTATCAACTTTAGTTGACATTTTAATAACAATAAAACGCTATGATCGTACATTGCAATATAAGATAATTGACGTATAATGCGGCCGTCAATTGCATACATTCCATAATTAAATGCACCCCCCCCCCCCCGCCTGCAACCCCCCCCCCCTGCCCCTTTCTTTATGGCTAGCTTCCCAGAGCTTGTAGTGAATTGCTTCCTAAATCCCAAGAATGATCATTGAATGCTGTATAAATTTTCTTGACAAGCAAAATAGGATCTCCATTCCCACGAATGAAACTTACACGAGTCAACACCTGGCAATATTGGACCATATATATAAGCATAAATTCACACCCAATTTATGGATTCTTTCACTCCTGTATTTTGAGAAATAAATAATTTTTTTTAATTATGCAAACTTGATTTTTTTTTGCGATTTCTTGTTGTGGAGTTTAAGTCTCTGTGGGATTGATGGCAAAAGGAAAAGATCAATGAGTAAAATGTAAAAATATTACTTACCCCGCCTGGATTCATGTTTGGTGACACACTTCCTTCTTCAAAATATCACAGCCAGTTGTAAATGAATTTACAAACTTTGCCTTGATACATACATCACAGAACATCTGTTTTAACTCTGGATCATATCTGAGCCACGGACGCCCAAGTTTCCAACTGTCTTGAAATTTTCTGGACTTGTTGCCCCGTTCATCGTAATGTGGTGTTGCACTTGAAGCGCTACATGTAGATGATGTTGGACTGCAAGGTTTATCATCGGGTTCAGTGATTGTTTTGTCTGATGAATTTGCACTAAATCCAAACGCTGTTAATTTTTGTAACTTAGGATGAGATGATGAAATCGCAACGTCTAACTTATGTTTGCTCATGATAATGTTGCACTGGCAACAGATATAATTATAATTTAGATTTTTTTCCATTTGCTTTCTATTTATACACCGTAGTCAGTACTTCAAAGGTTATCAGTTTTCTATGAAGGTTCAGAAAAACTATTGTATTGGTATATGTAAAAAAACAACCACCACAACAACAGCCATTCAATTAAATTGTTTCTGTTCTATTCGCGTCTTCAGAAGTCGGTCAGTTGTAGATATAGTACGGTAGCATGATTGACTGTATCACAGCATACAGTACTCAGCCTAGATGTCGGCATAAGCAGATTATGATGTAACAATGCACTGTAAAGATGGGATGATCAATACGAACAAAGGATTGTTTGTGTAACAAATTAATTCCAATGCATTGCTTAGTCAAGTTTGTGGCTTCCTTTCATTCTCCCATTTAATTTATTAATTTAATTTATTCAGTCCAAATCCATGACTGTATGTACAAATTAAATAACCAAAAAGTCTGTCGCCAAAAAAATCGCCAGATGGGATATTTTTGTCGCCAATAAGGAAAAAAAAATCGCAATTTTCGACATTGGCGAAGCCCAGCACGATCCCTGACTAGGCCACTGGAGTGGTCTTATATATGTTGATAATTTGTGATTGACAGTAATAACTAACTAGTTCAAAGCATTGCAATGCTGAAAGTAATCATGAGCTGGTTCTAAGCACTGTTGTATTGACAATCATCATGAACCAGATCTCAACACAGCTGTATTGACAGTCATAATGAGCCAGATCTCAACACAGCTATATTGACAGTCATCATGAACCAGCTCTAAACACAGCTGTTTTGACAGTAATCATGACCCAAATTTCAAATCAGCTGTATCAAAAGTAACCATAAGCAAGATCTCAACACAGCCATAGTAGCAGTAATCATGAGCCAGATCTAAACACAGCTGTATTGACTGTCATCATGAGCCAAATCTTTATTAAACACAGCTGTTTTGACAGTAATCATGAGCCAGATTTCAACACAGCTGTAATGACACTCATCACGTGCCAGATCTAAACACAGCTGTATTGACATCAATCATGAGCCGGATCTAAACAAAGACAACATGAAGTTTAATCTTTTAATTTCATCACAAAGTATTCTCAAACAATATGTAATAAAAACTGATACCAACAGTTTGAGACATTAAAATGAAATCACACAAAGATCATCATCTGGTTGATCTATTCACTCATTGTTATTACATCTTCAGTATAACATTGCATTCATGAAGTAAGAGGTACTATCCAAGTAGTATCCCTAATTACCATTATGAAATTGGTAACAAGTAGTATTCTAGTACTATCCCTAGTTACCATTACGAAATTAGTAACAGGATCTATTTCTGCTTACAGTTTTTAAAGGGGTACCTGGTACTATCCAAGTACTATCCTTAGTTACAGTTATGAAATGGGTACCAGGTACTATCCAAGTACTATTCCTAGTTACTATTAAAAAATGGGTACTAAATACTATCCAAGTACTATTCCTAGTTACCATTAAAAAATGGGTACTAGGTACTATCCAAGTACTATCCCAAGTTATGGGTACCAGGTACTATCCAAGTACTATTCCTAGTTACTATTAAAAAATGAGTACTAGGTACTATCCAAGTACTATCCCTAGTTAGTTATGAAATGGGTACCAGGTACTATCCAAGTACTATTCCTAGTTACCATTAAAAATGGGTACCAGGTACTATCCAAGTACTATCCCTAGTTAGTTATGAAATGGGTACCAGGTACTATCCGAGTACTATTTCTGGTTAAAAACTGTAACTTTTCAACTGCATTTCTATCACACATATATACATATATTCACCACCTTAATTTATTGAGACTACAATTTTTGTGTAAATTACTTTGTTAGTGAAATTAAGTAAACTTCAAAGCTGACTAAAAATTATTGAGTGAAAGTACTTACATCAGATCAAAAAGAGAATCCACATCAAAAGTTTCACATGTATATGTAGCACTTAAATCATCCAGACAGTTGATGATATCTTTTGGATTGGAGGTGAAATCCTTGATCTATAAAAAAAACAAAATAAGAGCCCTCAGAAAACAGCATGGCATGTTTTTTGGAAATAACACTAGAGTCATAGTGCAGAATAAAATTGGTCACAGTGACCTAGAACTGAAAAACAAAATAATTAAAAAAACAAACCCCAATTTATAAATCTACCCTGAAGGAGTCTAATTTAATTAGTGAGTAGAGGACAGACTTTAACAGAACAATATGCCCATGTGGCCCTGATCATTCTCATGTGGCACGCATCAATAAGCCTGATTTTGTGTGTTCAAAGACACCCATGTCTGAATAATGTCTAGCAATGTGGTAGAAATTGATGGTATCTGATAGGTTGTTTACCTGTGTTTGTACTATAAATAAATTCAGCTGGACAAGATGATGCATCAGCATCTTCAGTGCAAATGTCAAAGGTGTTCATGGTATGGCCCTAGCACATTTCATTGTGAATTATCAAAGATGTTTATGCTAGGACATTAACACGTTTCAGTACAAATGTCAAAGGTGCTTTTGTTAGGACTAAACACATTTCAGTGTGAATTATCAAAGGTGTTTATGCTAGGACATTAACACGTTTCAGTACAAATGTCAAAGGTGCTTTTGCTAGGACTCTAAACATATTTCAGTGTGAATTATCAAAGGTTTTTACGCTAGGACATTAACACATTTCAGGACAAATGTCAAAGGTGTTTATGGTAGGGTGAGATGAGCTGCTTCAATGTGTCCTTGGGAAATACATTTAAAGCTAATGTCAAAAATATGTTGAAAGTGCCTTTCAAACCAATCAACTACCAGAAATCAACTGATATGGAACCAGTTTTGCAGAGAATGTCATTCGATTATAGCTTTTATGAATTAATAACACTGACCATACCTGGTGGAATGCATATATTTTTTTTAGGTTTTCATCTGCCAGGCATATTATTACTGCAAGAGCCACTCATGGACACAACTTTGATACAATATGTCCTGAGAAACATCCATACTAAATATTTTATTATGCATGGCAAAGATATTCTGAAGAAGTTAAAAATAGCTTTTTAATGTCTACTATGAATGCCATGTCCCTGCTTGAGAGCCACATCTTGGGAGCCACATGTCCTAAAAAATACTACTGCCAATCACAAATGGCTCTGTCTTTTTTTTAAAAGTCAAAAATAAGTATTCTACCTGGTTTATTATGGAAGCCATTCTTTTACTATGAGAGATCCTTGAGAACAACTTGATAGAGCATACCAGACTTAATGTAAGCTTTTCTAGAGATTTTCAAAAATGTTTTCTAAATGTTTGCTATGGAAGCCAAACACTACTTGAGAAACCATGCTAGAAACAATTTTCAATGAGTATATACTAAGAAAACATTCTGAAAAAATCTGATTAAAATAAGCATGACAGTTCTTGAGAAATCAAAAAATGATTTTTCTTATGTTTGCTAAGCCACATTGCTGCAACACAAGTTTGATAAAGCATGATCTAAGAAGCATTCATATTAATCTTGGTAACAGCTGGTTCAGCCATTCAAGGAAAAGAGAAAATAGATATTCCAGGAAATCATCCCGTCCTTATAGGTGCCACCGTGAATACAGATTTTACAGGACATGCCTAAGAAATATTTCTGGAAAGCCTGCTCAGAACTAGCTTAGCCAATCTAGAAAGAAAGAACAAAAAAACAGCCAAAATAAGTTTTCTACCTGGTTGCTAAGGAAACCATATATTTCCACCAAATCTGACTGAAACTGTCTTAGCCATTTTGGGGATGACACTGAAAATATGTTTCTATCTTGGTTGTTACAGAATACACACCACTAGTACTGCTTAGTGCAACCACCAAGACAGTATTTTCATGCTAACAAGTTATATCAAATTGGCATAGTAGGTCTAGAGAAGTCTAAAATAGGTTTTCAAACTGTTTGCTTCAGAAGTCATACAATTTCTTGGAAAGCCACCAAGGGCATTATTTAATACAGCCACAACATATCTTGGAAAGTCATCCTGAAATATATTCTAATAGTCACACCACTTTTGGCAAGCCACCATGGGCATTATTTTTAAAGAATCACTATTGTATAATCAACTTTGGAGCTAGATAATTTTTAACTTGCTATTTAACGTTTTAATAATGTAGATTGTATGTTATGACAGGGCACTATTCTGCAATGTTATGACAGTGGCACTCTCTTTTATGTTATGACAGCAGTTCTTTGTTGTATGTTGTGATAATGGCACTGATTTGCTGGTTATGACAGCAGTACTATGTTGCATGCTAAGATAGTGGCACTCTGTTGTATGTTCTGACAGTGGAAATTTGTTCTGTGACCGCGGTTCAGTGTCGTATGTTATGACTGGCATGGCAATCTGTTATTTGTTATGACAGTGGCAATAGTTGCAGTGTTTGTATGCTATTGTAGCATCAATGTTTTATAATGTTGACTGTGGAACATTGTTTTATGTTATTACACTGGTACTCTGTTGTATGTTATAAAAGTGGTTCAGTATTGTATTTTATGACTGGCAATTTATTGTATGTTATGACAGTGACAATATGTTATATGTTATGAGTATCACTATGGTGTATGTTATGACAGTGACAATATGTTATATGTTATGAGTATCACTATGGTGTATGTTATGACAGTGACAATATGCTATATGTTATGAGTATCACTATGGTGTATGTTATGACAGTGACAATATGTTATATGTTATGAGTATCACTATGGTGTATGTTATGACAGTGACAATATATTATATGTTATGAGTATCACTATGGTGTATGTTATGAGACTGGTGCTAGCTGCACTGTTTGTATGATATGGTAGCAACACTGTTTTCTGTCACTGTGGTAATATGTTGTATGTAACAACAGTGGCATTATCTAGGTATATTATTATAATAGAAATATATTGTATGTAACAACATGTTGTATGTAACAACAGTGACATTATCTAGGTATATTATCATAATGGCACTATGTTGTAACAACAATGACATTATTTAGGTATATTATTATAATAGCACTATATTGTATGTAACAACAGTGACATTATCTAGGTATATTATTATAATAGCACTATATTGTATGTAACAACAGTGACATTATCTAGGTATATTATTATAATGGCACAATGTTGTATGTAACAACAGTGACATTATCTAGGTATATTATTATAATAGCACTATATTGTATGTAACAACAGTGGCATTATCTAGGTATATTATTATAATAGCACTATGTTGTATGTAACAACAGTGACATTATCTAGGTATATTATTATAATGGCACAATGTTGTATGTAACAACAGTGGCATTATCTAGGTATATTATTATAATGGCACAATGTTGTATGTAACAACAGTGGCATTATCTAGGTATATTATTATAATGGCACAATGTTGTATGTAACAACAGTGGCATTATCTAGGTATATTATTATAATGGCACAATGTTGTATGTAACAACAGTGACATTATCTAGGTATATTATTATAATAGAAATATATTGTATGTAGCAACAGTGACATTATCTAGGTATATTATTATAATGGCACAATGTTGTATGTAACAACAGTGGCATTATCTAGGTATATTATTATAATAGCACTATATTGTATGTAACAACATTGGCATTATCTAGGTATATTATTATAATAGCACTATGTTGTATGTAACAACAGTGACATTATCTAGGTATATTATTATAATGGCACAATGTTGTATGTAACAACAGTGACACTATCTAGGTATATTATTATAATCATAAATGGCACTATGTTGTATGAATTGGATCTGCATGTAACAGCAATGATATTATGCTGAAAACTACATGTTTGCCATTAAAAAATTTTGCCCAGTGCAGCTGGTAAATGCTAGATAGTTATGGTCTGAGCTACTCTCTTAGCAAATCCTCACCATGTCTGGGACTGATTTTGACAGTTTATCTAGAAGTCAAGTGCTCACATGATCAGCTATTTAATACTAATTAAGCTGGTGTTCAGTTCCTTATTTTTATGAATGATTTGCAGAATCATGTCATGGAGAAGAAACTGGCTAATGGGGGTGGGGAGCACAGTCCCTCTCATCAAGAAAAATATTTTCAGTAACACAGGATCATGGGCTAGTGACAATAGCATACCTTATTAACAGGAAGAATTAACAGTGACAAAGTTAAATAAAAGCAAGAATTAACAATGAGATAAAGTTAACTAAAAGAAAGCATCAACAGTGTGATAAAAGTTAATTAAAAGCAAGCATTAATAGTGGGATAAAGATAATTAAAAGCAAGCATTAATAGTGGGAAAAAGTTAACTAAAAGCATGCATTAATAGTGGGATAAAGTTAACTAAAAGCATGCATTAATAATGGGATTAAGTTAACTAAAAGCATGCATTAATAGTGGGATTAAGTTAACTAAAAGCAAGCATTAATAGTGGGATAAAGTTAACAAACAGCAAGCATCAACAACAGTGGGATAAAGCTAACTAAAAGCAATTATTATTAGTGTGATAAAGTTAACTACAAAAAAGCTTCAACAGTGTGATAAAATCTAATTAAAATGAAGCATTAATTGTGTGATAAAATCTAATTAAAATCAAGCATTCATTGTGTGATAAAATCTAATTAAAATCAAGCATTAATTGTGCAGCTCGTGTCATTCCATTAATCAATTGATTGCATACATTTAACACTGGATGAAAACCTAAGTAACATCTTCTAATTAAAGTGATCACTATATTTCTGTTCCACTCCTTACCCAGACTGCCGACTCTTGTAACAGCACAACAGCAAATTCATGTCTCTTGTCAAATTGTATCTTACTGTAGACAAACAAATGTAAAGCTCTTGTGATGATCATCATCGGGGATAGCTTATCACTGCAATGAAGATGTAAAACTGACTGAAATTAACATTTAAACAGCTTTAGAATTCTAAATCACATATACCTTATCATATTTTATCAATGTAACACATAATTGAACTAAAAACTGATCCAAATACACATCATCATCAAAGTGAAAACTGAAATAAAAATACATCATAATTGAAATGAAAACTGACCTAAAAATACATCATAATTGAACTGAAAACTGACCTAAAAATACAGCATAATTTAACTGAAAACTGACCTTAAAATACAGCATAATTGAACTGAAAACTGACCTAAAAATATATCATAATTTAACTGAAAACTGACCTATATGCAAAATCACTGACCTAAATGAAGTCTAACTGGACTGATAACAAACCTAAATACACAACCCAATTAAAATGAAAAATGAACTAATTTCACAATCACTAATTTAAATGCAGTCTAACTACTGAAAACTGACCTAAATGTCTCATATCTCTGTCCTCTTAAACAACTACCAAATACATGTATAAACCGAACAAAAATACCCAATGTCTTATATCTCTGTTCTCGTAAACAACTACCAATTACATGTACTAACCAAACATAAATACCCAATGTCTCATATCACTGTAGTGAAAAGAAATGTTTCAAGGTTATCTAGTTTGTGTATCTTCATCCATCTCTACAAATTAGAAAGCCATTAATACCAGACTGTTTGTCAAATTTGGTAATATTCTGCAAAGAACTGTCTGGGAAATCATTGGAAGTTTTTTCTATTTTCAGACATTGTTGGCCATATTTGATTGTGGATTGCCATTATTCGTATAAAACTGAAAGCTCTTAATGTCAGGAGCTTGGGAAACAAAGCTGTTTAGAGTTTTCAATTTGTAGCAATTGTGGCATTTCCATGGCAAATCAACATCACCTGCATATACTTGAAAGGTCTTCATGCCAGGATGCATTCTGCTATGTTACCATTTGGTCAAATTCTATACAGCAGTTCTGGAGAATAAGTTCATATTTGATGGTAGACAGGCTTCACTAATATCATACTGAAATGTCTCCAGGAGCTTTCTTTCATGTCTGGTCAAATGCTTTCCAGTTTTGGATAAAACATTGTTTTAAAGGTTTTTCTACTTTTAGTTATGGTGGCTAAGTTTTTGGCATTACATGTGTTCAAATCTGAATGGGTACCAAGATGTTGTGTGTCAAAATCAATAAACTTCTGTTTAGCAGTTCTAGAAAAAAAGATGTTAGAATATATATATATATATATATATATATATATATATATATATATATATAGTAACAGTGGCCATATTTATTGGCTGATAAGCATAATTTTCACAAATTGTAAAGCCCTTCAAACCAGAAGGTTTTCTGCAAAGATTGGTCAAATTAATGTACTTTTTTGGCATTTTTTCAAAACATTTTGAAATGAACTATTGTTAATTGATGCACTGCATGTGACAGGCACAAAGGCATACCAAAAACTCACTGTCTGCTGAGCCAACGATGGTGCATAAACACTTTGCCATTTTACATTTGAAAACAATCAAATAAGCAGAAGCCACATGTAATTTGTAGTGTAGGAAACATGTTGGTTGTAGGGAGTGGGGTTGAATAGATGCAGCATAAGCTTTTTGTTTGAGAATCTAGTGTATTATTTTGCTGAATCATAAGATAGTTCCCAGTTTAATGTCCAAGTTGTTCTACCGACAATAATGGACTTACAAAGTTACAATGAATAAGATGCTGTACTGATTTAAAAATGTGAGCGATGCCATTAAACTGTTTTAGACTTTCTAATGAGCAGTTCAAAACAAAATCTTACCCTGATCTTGATCGAAGACTTAATCTGTCCATTTCTTTGCTCAGGTCAATGCATATGACCTAAAATGACAAAAGATCAAATTTTCCCATGGTATATGCAATGATTTTGCACTACTAAAACTGGAAGTATTTTAAAAACAACAGCAAATATACTATATATAAATGTTACAATATCAAAAACCACAATAAAACAAGAGGCCCAAATGGCACCTCTTTGTCAATATTTGTACGAAGACATATCCAGATGAAAAATATAACATCTGCTAAAATGATTTAAACCACTGGAAAACATTGAAGTAAATAACTTAAGTAGACAAGAGGCAAGCACATGCATGCACTCAATACACTGATGTAAATCATGCATACATGTCAAGTCTTCCGAATTGTCAGGGAGTCTTTTGATTTTCGACCCCATTTTTTGATCTACCAATTTGCCGACAAGATCTCCCGGAAATTAAAAATAACTGCCAAGCATAGGTATTTCAAGCTAAAACAACATTCACTGTTCATGACTACCATAATCTGTCAATCAAGTTATTACTATCGGAATATTCTCTGCCTTTTCCATCACATCACAATCAGAATATCATCTGCCTTTGCTGTTGTACAGTATGTAGTGCGCTCCGCCGGAGGCAAATTACCAAACACATAAGAACTGATGTATAATCCTACAACTACTTCCTGGGTTATTTAAAAAATTCTGGTGCCATATCTAAACGTCCGCTAATGGATTTGATGGAAAATATGCCTTCCCAAAAAAAAGAAATATGTTTGCAAGTTCAACAGTGCTTGGATAGGCAAATTTAAATGTGTGAAACGTAGTGAAAAGGGAGAAAGATTTGCGTACTGCAGAGATTGCAACACACATTTGAAAATTTCCAGTGGGGGAAAAAAAATGATCTTAGAAGACTCTTGAAAAGTATGCAGCACATTGCAAACAAAAATTCGTCACATAATGTGCCTAAAGTAACAAATCTTTGCATAAACAATAAAAATCAGTAGACAGTGTCACTAAAGCTGAGATTCTGTTTGCTAGCTTTGTGGCAGAGCATAGTTTACCATTCTAGGATGTTGATCATAGCTGTGTAAGGTTATTTCCTGACTCGCAAATTGCTCAGAAATTTCGCTACAAAAATACAAAGGTAACAAACATTGTTAACAATGCACTGGGTCCAAGGTATGGACAATCAAGTAACTTAACTATGCAAGGAAAACCGTGGATATTTATGTGGAAAAACTGTGTCATCACTAAAATCGAGTAAGATAAATGCAAAGTGTGACTGTTTTGAGCTCAAACCTTGAAATTATTTGTGTATCCCTGCAAAAGGAGCTTCTCTACAAGACTGAAAGACAACCAACACGTTGAAAAAAAAACTAAGTTTGTTTGAGTGTTTGAGGTTCCAGTGCATCATTATTTTTTTAACCACAGTGATTCTTGTGAAGATTCTTAAATTATTTTTATTAAAAAAATAACATAACAAAATTAATAAAGTTCAGTAATTATTATTCATTATAGTTATTTTACTTTGTTGTGGTATGATCTGCACTTTTGCACTTAAACTTGTGAGAAAAATAGTCGTTACGCTAATCTCCCTGATTTGGACCCAATCTCCCTGATTTTGAACACAAATCTCCCTGATTTGGTTCCAGAAAACTTGTTATGTATGATCATGGATGACATGTAACAAGTTGCAGATGAATGGTGACAAAACTGAGGCCATTCTGAACACAATAGTCAATACAAAGACTTTCTCATTCACATCCTTTACATCAAATAATAAATATCAGCAACACCAATTAATCAACTTTTCCGATTTTGGCATTCCCAGTTTCCATCACAATCAAGGCAACTGAAATGTAGGCAAACGAAACTTAAAAACAGGTCCATTTCGTTTGTGAGAATTATAATTTATTAGAAAAAAAAAGACATCAAAATAAGTAAAGCCTGCCTAAAACATGACTTTAATTTATAGTAAAACGTCGTTATTGACTGCCAGTTGTGTGGAGACATTCCTTAAAATTTGACTTTTACTACGATGTTAGTCAACATCCTATGTATAACTACAAACCCGACGAATCCATGATACCATAAAGTTTGGGCTTACTATTTTTTCCGGACAATTCACTCGAGGGCATGTTATTTCAGGAATATAATCCTCTTGAACAGAATTACTTCTTTCTGAGCTAGAAAGTCTATTTCGACTATATTCCTCTCGTTCGTAATGGCGTTCCACCCGTTCGGAACGACGTTCCTCCAATTCTGCAGTTGAGTTAAATGAAATCGGTATAACGTTACTTCTGGTCTGTATCTTGTCATCATTATGATCATATGATTTGAAGTAAGTTGTGTCAGCTTCGCTGCCTTTAGCCACATATTCTGTATCTATTACATCATATTCGTGAATAACATTGGAAGCAATCCTGGCAGCATTGTCCGGAACACCGTCAGACGACTGCGAGCTGCTCATTTCCTTGTCGATGTCCGCCATGCTGGATTCATTTTAGACTGATTTGAATACAATTTGTAACCCAAAACACAAATGTCCATCCCATTACATTAAACGAGATACAGATGCCGACAAAATTCATGGTGTAAATATATTTTTTCTTACATTTGTTTTTGACACCTTTAGAGTTTAGATTCCAATAAATACTTAATTTTAATTTTGTTTTAATATTAAGATGTCGACATATGAATAAGAAAAAAAGAAGAAAAATAAATTATTAATAATAATAATAATAATAATAATAATAATAATAATAATAATAATAATAATAATAAAGAAGTAGAAGAAGAATGGTTATGATGTATGGTAATAAAATTTGTATTTGTTTCTGAAAGAAATGACTCAATCCTTTTTAAACAAGTCAAAAGAAGTAAAATTTAAACAATGTAGCAAAACAAGAATATCATAATCGTATTTTTGATCAAACAAAATTATAAAAGCACACATGTATATTATACACCTGTAAAAACTGTTTCAGATAACAAATACTGAAGAGTCCATGATTTTCATTGCATTTAACTTTTCGTACACCTTAATCTCTTATACCTGTTTTAAGGTAAAGTAAGACATTGTTTTCCCTAAAAATTTTAACAAATAAAATATGATTGAAAAATAACAGATATTTAATAATAATAATAATAATAATAATAATAATAATAATAATAATGAGGACTTTGTATAGCACCTAATCTTTAGAAGCTCTAAGCACTTTACAACATATATATGTAGGATATTGATTGTGTTACTGATAAAGAGGAAATAGTGTTATTGATAAAGAGCAAATATATGTAGGATATTTATAGTGTTATTGATATGTAGGATATTAACAGTGTTATTGATAAAGAGGAAATATATGTAGGATATTAATAGTGTTATTGATAAAGAGGAAATATATGTAGGATGTTAATAGTGTTATTGATAAAGAGCAAATATAAGTAGGATATTAATAGTGTTATTGATAAAGAGGAAATATATGTAGGATATTAATGGTGTTACTGATAAAGAGGAAATATATGTAGGATATTAATAGTATAATTGATAAAGAGGAAATATATATAGGATATTAATAGTGTTATTGATAAAGAGCAAATATAAGTAGGATATTAATAGTGTTACTGATAAAGAGAAAATATATGTTGGATATTAATAGTGTTATTGATAAAGAGCAAATATATGTAGGATATTAATAGTGTTATTGATAAAGAGCAAATATATGTAGGATATTAATAGTGTTACTGATAAAGAGAAAATATATGTAGGATCTTAATGGTGTTACTGATAAAGAGCAAATATATTTAAGATATTAATAGTGTTACTGATATGTAGGATATTAATAGTATTACTGCTAAAGAGGAAATATATTTAGGATATTAACAGTGTAATTGATAAAGAGGAAATATATGTAGGATATTAATAGTGTTATTGATAAAAAGGAAATATATGTAGGATATTAATAGTGTTATTGATAAAGAGCAAATATATGTAGGATATTAAAAGTGTTATTGATAAAGAGCAAATATATTTAGGATATTAATAGTGTAATTGATAAAGAGGAAATATATGTAGGATGTTAATAGTGTTATTGATAAAGAGGAAATATATGTAGGATATTAATAGTGTTATTGATAAAGAGCAAATATATTTAGGATATTAATAGTGTAATTGATAAAGAGGAAATATATGTAGGATATTAATAGTGTTATTGATAAAGAGCAAATATATTTAGGATATTAATAGTGTAATTGATAAAGAGGAAATATATGTAGGATGTTAATAGTGTTATTGATAAAGAGGAAATATATGTAGGATATTAATAGTGTTACTGATATGTAGGATATTAATAGTGTTACTGATATGTGGGATATTGATAGTGTTACTAATAAAGTGCAAATATATGTAGGATATTAATGGTGTTACTGATAAAGAGAAAATACATGTAGGATATACTGGTGTTACTGATAAAGAGCAAATATATGTAGGATATATTGGTGTTATAAAGAGCAAATATATGTAGGATATTAATAGCGTTATTGATAAAGAGGAAATATATGTAGGATATTAATAGCGTTACTGATTATTGATGTGATTTGCATTATAATGAACATACCAAGATAAATATACTTTTCTCAAAACATATGCATGCAAGGACATTTAACAGTAAAATAAAACTCATTTTCTATATTTGCATGAAAATGGCACAGTCTTTCAACATAGCGGATATTTATATACAAACCTATACAAATTAAACAAATACATGTACTGCAAAAAGTCCTAATTAGAACTGACAACCCACAAATCATCTCTGATCTTATTTTAGAACTGGAATCTATCCATTGAATTTAACTCTCTATTTAGCTCTTGTTGAAAAAATATTTACATCATTGTTCAAATATAATGAAAAAGAGGATCTCATCACTCATGCCTTGATTAACCCATATGAAAACAGTATATTTATATACTATATGATTAATTAACCCATATGAAAACAGTATATTTATTTATCCATATGAAAACAGTATATTTATTTATCCATATGAAAACAGTATATTTATTTATCCAACAATTACAGTGTTTGCCCACTGTTAACATTTAGGTAACAGCTTTGTTTTGGGAATATATCATTAGTCATCTTTCTAGTATACCTTACTAAATTTATAATAGATAAATGCATTTGGAGTGTGTTTTGTAAGACCAATAATATATTTCCAAAAATTATGTATATTTGGAAATTTTGTAGACATTTTATCAAAACGAGTAAATCTAAGCCATCAGACTATAAAGTGTCCTTGCTGCTTGTGCTAATACACTGTAGATCTTCTTTTCAAAACACATACCATCAATGCTTGAAAGAGAATACACAACAAAGATTTTTTAATAAGTTACTTGTCTCTATCAGGCAATAACCAAAATACCAGCGTTCTTATCCTTCTTGAAAGCGTACAATACATTACAACCAAGTCATCTGCATACAACAGTGCAAATAACTTGGCAAATTATAATGTTACAACCTTGGCTTAACCCAGTCAGGCATTTAAGTGTTTCTGTCAAATCATTTCATATAAGCTTTGACAGTTGCATATTTGATTTTCAGTATACAACACCATTATTTTCATTTACTAATGATAAAGCAAAATTATGTAAAGATGGTCAAAAACTTTCTTGTGATCAACAAAAGAAACCTCTTTGTTTTCTCAGAAATTTAAAAATCAATGTGGTTAAGTTATAAAAACCATGTAAACTTACTTATAGAAAGATTCCACGAACAACAAAGATCTTGATCTGCTGTAGCATAATGCACCTGCAGATTATGGTCTATGTTGTTTGTTCTACTGATTACTCCTATCAAACTGCACAGACCCAGATCTGCCAGCAAATTAGGCAATGATAGATTTGTGCCAGTGTAGTTTGCTGTTGGACTTGTTTTATATGTGAGTACATATGGTACACCATCTACAGTGGAATATCCACTTCTAAAACCAGCTTGCTGTTCACTTACATATCATAATACTACCACTACTACTACTAACAACAATGATAACAACAACAGCAACAGCAACAACAACAACAATAACAATAATAATAATAATAATAATAATAATAATAATAAAAATAATAATAATACCAGTACTAATAATAATAATAATAATAATAATAATTATTATTATTATTATTATTATTATTATTATTATTATTATTATTATTATTATTATTATTATTATTATTATATAATGCTATACCTTACCTATGTTTCTCATTTGTTATTTAAAGTTTTGTCAAGACTGTATGACTTTACATTGTGTGTACAATGGGACAACTCTCATGTCAAAGTATTCTGTGGTGAAATATCCTCTTCAATGAAATAATATATCAGATTTGATTATCAGTAACTTATATCTGTGAGATAACTCAAAATTTTGTTAGTATGTTTTTATAGGGCTTAAACTGGAATCTGGAATATTTTGGAGACTTTTATGCATTAAAGGGAAGAGGGGTTGGTGTGGCTATAAAAGGGATGCTCATAGAGGGATCAGCTTTTTTTTGCTGTGTCAATCCGCTTACTATAATTTAGTTATATCTATCCTCTGAGACTGTTCTCTCTCTCTCTCTCTCTCTCTCTCTCTCTCTCTCTCTCTCTCTCTCTCTCTCTCTCTCTCTCTCTCTCTCTCTCTCTCTCCAAGTATATATCCACCTTTTTGTACAACTACCAGTAAATGTCATTAAAAAGCAGTTATCTACATATTGGTCATGAGAGAGCTCAACAGCCTGGGAAATTTGCAACCATCTTGGAAATTTATACCATTTATTAATGATTAACTGGAATATGCCGGCTTTTTGGCGCACCAAATAAATCTTATAGTTCGGCGAAGGTAATTTGATCTGCTTAATACTTCATCACTCATTACTTTCAGGAAACCAGCCGAAAATGTAATCGCGCACAAAAATAATTATGTTGATTCTTACTTTACAGTATATAATTCTAGTATCAGTATATAAAACTTTCCTATGTATTCTTTTTTAATATGTGTAAGTCATAAAATATTTCAAAATTCAGCTTGTTTTATTCTTTGAATGTCCGAGAGTACAACATCTTTAATGGCTGCGTGTTGTGATGGATTGCAGTGTGACGATTCGTCGAAAAATCAAAATTTAGGCGTATCTAGCTCATTTTTAAAGAAACCTTGAAAAGAACCGTACCGTGAAGTTTCACGCTGTCTTCGGCTGATTAGATATATGAGATAATTGGCAGATAAAGGTTTGCTACTAAACCAACAAGTTGTTCTCAGCTTTTTTTGTTTTTTTCTTTCTGTCATGACCACAGGTGCTCGAGGCGAGCTTGATGTGAAAAAAAAAATAATAATCTAAAGGAACAAAGTCATACAGAGTGACAGAAATACCTTAGATTACTCCTATGACCCATTCTGATATCGGACCCTCTCTATCATACTATATAAATTATAATTATAAAACGAGAAGGTACGTTACTTCCAAATACTTGGTTCCACCCATGACCCTCGATTTCCTTCTACTATTTCAGTATTTAAAAGCACACGACCATTCTCTATGGCTTGTTTTACTCCTGAGATATGTTTCTATTCATCAAGCCATCATTGACTTTTCTACGTTGTACCAAACTGAATTAACGGCTTCCGAAACGTGAGATTTTCGCAAATGTTTCCTCTTGAGACAAGTTCGAGAACATGTGACAACCGGTGAAAAGAGCTACATGTACTATGTTTGCGGCTCTATGATACATTAATTCTTTTAATTACAAAACAGTGGCAAACGCAAAAGTAAGTTTTTACTTAATATTAACTCGGAAGTTATGTACCTTTTCTTTTTATGTAGTATGATAGAGAGGGTCCTATGTCAGAATGGGTCATGGCTCATGGGGGTAATCGAAGGTATTTTTGTCACTGTATGATTTTGTTCCTTTCGATTGTTTTTTTCCCCCACATCAAGCACCTGTGGTTATGACTGGTGGCGGAGAACACGATTCTTGCTGATGCATCATCTTTGTTTTTCTGGCGTATTATTGAGACATTCACCTATAATAAGTTTATTTCGACTGACTTTTGTATGCAGATAGTAAGTATAACCCCACTTCTGTGAATCAAACGCATTCATTTTTTTTGGTATTACTACCTGTGAGAACATGAGCATCGCGTCTTAACCGTCCAGTGCATTAGTCCAGGTGTTGGTAACCTATGGCTTTTTGTGGCACACCACTCTTTGTAACAGTGCTCAGTGGAAGTTATTGTTCTGTAATGAATTGACTAGAAACTATAAAGGGAAGCATGACCTTTAACTTATAGTTAATATGCATTTATTTTGCCTTTGGGTGAGCCCTAGATTTACCAAAAACAAAGGGAATACATCGATTCAGTTTCGAGGTGTACATGCATACACTATTTAATGGTACACCCGAGTTAATGTTCTTGAATTGCAGGTTTTAAAAATGGTATTAATGTTTGCCATGAAGGGCTGCTTGAACATTGCTTAATGGTTGAATTAATGGAAAAAGCAGTTGTGTGATGTCTTTGGATGCTCTCACAAAAAGAAGAACTGTAAATGTGACCCATGATTTAGGTATGACTTGTTTTATGTCTTGGTGATTTTAGTGTTCAAGTGTAAAGTATATGTAGGGATACAAGATGTACACACTGAGTGATTATGCTGCCTATTTTGAACATGCAGCCCATTATACTCCAGCTTGTTTTTACTTTACACAGATTTTCAAATAAAACTTTCCTCTCTACCTTATTTAGTCAGAAATGATTTGAATCAAAGTTGAGTGTCAACAATTTTTTTGTTGTTGCCATCACTTACATGTAAAGGAAAACAGAAAAAGAATTGAGTGAGCAAAGAAGTCTATCATTTATAAAATATTGAGATATGTCAGTGTCATAGATTGTACCAGTTGCTATATGATATTAAATCTTGATATCAGGTATATTGTTGATAATAACAGATAGAAAGAAACATTAAATATTATCACAAATACTGCATATAAAAGTGACAATTGGGTGAGTCATAATAAATGTATTCATTAGATACTTGAATAACAATGCTGACTCTCCAGGATGAATCGTATACTTTTGTTCTTCACCTTAGTCATGTCAGAAAAGAAGGAAAAATAATTTAGGACAGCTTGTTGGTGTAGGCTTACTTCAGGCTGGAAAAAATAAAAATTGCCTAAAGTATATGTCCAAGTGTTTGTGTACATTTACTCATATTAATTATTGTTATAAACTATCTTAACTAGAGTCTGTTTAAAATTTAATACTAAACTATCTTAACTAGATTCTCTTTAATCCTGATTCTTGAATGCTTGCACATGAAATGTCTTCAAAATCATTACAGACAAATGGTGTCCCGATATTAAAATGGGTCAGTAAAAGAGGAGATTGTGTCTGACTAATGGGGTAGTATGATTTTGTTTCCAATACATGTTGCTCTCATTATGTAAAAGAGAAGGTTGTGTCTAACTAATGGGATAGTAAGATTTTATTTTCAATACATGCTGCTTTCATTATGTAAAAGAGGAGATTGTGTCTATCATAGCAAATAATGGGATAGTATGATTTTGTTTCCAATACATGCTGCTTTCATTATAAAGTTGCATTGAATGGCATTCAGTCAGGTTTGTAATGGATCACACCTTTTGGTTGACCTTAACATTGATAAAGTGGATATTTGCCATTTAAAGGTACATGTTATCATATTCTAAAAATGGACACTGATTAAAGAAACAGTTGTATGACTGATATGACTTTTATTACCCATTTGTTTGACCACATATGTAATTCTTATTAGTTCCTCCATTAGACATAGATTATATAGCCAGGGTTACTGTACAAACTGCAACCAGCAAATGTACAGATCTGATGTAGCATAATGCACCTGCAGATCAGGGTCTTTGCTGTTAGTTCAAATGATTACTCCAAACAAACTGCACAGACTTGGATCTGTTGTTGCCTTGTGTATTGGCAGATCTGGATCTCTGCTGTTTGCAGTTGGATTCCTCTTATAAGCAAGTGTATATGGAATATTAGATCCTTTGAGTGTATATGGTAATAAGGAACATTAGATCCTTTGAGTATATGGTAATAAGGAACATTAGATCCTTTGAGTATATCGTAATAAGGAACATTAGATCCTTTGAGTATATCATAATAAGGAATATTAGAGCCTTTGAGTATATGGTAATAAGGAACATTAGATCTTTTGAGTATATGGTAATAAGGAACATTAGATCCTTTGAGTATATGGTAATAAGGAACATTAGATCCTTTGAGTATATGGTAATAAGGAACATTAGATCCTTTGAGTATATCATAATAAGGAACATTAGAGCCTTTGAGTATATGGTAAAAAGGAACATTAGATCCTTTGAGTACCGGTATATGGTAATAAGGAACATTAGATCCTTTGAGTGTATGGTGTAAGGAACATTAGATCCTTTGAGTATATGGTAATAAGGAACATTAGATCCTTTGAGTATATATCGTAATAAGGAACATTATATCCTTTGAGTATATCATAATAAGGAACATTAGAGCCTTTGAGTATATGGTAATAAGGAAAATTAGATCCTTTGAGTATATGGTAATAAGGAACATTAGATCCTTTGAGTGTATGGTGTAAGGAACATTAGATCCTTTGAGTATATGGTAATAAGGAACATTAGATCCTTTGAGTGTATGGTAATAAGGAACATTAGATCCGTTGAGTATATGGTAATAAGAAACATTAAATCCTTTGAGCTATTTTGCAGACAATAAACATTTGACTTCAGCAATCAAATATAATTGTTGTGTGTAACTGTTAGAAAATTATGTTTCTAGGTTAAAAATGCATACTCAACCCCACTTCCTCTGCTAGTGGCAAAGCAATTAACCAGACACCCTTCAGATTATAAAAATGCAATTAACCAGACACCCTTCAGATTATAAAAATGCAAGGCTTGCTATTTATTCCAATACATGATTGACTTATGGCAACCTTTGGATGCTGATTACTAATATCAAACAATGCACCTATGCCAAATTGAATAGCCATGTTTGCACAAAGTTTCTACATTGTTTTTTATATCAGTTTGGATACCGATACATCCATTGTATCAAGTTGAGAACAGGCTACAGTTGTTTTACACTAGACTTTTACAACCACCAATCAGAGTTGATTATAATGTATTTAACTATGTGACACACCAGAAGTCTTTACAAATTTGATCCAAATAGGCCAGATAGAAAGTAACAGATAAAGTTTGCATAAATGTGATTATTAAACAGATCAGTAGAGTGATATGAGAAAAACAAATTTGGAATGTTTTCTTTACATTGATATATACTATCAGTCACTTGAATGATAAAATAATTAGCATGGAATTGGTAATTTTTAAATTAGATTTTGTACCACATGAGTTAAATAGTCCCTCTTGGTTAACATTTAGAAGGCGAGTGGGTGTTGTCAATTGTTTTTCTTTTTCACCCACAGAAATGAGTGCATGTGCCTGCTATGGCTATCTCAGATGTATTTACATTTGAATAAAGAAGCAAACAACTAATATTCACGACTGTTGAACATTCAAGTAACTTGTATAGGGTAAGTATCATTTTGTATAGATTTTTCACTTATTGATATATTGATTAATTGTTTCAGCACCATTATTTAGTTATGCCATATTGTGAGGAGTTTAGAAAGATTGTCTAAGATTAAGAATCTCATTTACTTGCTATGATTCATCTTGTATGTGTTTTATGCAAACTACCCCCACCCCCCTCAGTTCCCCAGTGTTGATTTACATTCTTGGTGATACATGCTTTTGATTTAAAAGAATCATCCATTACAGATCAACCATTCTGCTTTACAAGCAAGGCTTAATTGTGTTAGAAAAATGGCTTTACCCATAGTTGATTGCACAACCTTTCTGGAATGAGAGGACCAGAACATTTTAGAAATGTTGAAAAGAACCAGTAGATCATATTTACAGTCAATTATTAACAGGAATCTTGCATCTAAATATTGTGGACTTTTAGCATTTTATTGAATTATTCTGATATTTGAGTAGGCTTGGAAACGGTTGACCACATCAGAGTCTAAACCTTCTGAAACACTGTCATAAGCTCAGGGACACTGTTCAAGTTTGTTTTAAATGGCAAATGTTCTGTATAACAAAAATCACTTTGAGGATACACTATTTCTTCATCATCACATATATACATACTTTCTTGGGGTAGAAATAGATGAGGCAGTCAAAAGAAACCAGGTGCATAAAAGATGAGGCAGTCAAAAGACATGGTGTACATGAAGGATTATAATGACTATCATATAAAGGTACTTTAGACAGCTGGACTGTTTTGTAACAGCTTGATTTAGACAGCTGGACGCAGTTTTGTAACAGCTTGAATACATATTTGAAAGTTGGTTACTGAAGTAACATTTCAAGGAGAGTAGAAATATATTACCTTTTACTGTATATTGGTGTTTTTTGACACCAGGCTTTTAACTGTGCAGGATTAAAACAACTGTGTAGCATATTAATCCATTCACTGTCACACCATGTCTGCCATTTGTGAACTTGTTCATAGTAGCTCTCTGAAGCCATTTGAAAAATGTAATATTACAGTTGAAAGAATTTTGATAATATAGACAAGAACATACCATTCTTTAAATAAATTCCATTAACTGTTAGCATGGCTTAACCAAAACAGAGGTAGATGGAAACTAACTTAAAACTTGGGAATGAGGCTGCATGCTAAAAATACTTTATTGGTGTTTTCATTGCTAAAGTTAATATACACCATTCCAGTAATGAGGCTGTGTGCTAAAAATACTTTATTGGTGTTTTCATTGCTAAAGTTAATATACACCATGGTGTTTTCATTGCTAAAGTTAATATACACCATGGTGTTTTCGTTGCTAAAGTTAATATACACCATTCCAGTAAGAAGACATAACCATGAATCACAGATTTCTAAAAATAATATAGATGTTTAATATTTCAATAACAAGTGAGTTCCTAATTTTGATACTCAGCTTAGAAGTTTCCAAGTTTACTGAATATTTTTCCATTGTTAGCACAAAGGAAAAGCAAATGGCAACATGTCAAGGCAAATTGTATTCATTTAAATGGCAACATGGCAAGGCAAATTGTATTCAGTTAAATGGCAACATGGCAAGGAAATTGTATTCAGTTAAATGGCAACATGGCAAGGCAAATTGTATTCAGTTTCTGTTTGGTAGTGCATGATATGGCCATACAAGTCTTGCAAGAAATTTTGTTTCCATACTTTACATCTTTATTTAATGTCACATGTCAATTTTTAGCCATTATCATTTATAATTTGTTGAATTTCACAAGACAGTTGATGCATGTTAATTTACAATTCCTCAGTTAGAGTTAGACAGTTGATGCATGTTAATTTAAAATTCCTCAGTTAGGGTTAGACAGTTGATGCATGTTAATTTACAATTCCTCAGTGACTTAATAAAGCCCTGCACAGTTAGAAAGCCATTAAAATCATTACATGTACATTGCAAATTCAAACTGTGCATTCAGGTTTCCTTTTTGCAGATTTTGAAAGATCTACTTTTTTTTTTTAAAAAATCATTTTCAAATTACTGCTGTCAAGAACACCGTTAAAGTTGGATTCAGCTTGAATTTGAGGGTTGTCTTTTCAGAAATGGACCAGCTAGTAAACACTTAAGCGGCAGTTTTGTAAAAGGAACAAAATGTTTTATTTAAGAAAATAAATCATCTATCACTGTCTTGCTGGTAGTGCTGGATGTAATGTCATTTAACAATGCAATATCTGTTATTAAGTGGCTACCCTATACCACTATTACACAGTTTAGTGAATCCTAGCTATTTAGTTTGGAATATGCTCAGACCTCCCACCCAGGGCAGCATAACTAAGTATATTACATGGGATAGGAGAGGTCAGTGGAAACCTGAACTAACTTTAATTTCATAGCTGTCCAACTGAAATTGTGTTGGGTTTTTTTTGTGATATGATAAACTCTTGACAGTAATATTAGTTCCCATTGGGTATAAAGAGAGGACATACCATTTAGATAGACTTGCCATCTCTGTGCAATATGTATAGTTTAAAGAAGGGATTTGTAAGGCATGGTTTGCAGGCAGAATAATGGTCATACTTTCTGGTGAGTTGAAGACTGTGTTTTTGTCCATTCTGCCAGGTGAGGCTTTAAAATTATTCCCAGATTAAGAAAGACATGATTTTTAAGATTTTATATTATCTAAGTTATTCATTTCTTGTAGAGTTTTTGTTAGACCATACCTTGTTATCACCCAAGAGAATTTGATACATCAGTGGTGTCTTGAAATGACCTCATTTAATTCTCATAGGCAAACATCCATGATTATTTGCTGGTAAAGTCAAATGACCTCATTTAATTCTCATAGGCAAACATCCATGATTATTTGCTGGTAAAGTCAAATGGATCCATGTATGCATGCATTTACTTAAAATACTTTCAGTTTAATTTCATTTACCTGAATGATGTCTAGTTGTTTCTTAATGAAAATGATGCTGATCTATTTCTCATACGACTGCATGAATAGAAGGTTAGATCAACATGATGTTTTTACTAAATTCTTGTGTCAAATTGTTCCATGTGAAAATGTTACCTTTCAGACATTCAGTATGGCTACCACTGTTATTTCTGAGGGAATGATTAAATCAGCATGGTTTTTGTTTTATTGAAAATCACTTTGTGCTGTCTAGTTTGTTTGAAATGAAAATGGTACTGATCTATATTCTGATATGACTACTACAATGACCATCTTGAAAGTCAATGTCATCACTACTCCCTGGTCATATTGATGTTTTGCTCTGATCAAAAGACTTCTCACGAATTCTAGCTAATAATAAATGTAAATGGTGCCAATCTCATGTACAAATTTGATCAGTATGTCTGGAAAATCTTGTTATCATTAACACAGAAAGTCATATAAATTTTCTTATGATGTCTTGTTGGTCATAAACAAAATGGTTCCAATATGAAATCTAACATTTCCACCACAGCAGCTAATCTTAATATTGCTGAACAATATCTGAGATGGTTTCAACACATGGCAGTTAAAAGGAAGAAGTGATCATACCTTGAATTTATGGAAATCCTTTTCACCAGTAGATTGTCAGTCAGTTGAAGGTACCGGTACTTTTCTTTTCTTTTAAACTAATGCATATTCCAATATTGAAAACAAAATATTAAATTCGAGAATATTTTTCTCTTTTCAGAATTAACATTTAATATTTTCAAATTGAACCTAGAGAAAGGGACACATTTACAGTGGATTATGAACAACAATATCGAAAACAATAATAATAATAATAATGATCCACAGCCAAGGAACACTGTCCGGGGACATGGTCAACAGAATAATCCACTACTCAATGTTCGAGACCGGCTCTTTCATGCACTATTCTACCGGATAGCACTGGCTTATGCTAAAGCTTTCCCAAAACCAGTTAGGAGGCTTCTAGAATGTGCATTGCTTCTAATGGTAAGTAATAAAAAAAAAAAATAATAGCAATAATAATAAACTTAATGTCTCTACAGTATTTGTCAATCTAACTTGTATTCTTTGCCCTTTAAATTTTGATTTGATCATTTTCATTTATTACATTTTAATTAAACTATGTCAGTAAAGTTATTACTCTTTGGTCTAAAACTTTGTAACAGAAAGAAGCCCAACCCAACAAGTTTTGTAAAAGTTGACATTGAATATAAGGTGAAATTTAAAAAGGAACACAGTATTGCATAGAGAATCCCCAAATAATCCTGAATGTTCTGTCACAAGTTAAGATTATGGTGTTCTGAATGAATTCCAGTATTGAATGTGTTGATATACCAACAGTATGGATGTATCACAGTGATATAATCCAGATAGGCTTTGAGTGAATTCACAATAATCCCCAAATAGTGTTTTAGTCCAGGAAGTCAGTGATCACTTTGTGATGCCAATAAATAATTGAAATAAATGATTTCTCTCAAATTATATATGAACACTACTATAAGTGATTCCACAGACTGATATTAAAATAGTAATTAATACTTTTGCTTTCTACAATCTTATGTAACAACCAAAGACAAAAATGATTACTAGAATAAGGGTCACAAGTTTGCTTTCAGAAAATTTCAAGTTTGTAAATAAGTCTAGACCTTGAACATAAACTTATTTATATCTAACAAACATGACAAAAATCACACACACACAAACTTTTATCTCCAATCATGGACAAAGGTCAGGCACACAGTACAGTTAAATATGCATAGGAGCATAGCTGCCAACTGTCCCATTTTTTTTCCGTATTTGTCCCATATTTTGGACCTGAATACATATGTACATTTTTTTGGCAAAAATACGTTTTTTAATTTAAAAAATAATAATAAAATTTCTTTGGAATTGTCAGTTTAGAATGCGCACTCTGTTCTATTTTGACAGAATATATCACATGTATGTACGAATACAGTTCTACAATACGATTGGTTCATTCGAAATCAAGGCTACCAGGCCTTTCGTTATCCGCCATATTGGATTTCGCATTAGTTACCAGTGTTGCTGTATCTAGTCTTCGTAATATTCAGCTTCAAATCATGATAAATTGAAAGGCAGAATATTCAGAATTTTCTCCAGGAAAAATAGATGGAGACAACTGGAAGGATATTTGTGCCATCTTGTTTAGATTTCTGAAACCATATAGTAAAGGAGAAAATTTGACGTTTTGCAAATTGTGTAATGTGATTTTGCTATTGGGCATGGAGGCACCCATGAAATGCAAGAGCATGAAAAAGCTAATAAACATCAGCTTCTTACTTCATCACACACAACACGGCCAGAACTTACGACGTAGATAAATGACAGAACCTTAATGTATATTGATCGAAATTTGATTTTTAAATTTCTTTTAGAAATAAACCTTCCTTTTTCAGTTACTAATGTTGTTGGCTATTTATTTTGCACACATTTTCCAGACATTAAAATCGCAAAGTATATCTCTTATGCTTGAACGGAAACTTTTCAAAAAGATAATCTCAGAACTGAGATAATCAATGAAAGTTGGTACATTGGAATCAATGATTGAAAAAGAAACAAGACGTGGAAAGGGCTCCTATAAATAGCTTGTGTTTGAGTGTGTTGCTCTCTTGCACCTTTTGAATGGGCGCCCATATGGAACATGGTGCAACTCCAGAAGGTACAAATGTGCAACATGTGCATCTTTAACATTAATTATGTAAGGTACTGCCCAACTTTACTGATGGTTGTGTATGTTGTAAATAGATACATATGCACTGAACATGAAAAATCGGTATTTGTTCCTGAAATACATTATATTTTTTCACAAGTAATAAGTATTTTTGAACTCGGGGGTTTCAGCTATGTAGGAGTACTTTTATCTCATTGTTTTTACCTTAGAGGGTGTAGAATAGGTCACTCTGTTAATATCATTGTACTCACCATTTGCATAGGTGTCAACATATAGTTTTTAATTTTAGAGCAGTTTCTTTGAACTTCATTATGTACATAGATGCTATTGTCATCATTATTTGCATAGGTGTCAACATTTAGTTCTTGCATTTAGAGGGTTTCTCGGACATAGCCAAATGTAGAGTGATGACACTTGATGGGTGTATTCATTGTAGAGTTACAGTCATAGTAATATACTTTTTTCCATCATTGCATTTGTTACATTAATCTCAGTTTCTCAGAATGCATAGGAATCAAACTTGATGGTTTTTTTTCTCATCCTGATGAGTACTATTAACCATAGGCAAAAGTAAGTATTTAGCATGCCTGCGCCAAACAGGTCAGACTTAGCATAGCTAGGTGTTTTAAGTATGCTTTGACCAAGCAGGTCAGATGTAGCAGAGCTGGGTTATTGCAACTAACATATCAGCCTTTTTTCTTTTTTCAGGCAATTATAGTACTGGGTATACTAGCTTACATACATATTGTATTTGCCCGCTCTCCAATAAATTGCCTTCAGCGTGTACAGAAAACATGGCCACGGCATGGTATACTCAGAGTTGAGATTGTTCATAATGCTTCAGAGAATTACAGCATTGTAAACTCCTATGAGAAAGAATACTCTGATTTCAATGTACATTTCTTGGAAAGTTTGCTTGATGGAGACTATTTGCAATCTGAGGACCCAAATGGGGAACCTGGGCAAAGCAGTGAGGACCCAGATAGTGTGGACACAGACACAGCAGAGGAAGATGAGGTGATGAATGGGACTTACAGAAACAGCTCTACCACTGACTCTCATTCAGGGGGACATTTGGATCCAGGAAAAGCTGGTTGGTTAAATTACTTTAGTTTTAAGGCACATCAACACAAGAAGGTACTAACACTAATAAAGAGCCCTCCCAGTTAATCAAGTAAAGTGGCTTGCCAGTTATATTTTATTTATAAAAATAACTAACTTGCTGGTTAGAATATTTACAGTATTTAGTATCATGCAATAATGAAATTAGATACATGTTATATACGGTATTCATACACAATTAAAAGATGCAAAGTACAAAATACTTCTGTTTGAGAAAGAGTTAAATTACATTAGTTAAGCTCAGAAATGATAAAATGTACACTTGAAAAAGGAATCTTTTTATGTTTTCATATGTTGTAAATTCATTGATTTTTATGCTTGTTTAAAAGTGGAAACAAGGAGTCTTGCTGCTTGTATAACATTCATAGTATATTAATATTATGGTATGTAACATTTATAGTATATTAATATTATGGTATGTAACATTCATAGTATATTAATATTATGGTATGTAACATTTATAGTATATTAATATTATGGTATGTAACATTCATAGTATATTAATATTATGGTATGTAACATTCATAGTATATTAATATTATGGTATGTAACATTCATAGTATATTAATATTATGGTATGTAACATTCATAGTATATTAATATTATGGTATGTAACATTCATAGTATATTAATATTATGGTATGTAACATTCATAGTATATTAATATTATGGTATGTAACATTTATAGTATATTAATATTATGGTATGTAACATTTATAGTATATTAATATTATGGTATGTAACATTCATAGTATATTAATATTATGGTATGTAACATTCATAGTATATTAATATTATGGTATGTAACATCCTTGAAACCTACGAAAATTCGTAGTTAATGAACTCACAGCAGCTGTGTACACTTTGTGAAAGAAATGGATGAAAGTCCACAATTGTAGTTAATTTTTGGGATCTGTAACATTTTTTAAAAAAAATACATGTGTAGTCTCAGGTACATGTTATGGGGCATAAAGGGAGTGTATACTATATTCAGAAATTCATAATACCAAGGTTTATTATAGCATGTTATGGGGCATAAAGGAAGTGTATACTACTATATTCAGGAATTCATAATACCAAGGTTTTATTATAGCATGTTATGGTGCATAAAGAGAGTGTATTCTATATTCAGAAATTCATAATACCAAGGTTTATTATAGCATGTTATGTGGCATAAAGGGAGTGTATTCTATATTCAGAATTCATAATACCAAGGTTTATTATAGCATGCTATGGGGCATAAAGGAAGTGTATACTATATTCAGAATTCATAATACCAAGGTTTATTATAGCATGTTATGGGGCATAAAGGGAGTGTATTTTATATTCAGAAATTCATAATACACCGCTCCCTCGATAACTCGCGCACAACGGGGTCCAAAAACATCGACCGCACTATAAGCGAGGGCGCGAGTTACCGAGGGACCTATAAAAAAAACTAATAAAGTGATGGAAGATCGACAGAGGCGAAGGGGGGGGGGTGCATTGTTAAATACTCGTTTTATAATCGTGCTGAAAATAACTGTGAATAAATATTTCTTTATAAAGGTGTTGTTCATTTTTCTTTATAAACTACCTTTAATTTCTTGAAAAAATATCTTGAAAAGATCGTAAAAACAAACATTCCACGAGGTATCAATATTCTTAACATGTGTATCGCTAAACACATTGTGTATTACGTCACTGCTTTTTGTGTTGATTTGGATACATTCTAGTTTTATTGTTTGTTCAAAATGAATCAAGATTTATTTTATCAAAAAAGATAACATTCATATCGAAAAACGATAGCGTCGAAACTTGTGTTGATCTAAAACATAAAATTCTGCTATCACTAAATAGATACATAGATAGATTGATTAGATAGACAGATAGAGTAAAATGTAAAAAAAAAAATTACAAAGATAAACCATTACCAACCATGAATTTAATGGGTCTAAACGTCAGACATGTAAAAAAATATATATAAAAAAAATATTTAAATCATCCGATAGCATAGACCAGCCTCATCACAATTATAAACTTGGTCGTCTGTATATCCATCACGGGTCAGTATCTCTCGGAGTTGGTTGGGATAACTAGATGAGGCCGCCTGATTTGCTGAGCGTATCTCTCCCGACAAAGAATTTTGTTTTATTCCATGTCGGCGCTGGAATCTCCAAAGCCATCCATGGCTTGCCATGAAATCTGATTCAGTATCCATAGTTTTTGCCATTTTCTCTGCCTGGACCTTGAGAATTGTTCTCGAAATCTGAACACTTTGTTCACGTTGTTGTGTGAACCAGGTGTACACAGCATCATCTAATTCTGTGTCGTTTGCAGTGCGTGCCCGTTTCCGTTTAAATCCATCATCAGAATCAACTTCATGCAAATAATCCCGAAATTTCTGCTCATCCTTGAGCCAACCTCTGAGTGTCGACTAGGCAAGTTTAAGTTCACTACAAGCTTTTGATCTTGATTCACCATTACGAACCCTCTCTATGACAGTAAGCTTTTCATTCACCGAGTACGCCTTTCGCTTAATTCCCTTGCTCTCCATGATCCCATTTACAAATGATTAGGATAAATTACTGATTAATATATACTTTAATGACAATAAGTACATACTATTTGAAACCATGTTCGATTGGTCCAACTAATTTGATTGATGTTGAGACACGATATTGACCACAAGAGTTTATGCATGTAGGATTTGCATTCCATTGAACTTTTGTATTGTACGTCTTTTACCTGATTTGATACAAAAGAGCGCCTTATAAAACAAAGCAGGTCTATTTTAATTGAGTTTTACAATGCAACAAACACTACCCCAAGTCGTCGGTCAAAACGAAGCCGGCATTTAATTAGGTTCTCACAGATGTGCTCGCGGGCATCGATGTGACGGTCAATTGACTCTTTTCATGTTTTTTTTGTTGTTTTTTATGGTTTAACGCCATTTTTCAGCACAATATATAGGCTATACATGGCGGCCAGTATTAGTGGTGGAGGAAGAAACCGGAAAAACCCCGGAAAGAACCACCGACCCACGAGAAGCTACTGGCAAGCTTTCTCACTTAACTACATTAGCCGAATCTTAGACTCGAACCCACGCAGACAGAGGTGAGATGGCAGTGGTCCGTAACGGACAGCGCTTTAGACCACTCGGCCACTCGGGGCCCCCTTTTCATGTTTGAATAGAAGAGAACATGCAACGATTATACTGCTTACATTGCAACACAATGAAAAGATTAAAACACTAATTTCCCCTATACATATACAGTATTATTACTTACAGTGAACTGAGAAAATATTTTTCCTGATAAAATCTAACAAGATATGCGATTCCTTATTAAAACCTGAAAATTTCACGATGTTGATTCTAACTTTTCGGGCACTAACCGTCATTTTTGACGATAAAACAGGCGATATATCAAGGTTTCATTCACCAGTTCTGATCACGATTTTCTTCATTTTTAAAAAATATTTTCTTTAAAAAACGGGATCCACGGCGGACACCGCGTTATAAGCGGGTTCGCGAGTTATCAGGGCGCGAGTTATCGAGGGAGCGGTGTACCAAGGTTTATTATAGCATGTTATGGGGCATAAAGGGAGTGTATTCTATATTCAGAAATTCATAATACCAAGGTTTATTATAGCATGCTATGGGGCTTAAAGGGACTATTCTATATTCAGGAATTCATAATACCAAGGTTTATTATAGCATGTTATGGGGCATAAAGGGAGTGTATACTACTATATTCAGGAATTCATAATACCAAGGTTTATTATAGCATGCTATGGGGCTTAAAGGGACTGTGTTCTATATTCAGGAATTCATAATACCAAGATTTATTATAGCAGAAGCCACATATAATAACATTACATCTCTTTCTCAATAACTTGCATTACATTTATGTCCAAAACTATGGGCCACTCTATAAGCAAAGACGCAAGTTACTGAGGGATCTTCAAAACAAAAAAAACACATACTAGACATCCAGAAAACTGGGGAGGGGGAGACAGGCAAACTGGGCTGTTTAATGGCCGATCCTCGTTTTATAATTGAGTTTAAAAGAATTGTCAGTAAATTGCTTTTTCTGATGAAGTTGTTCATTATTCTCTATAAATGACATTTTTTTTTCAAAATGTCCAACATCTGAAAACTCAATTAAATGATTCCATCTGGTTTCAACAACCAAATATGGCATGCAAAAACATTTGTGTATTTCATCACGGCTTCTTGTTTTGTTGATTAGTCTGGTTTCCGGAGTGATGAATATTAGTATTTTGCTAAACTAGGGTCTGTAAAGCAGGTAACCAGACTAACTGTTCATACACTAACAAACAAGATTCCTTTTCGTCAAAAACACGCATCATTTATTTTGTGTGACAATTGCTGATGTTGAAACTCATTTTTTTCCTTTTCTAAATTTGTAAAATATTGATTTTGTGATTTCATTGCAGGTAATAGTGAATCTTCTCATCCTTGAGAATATCTCTGCGAATTCAGGAATTTTCTGATACTTTTTTCCCATAATTTTCTCAGTCTGTGAAATGAATCTCTTTATTTTATGAAGCACTAATTTCTCTTGGTTGCCTTGCTATCTTTAAAATTTAAAAGTGTTCGATTGATCAACTGAAGTGAGGTTACCTGACACACGACTGGGGCCACTGGTTCTTAAGCATGTAGGATTTGTGTGTCTTTTAACTTTTTTTTATTCCACCTCCATTTTTTGAATCAAAAGACAATTAACGTAAGTAATAATAGAAAAGGAGTTCTGCTTTTTATTTAGTGCACCAATACAACAAATGCTTCCATTAGTCCAGTATCAAAACATGATTGGTGCTTAATTAGGTTCTCAAAAAACCGCTCATTTACATAGCTGTTACAGTAGATTGACACATTTTATGTTTAATTACAAGAGAAACCATTGCATTTATGATTAATACATTTACAAGAAACTAAAATATAGAACCAGAACACAAATGTCAATTGAGAAAAAAAATGATTTCATTGATATTTATTTATTAAAGTATAGCCTCCACTAGGTGTGACATTTTCATTGGTCAAAATGTCCTTGAATATAGTCAATTGCAGAGTACTAAGAATGTTGTTTGAAAAGAAATTGTAACAAATTATATGACTTCTTATTAAAAGCTTTATATTTTATAATGTTGATTGCAATAACCAGGTCCAGAGCGATGTATCAAAGTTTCTGTTAACAATTTTGATTGCTATTTTAAATTTTTTAACAAAAAGTGATATTTTTTGGGTATTTTCTGGTTTAAAAAATGGGATCCACGCTGACCCTACATTATAAATAGGTTTACGACTTTTCAGGCACGAGTTATCGAGGGAGTGGTGTACTATGCTATTAATGATAATAATAATAATATTGATGATGATGATGATGATGATACTACTGCTACTACTGCTAATAATAATTATAATAACAGGAGGAGACATTGACAAACGTGGTGCTGGATTGGAAGAAGGAGGAGTGAGTGTGAATGACACAATGGGGGCAGGTAATGCAGATTCAGAATCAGGATCCATTGAACCCCTGAGAGACACCCTTACTGAGCTAGAAATGCTGGCCAAAGTTGGTGAGTCAGTTATGGTAAAATACCAGCTTGGTCACCATTGCTGGTAAAACTATTATATATAAAAAAATGTCTTTATGAATCTTTAGTGCTGTTGCAGTTTTCAATTAAATTCACCTGAAAATATAGAAAATGAGGCTCTATGAATTCCAGCGCAAAAAAAATCACAGATTGATTTTGCTTTTTGAAATCCACTCCAGAAAATCAGATTTATTAGGTTTTATGAAATCCACCCCACCCACCCCCAGAAATTAATGATTGATTAGGCTTTCTGAAATCTACCCTCAGAAATCCAAGATTTGTTAGGCTTTATGAAATCAACCTCCCAAAAATTAGAGTGATTTGGCTATATGAAATGATCTCCCAAAAATTAAAGAGTGATTTGGCAACATGAAATGATCTCCCAAAAATTAAAGAGTTGATTTGGCAATATGAAATAATCTCTCAAAAATTTAAGAGTGATTTGGCTATATGAAATGATCTCCCAAAAATTAAAAAGTGATTTGGCTATATGAAACGATCTCCCAAATATCACTGAATTTTGAAGCTTTATGAAATCCCACCCCTACCCCAGAAAATAAAACAAATGATTAGGCTTTATTAATTCCAAATTCAATAAAATCATAGATTGATTAGGCTTTATGAAATCAAACAAGAAAAATCAGGGGTTATTTCAGCTATGTGAAATCCACCACCCCAAAAACCAGACTGATAAAACTCTATGAAATCCACCACCCCAAAAACCAAAGACTGATAAAACTCTATGAAATCTACTCCAGAAAAAACAACCTAAGAAATAATCAAATAATGTTCTTTGTTAATATCACCCCAGTAAAATCAACAATTGATTCGGATTTACGAAAGCTAGTCAAAAATTTCTATATTATGTAAGATATATGTAAGATAGACAAGAAGTTTTGTACTATGTACTTATCTGTAAGCTAGAAAATAAGTTTTGTACTATGCAATTATCTGTAAGGTAGACAAGAAGTTTTGTACAATGTACTTATCTGTAAGCTAGAAATAAGTTTTGTACTATGTAATTATCTGTAAGGTAGACAAGAAGTTTTGTACTATGTAATTATCTGTAAGGTAGACAAGAAGTTTTATATTATGTAATTATCTGTAAGCTAGATAAGAAGTTTTGTACTATGTTTGTCAGATTTTGTTATTTTTAATCAAACTTGGGTGTCCAAAATTTGTGCAGAAATCAGAAAGCGTCAGGATAAATCTGAATCCATAGCAATGATTGTGATGGCAGATTAAAACATGGTATAATTACACCCAAATTTTATGTTACTTTTCCCTCACAATAAATGTTGGTGATTATTTCATTTGAGCTAGTAGCATGGGCACGTATTTTAATGGCATCAGGTCATACTGGATTTGAAATTTGGTGAAGTGTCTTCTCATATCGAAATAGAGATCAGTGATAGAAAAATAGTGAGGAGTTACAAGTCAGATTTTGTAATGACAAAAACAAATTTATCAGGTGTTCCACTGGCTGTGCCAGTTAAATATTATTAAACTGCTTCAAATATATCAACACATTTCTATCATGATTTAAACAAATAAGTGACTAATAAACATTCCAAGTAGTTTAACCCCCTGCTTGTTTCTCAAACCCCTGCCAAGTCATACCAGAGACTAATAAAAAATGGTATTAGCATCTGCCTCGCTAGGCACTCATCACTAAGAGGTTAATGTTAGGACTGGTCAGTCTGGTGTCAGGATAATGTGTCCGGGAGGGTCATGAGGCTACATGGCTGCAGCATGATTTCATAGTGCTAGACATCACTATAAACTGCCATACTGCGCATATAGCGATATGAGAAAAATTCTTAAGCTGCATTAATTAATCCAAAAATTCAACAGTCTTTTTTCCAGGTGTAATGATATTTGTTACAAGAATTAATCTCACTAGTTTTTAGTTTCAAAATTCCATAATGCTACAGTATTTTGTTTTGGGGTTGTAACAGTTTGCGAATTAATTCTTTCTTCATTGTTTTACATGTGTATATTTGGTGGTAGAATCCTAATTCACTAGTTCATTTGGTGAAATGGAGGAGTTGGTAGGCACTGTTTCTTGTCAAAGTGAAGTCATCTTTACTTTTCTGATGTGTTAATTTCTCAGACTAGGATGACTGCTTTGTGAGAATTGCTGTATAACCCTGACCTGTGGACATCTTAGACTTGCCCACTAGCTTTATCTGTGGCCTGTCTTAATGGCAACTGTTTTGTGAGAATTGCTGTATAACCCTGACCTGTAGACATCTTAGAATTGCCCACTAGCTTTATCTGTGGCCTGTCTTAATGGCAACTGTTTTGTGAGAATTGCTGTATAACCCTGACCTGTGGACATCTTAGAATTGCCCACTAGCTTTATCTGTGGCCTGTCTTAATGGCAACTGTTTTCTTATTTTGCTTGTATTCCAGATCCATATTCTATGAATAAGCTATATAATAATAGAAATATATGTCCAACCTAATATGTCTGATTTCATCCTATTTGTCACAGATTTCATTTTCTCTTTGTTACTTTGGAACAAATTCAAGGATTTAAATCAAATTTGGTACAAAGACTTATTTTCAAAAGATCCAAGTTCATTTTAATTTTCCAAGTTCTGGTAAATCTTTGACAGAATTATGTCCCCTTGTTAATGTATTGGTTTGTTCGTGGTATCCTTCGGTAGTGCAATGTTTGCTGGGCAATCATGTTGCATGGAAATATGTCTAGTTTGTTAATTGTTATTTCAGTGTGGCCTGAAGAGAAGTACATAGTGGAATATGCTTTGGAGTATGGCTTTCTGAGACTCTCCCCGAAAACCAGACAACGCCTCAACATTACTGTCATGCTAGTAACATTGGGTAAGCCTGGCTTATTTATCTTTATGTCTTACTTACATTAGCAGCTACCAAAGCATATACACGGGTATCACTTTTAATGATTATATGTTGAAGTTGAGAATAGAAATTTCCGTACAGTGTCACTTTTAATGATTGTATGTTGAAGTTGATAGGGGAAATTGTCCTACATTATCACTTGTAATGATTGTTTTCTGTTGAGAAGGAAAATTCCAATTTTTGGGAGAGGCATTTGGAAATTCTAGTATAGTCTGAAATTGGATTTTACTAAAGAACTAGACTTGTAGGGAATTTTGTCCATGTCTACTCAAGGATTTAAAAATACTCGGTTAATAATTTTAAAAAGTTAGCAAATGATTCAGTTTTGATCCATGCTGATTTTTTTTTCTACATTGCATCTGAGATACAAAGCCATTCCATCCAGAGAAAGAAAATCGGATTTATTTCTTAGTAATTTTTTAATTTGATACTACTTACGAAAACTTCCTATTGCCCATTTTGTTGTTAAAGCACAAACCAGTCTTCTGGAATAATACTTTTTATTAATTTTTGTTGTTGTATCATTTTGTGTTTATTTTTGTTTTTTATAAAACAAGACTTGTTTATTATTTGATAATTTGTCTGATTTTTAAGTAAAGTAATACAGAGATACTTTTCACCTTTAGTTGCTGTGTTTTAGAAAGGTCTGTCACTTTCCAGCTTAGTATTAGTGTTGTATTTTTCTATTCCTTTTGATTTGATTTATTAAAATATAAAAATTAAATGAACACAGTTCAGTTATTGTTTTTTTTATTACCAAAACCCCTCTCCCTTCCCCTCTCCATCCCTCCCTCCCCCTCTCATTCTGTATCCTAAATCCATCTCTCACCCCACTCTCGCTTACCATCTAGCCATATCAAACCCATTTCCACATGTCCAGTTTTGCATGTACATCATCTGGCTATTTTTGCATTCTGACTTGTGTATATATCTCTCAACATGTATTATTTACATTTTTTATCAGTTTAATGTTGGCATATGATTTTATTGTGCCAACAGAGATAAAGAGAAAACAAGTTAAGTATAAAGCTATTTCCTTAAAATATTCTATACTTTATTTTTTCATCTTATTTTATTCATATTGGCATATTATATTTGTGGCAAGCTTTCAAAAGGTCAATTCAATAATGGTATGTTTTGTATTAATGGTAAAAGAACATTTGGTGAAGCATTACTGGTATGCTAGGATTCTCTCTATCTCATTTACATAAGTACAAAGGCATATTGCCAGTATGCCATTCACAGACAAGACAGTATATTGGTATAACATAACTAGTATGCAAGGATTTACTCTCAGGCAAATAGTTATGTCATCAGTATACCATATATAGTGAAGACAGCATATTGCATAGTACTCTTGTTTCAATCTTCTTACAGATCCAACAAAGGATGAGTGTTTTGGAGATGCCTTTAGCAGATTTCTGCTGGAAGAATTCCTCGGCTATGATGACATTCTGATGTCTAGCATAAAACAGCTGGCCGAAAAAGAGGATAACAAAGGTTGTGGAACAGTTCTTTTCCCAAGAATATAAAAAATGCTTGAATCGGGTTGGCTTGTAAATATTTGGCTGCAATTACTGTATTTGTATTTGACCCAGTTTGTTAAATGTACTGGATAATTTAGACTGATTTAATTGGTCACTGGTGGTAAGCTGATTGGGGTCATTCTCTAGAAGTTGTACTATTATTAAAATTTATATTCAGTTTTTTTTCTGAAGCTGAAGGTAAAACACTACTCAGTAATTTATATCCAGAAAAAGTTCCTTTAAAAATTTAAAGACTGGAATATAATAAGTACATCAGAGTAAAAACTTACCAATCTGGTTTGCATTGTAAAGTGACAAACTTTATAAATGTTACTAGGATTCATTAGGATTTTGACATGGGTGATATGTCTATACATTTCTTCTGCTTCTTATCTAGATTTATAAAGTATTTTATAAAGATATTTTGAATAATATTAGCAGTTAAAAAACGAGAAAATTCAGAAGTTGTCATGCTTTAAATGTTGTTGTGCAGAAGCATAATAGTACTATTACAGTCAACTTTAGGACTGCTAAAGACTGTAATACCATTTATGTAGTCCGTTAAGTAACTTAAGGACTGCTTAAGACTGTAATACCATTCATGTAGTCCGTTAAGTAACTTTAGGACTGCTAAAGACTAATACCATTCATGTAGTCCGTTAAGTAACTTTAGGACTGCTAAAGACTGTAATACCATTCATGTAGTCCATTAAGTAACTTTAGGACTGCTAAAGACTGTAATCCTATTCATGTAGTCCGTTAAGTAACTTTAGGACTGCTAAAGACTGTAATACCATTCATGTAGTCCGTTAAGTAACTTTAGGACTGCTAAAGACTGTAATCCTATTCATGTAGTCCGTTAAGTAACTTTAGGACTGCTAAAGACTGTAATACCATTCATGTAGTCCATTAAGTAACTTTAGGAAAGACTGTAATCCTATTCATGTAGTCCGTTAAGTATCTTTAGGACTGCTTAAGACTGTAATACCATTCATGTAGTCCATTAAGTAACTTTAGGACTGCTAAAGACTGTAATCCTATTCATGTTGTCCGTTAAGTAACTTTTGGACTGCTAAAGACTGTAATACCATTCATGTAGTCCGTTAAGTAACTTTAGGACTGCTTAAGACTGTAATACCATTCATGTAGTCCGTTAAGTAACTTTAGGACTGCTAAAGACTGTAATACCATTCATGTAGTCCGTTAAGTAACTTTAGGAAAGACTGTAATCCTATTCATGTAGTCCGTTAAGTAACTTTAGGACTGCTAAAGACTGTAATACCATTTATGTAGTCCGTTAAGTAACTTTAGGAAAGACTGTAATCCTATTCATGTAGTCCGTTAAGTATCTTTAGGACTGCTAAAGACTGTAATACCATTCATGTAGTCCGTTAAGTATCTTTAGGACTGCTTAAGACTGTAATACCATTCATGTAGTCCGTTAAGTAACTTTAGGACTGCTAAAGACTGTAATACCATTCATGTAGTCTGTTAAGTAACTTTAGGAAAGACTGTAATCCTATTCATGTAGTCCGTTAAGTATCTTTAGGACTGCTAAAAACTGTAATACCATTCATGTAGTCCGTTAAGTAACTTTAGGAAAGACTGTAATCCTATTCATGTAGTCCGTTAAGTATCTTTAGGACTGCTAAAAACTGTAATACCATTCATGTAGTCCGTTAAGTATCTTTAGGACTGCTAAAGACTGTAATACCATTCATGTAGTCCGTTAAGTAACTTTAGGCTGCTAAAGACTGTAATACCATTCATGTAGTCCGTTAAGTAACTTTAGGCTGCTAAAGACTGTAATACCATTCATGTAGTCCGTTAAGTAACTTTAGGACTGCTAAAGACTGTAATACCATTCATGTAGTCCATTAAGTAACTTTAGGAAAGACTGTAATCCTATTCATGTAGTCCGTTAAGTATCTTTAGGACTGCTTAAGACTGTAATAACATTCATGTAGTCCATTAAGTAACTTTAGGACTGCTAAAGATTGTAATCCTATTCATGTAGTCCGTTAAGTATCTTTAGGACTGCTAAAGACTGTAATATCATTCATGTAGTCCGTTAAGTAACTTTAGGACTGCTAAAGACTGTAATACCATTCATGTAGTCCGTTAAGTAACTTTAGGACTGCTTAAGACTGTAATACCATTCATGTAGTCCGTTTAGTAAATTTAGGACTGCTAAAGACTGTAATACCATTCAATGTAGTCCGTTAAGTAACTTTAGGACTGCTAAAGACTGTAATACCATTCATGTAGTCCGTTAAGTAACTTTAGGACTGCTAAAGACTGTAATACCATTCACGTAGTCCGTTAAGTAACTTTAGGAAAGACTGTAATCCTATTCATTTAGTCCGTTAAGTATCTTTAGGACTGCTAAAAACTGTAATACCATTCATGTAGTCCGTTAAGTATCTTTAGGACTGCTAAAGACTGTAATACCATTCATGTAGTCCGTTAAGTAACTTTAGGCTGCTAAAGACTGTAATACCATTCATGTAGTCCGTTAAGTAACTTTAGGACTGCTAAAGACTGTAATACCATTCATGTAGTCCGTTAAGTAACTTTAGGACTGCTAAAGACTGTAATACCATTCACGTAGTCCGTTAAGTAACTTTAGGAAAGACTGTAATCCTATTCATTTAGTCCGTTAAGTATCTTTAGGACTGCTAAAAACTGTAATACCATTCATGTAGTCCGTTAAGTAACTTTAGGACTGCTAAAGACTGTAATACCATTCAATGTAGTCCGTTAAGTATCTTTAGGACTGCTAAAAACTGTAATACTATTCATGTAGTCCGTTAAGTAACTTTAGGACTGCTAAAGACTGTAATACCATTCATGTAGTCCGTTAAGTAACTTTAGGACTGCTAAAGACTAATACCATTCATGTAGTCCATTAAGTAAATTTAGGACTGCTAAAGACTGTAATCCTATTCATGTAGTCCGTTAAGTAACTTTAGGACTGCTAAAGACTGTAATACCATTCATGTAGTCCGTTAAGTAACTTTAGGACTGCTAAAGACTAATACCATTCATGTAGTCCGTTAAGTATCTTTAGGACTGCTTAAGACTGTAATACCATTCATGTAGTCCGTTAAGTAACTTTAGGACTACTAAAGACTGTAATACCATTCATGTAGTCCGTTAAGTAACTTTAGGACTGCTAAAGACTGTAATCCTATTCATGTAGTCCGTTAAGTAACTTTAGGACTGCTAAAGACTGTAATACCATTCATGTAGTCCGTTAAGTAACTTTAGGACTGCTAAAGACTGTAATCCTATTCATGTAGTCCGTTAAGTAACTTTAGGACTGCTAAAGACTGTAATCCTATTCATGTAGTCTGTTAAGTAACTTTAGGACTGCTAAAGACTGTAATACCATTCATGTAGTCCGTTAAGTAACTTTAGGACTGCTAAAGACTAATACTATTCATGTAGTCCGTTAAGTATCTTTAGGACTGCTTAAGACTGTAATACCATTCATGTAGTCCGTTAAGTAACTTTAGGACTGCTAAAGACTGTAATACCATTCATGTAGTCCATTAAGTAACTTTAGGACTGCTTAAGACTGTAATACCATTCATGTAGTCCGTTAAGTAACTTTAGGAAAGACTGTAATCCTATTCATGTAGTCCGTTTAGTATCTTTAGGACTGTTAAAGACTGTAATCCTATTCATGTAGTCCGTTAAGTATCTTTAGGACTTCTTAAGACTAATACCATTCATGTAGTCCATTAAGTGAAATATGTAACCACTTGAGACAAGCACTTGGTTTAAAAACAAAAGGTAATATTCTGCAAAAATGTATTTTAGCGACTCTGTCCATGTGATTTCATAGAAGGAGTGTACCATTTGTTAGGAGTGACCATTGAGACAGGATTTACTATATTACTAGACATTGCAAATAATGGACACAGACAACAGTTTAAATATTCCAGTCTTGTATTTTTCAGGATTCCTGCGGAACGTTGTGACGGGAGAGCATTACCGCTTCATCAGTATGTGGATGGCCAGAAGTTCTTATCTAGCAGCGGCTTTCATCATGCTTATATTTGTAAGTTGTACAATAAGTGCTAGATGTCTTTATTAATACATCACATGATAAAACCATACAACAGGTAATGCTTGGCTCTGTTGACTCATTTCTATTGGAACTCTTAAATATATATATTCCATACTCAGTGGATAATTAATTGGTTTTACTGAAGTTCAGCAAAGGTTTACAGCAGTAAAAATTTCCTGATCTTTTATGAATGGAAGTCATCACACATTTAATTCTCACTGGAAGGAGTATTGCATTCCACATTATTTGTTAAAGCTTGCAAGTATATTTTTCACTACTGCTTTTGTTTCTGCTTTGTATTTTAGGGATGAACCTTGGTACACTTTTTCAGATATGTTACCCAGTCATAATACTGTAAGAGAACTAGTACTGCTTTGCAGATCCAGTCCTCCACAATACTACTTTTAGTTAAATATTGCCTGTCGACTTATGTGGCGGTCGGGCCAAGTGATCTCTTGTTATATGTAGGACTTGGCAGCAATGTCTGAGAATATTTCAGTTACTACTTCCATTCATGCTAAAAATCACACTCTCATCACAAGAGACCTTGCAAAAACCAGAAGCTACATGTTTTAGGTGTTTTTCACTTCTAAGGAACGCATATTCCATCTATATATCCAACTTTTTCTCTTTTGATCATGACATAGTCCTGCCTTTACAAGTTGCTAACACTTTGTTGTCATACAATTAGGTTCTTGCACGTGGCTTGAATTGGTGGAATTTAACTCATTGCCCTCTGCCTGTACTTACCTGAAGGACTACTATACAGCCTAGCTAATAGCACAGCTTTTATATTCTTACCTTCTGTATTAGGTTCCTGATTTCCGTGAGTAAACCATGCAGGAGATCTATTCCCCCCACCCTTCCAACCACAGCGTTGATATAGATAGCATGGGCAAGCTGTACACAGACCCAAGGGTTCACATTAGGACACAAATCTCTGAAAGCTGCCTCCCATCAAAAGTCATTTTTTGCATATCAAGGGTATGTAGCACACCTTTTGTCCCAATGGCAATCAACTCTCTACGTCTGGTCCTCTGCCTAAGCATCCTCAATCCATTAATCTACACTGCATGGTTCCCACTGGAAGCATCACTGCACATTTTGAATGAAATCCATGAGGGAGACTTTGCCATCAATGTGGACTTGGATGGTGCATACCTTCGTGTCTCTATTCACAAGGCTTCTGGGACATTTCTGCAAGTTGCCGACAACATTGTATTCCATTTTAGATTGCTCCAATTAGGGCTCAATGTCTGCCCTTTGGTTGCCTGACATATCAAGTAATGGCACATATCCAGACCATTTCTATGCGGCAACATCAAGTTACCTGGACAACATCATGTGACAAGACATGATAACAAATCTGGCCTTCTCACCGACAAGGAAAACTCCAACCTAGTACCTTCTAAACTATTTGTTCGCCTAGGTATGGCGTTCAATACACAAGCAACTTATTTTGGCTCCCTTATGATCGGGCATTGAAATGACTCATGTTAGCACCTTATTTTTGAGTAAATTATATCCACATGTGAATCATTTTGCCTACTATGCTTGCTCACTGCTGCAACAGACCTCATTGTTCAGGGTCACCTTCTACTGCGTTGCTTCTGTTTCCACTGCAGGAATGGAGTTCTCAGTTTTGACCACTGGACCATCCTCAGCTGACGATGCCTCAATTACTCTTTATATGTGTCATTTAATTGTATTCTTAATAATGGATGGCAAGCACTTATATATACACATATATGTGTGTGTGTGTGTGTGTGTGTGTGTGTGTGTGTGTACTTTTATGTTTACAATGTTTTTTACTTTATATCTATATTTTAATTTAGAGGTATGGACTTTATAGTCTGAAATAAATAATTCTTATCTTACCTTACTGAAGGCTGGAGAACCTGTCTACTACCATCCTTTCAGAACACCACTGGTGCATGCTTTCTTCAGGAATGACATTTTTTATCAATAATTTTGTACAGTATGACCATTATGAATTTCCTTAACTGTGGCAGGAATATTTGCTTGGCAATGGAGTTCTCATTCTATTTGACAACTCTTCAGTGGTGAATTTTCATACATAACAATGAGCAACTGAATCCTACAACAGTGACTTAATCTCTGACATCAAGGACGACCCCAGTTCCCAGATCTTTGCGTCATAATGTGGGACTTTCTGAAGTGGTGTTTTCCTTCATCTACTCAAGCAACCATAATGGCAGTTATTTAATTCTTGTCCCAAACATGCATGATTGGATCATCTGAAACAGCCCCTCAAACTTAAACAATGTTCGCAACGTGACCTAGAGAGAATCACTCATGTGTGATGGCCCTCGACTCTAAAAGCATATAAAGTCAAATGGCATAGTTTACACCCAGTTGTGTACATCCAAACATATTTAGCCTCTCCAGGCATTGATACTGCAGATAGCTAATTTCTTACTCTTGCTCTTCTTAGAGAGCAATCAACGGTTAACGCTTCACTATCACTGACACCATTTGTTATCATGGGAAAGAGGACATACACAAGTCTGAACGACCTTCTCTTCAACTTTGTGTTTACACAGCCAAAATCATGAACCCTATGTCCAAAGAGAAACATATCTTGGGTATTAATCTGGCCAGATAAGGTACCTTTTGAACCGATTTCAAGGGCATCTCTTTTCCTATAAGACCCACTTCCTCATTGCATTAGCAACTACAGGCAGAATTCACTAAATACATGTCCTGTCAGAAGACCGGAGCTACATGTAAGTTATGACAGGACATAGTCTTATACAAGACAGCATCATCTTTCTTCAATCGAAACAGTCTCCCTTATATGGTTAACTAAACATTTGTCATGAACCCTCTATCTCATCTGGACACATCAACTAAAGGCCATCTACAAGACCAGTCAGGGTTTTCAGACAATGCTTTTAATAAGAACAGAGCCAGCACAGAGGGAGACTGAATTATAATTTATGATTGTAATGACAGCATATTACTTATTAACAGTGTATTGTGTGTGTATGATTTGGATTTTTAACAGCTTTAACAATTGTTTAGTCATATCGCTACAGTGTCTGTCTGCCCTGTGACTGTTTTATAGTTATGTCTAGCACTGGGGCATCATGCTGCAGACATGTAGCATGATATCCCACACAGTCACATTATCCTGACACCAGGCCATCCAGCCCTAAAACTGACAAGTGAGGCAGCTGTTAGTACTACTTTTGTATTTCTTTGGTATGACTTGGCCAGGGATGAAACCCATGACCTTTCGCATCTGAGGCAGACACTCTAACCACTAGGCCACCAGAGTGGTTGACAGTGTATTGTAGTGAATGACTTTAAAAGAAAATGAATTTACACTGTGCATTTCATATCAGAGTAAGTAGTATAGAAATTGAACTGACATCACCATAGTGTTATAGCATAAGTAGTATTATAATTGAGTGTTCTCATTTATAGTCTTTACATAAACAGTGACCCATTTGATACATTGTCACTAGATGATTCTTGTCTTAATTGAGAATTAACAAAAGGCAAATAGTCCATGTAGTTATATAAATTACACAGTGCAATTAACCCATGTAGTTATATGAATAACAAAAGGCAAATAGTCCATGTAGTTATATGAATTACACAGTACAACTTATCCATGTAGTTATATGAATTACAAATGCAAATAGTCCATGTAGTTATAAGAATTACAGTGCAACTTATCCATGTAGTTATATGAATTACAAAAGGCAAACAGTCCAAGTAGTTATAAGAATTACACAGTGCAACTTATTCATATAGTTATATGAATTACACAGTGCAAATTATCCATGTAGTTATCTGAATTACACAATGCAATGTATCCATGTAGTTATAAGAATTACACAGTGCAACTTATTCATATAGTTATATGAATTACACAGTGCAACTATGAATTACACAGTGCAACTTATTCATGTAGTTATATGAATTACACAATGCAATGTATCCATGTAGTTATCTGAATTACACAATGCAATGTATCCATGTAGTTATAAGAATTACACAGTGCAACTTATTCATGTAGTTAAATGAATTCCACAGTGCAACTTATTCATGTAGTTATATGAATTACACAATGCAATGTATCCATGTAGTTATATGAATTACACAATGCAATGTATCCATGTAGTTATATGAATTACACAATGAAATGTATCCATGTAGTTATATGAATTACACAATGCAATGTATCCATGTAGTTATATGAATTACACAATGCAATGTATCCATGTAGTTATATGAATTACACAGTGCAACTTATCCATGTAGTTATATGAATTTACAAAGTGCAACTTATCCATGTAGTTATATGAATTACACAGTGCAATGTATCCATGTAGTTATATGAATTACACAGTGCAACTTATTTATGTAGTTAAATGAATTCCACAGTGCAGCTTAACCATGTTTTATGAATAACACAGTGGAATTTATCCATGTAGTTATATGATTTACACAGTGCAATGTATCCATGTAGTTATATGAATTCCACAGTGCAACTTATTTATGTAGTTAAATGAATTCCACAGTGCAGCTTAACCATGTTTTATGAATAACACAGTGGAATTTATCCATGTAGTTATATGATTTACACAGTGCAATGTATCCATGTAGTTATATGAATTACAGAGTGCAGCTTATTTATATAAATAACAAAAGGCAAACAGTCCATGTAGTTATATGAATTACACAGTGCATCTTATCCATATAGTTATATGAATTTACACAGTGCAACTTATCCATGTAGTTATATGAATTATACAGTGTAACTTATCCATGTAATTAGATGAATTACAGTGGAATTTATCCATGTAGTTATATGAATTACACAATTCAATGTATCCATGTAGTTATATGAATTACACAGTGTAACTTATCCATATAGTTATATGAATTTACACAGTGCAACTTATCCATGTAGTTATATGAATTACAAAGGCAAATAGTCCATGTAGTTATAAGAATTACAGTGCAACTTATCCATGTAGTTATATGAATTACAAAAGGCAAACAGTCCAAGTAGTTATAAGAATTACACAGTGCAACTTATTCATATAGTTATATGAATTACACAGTGCAAATTATCCATGTAGTTATCTGAATTACACAATGCAATGTATCCATGTAGTTATAAGAATTACACAGTGCAACTTATTCATATAGTTATATGAATTACACAGTGCAACTATGAATTACACAGTGCAACTTATTCATCTAGTTATATGAATTACACAATGCAATGTATCCATGTAGTTATCTGAATTACACAATGCAATGTATCCATGTAGTTATAAGAATTACACAGTGCAACTTATTCATGTAGTTAAATGAATTCCACAGTGTAACTTATTCATGTAGTTATATGAATTACACAATGCAATGTATCCATGTAGTTATATGAATTACACAATGCAATGTATCCATGTAGTTATATGAATTACACAATGAAATGTATCCATGTAGTTATATGAATTACACAATGCAATGTATCCATGTAGTTATATGAATTACACAATGCAATGTATCCATGTAGTTATATGAATTACACAGTGCAACTTATCCATGTAGTTATATGAATTTACAAAGTGCAACTTATCCATGTAGTTATATGAATTACACAGTGCAATGTATCCATGTAGTTATATGAATTACACAGTGCAACTTATTTATGTAGTTAAATGAATTCCACAGTGCAGCTTAACCATGTTTTATGAATAACACAGTGGAATTTATCCATGTAGTTATATGATTTACACAGTGCAATGTATCCATGTAGTTATATGAATTCCACAGTGCAACTTATTTATGTAGTTAAATGAATTCCACAGTGCAGCTTAACCATGTTTTATGAATAACACAGTGGAATTTATCCATGTAGTTATATGATTTACACAGTGCAATGTATCCATGTAGTTATATGAATTACAGAGTGCAGCTTATTTATATAAATAACAAAAGGCAAACAGTCCATGTAGTTATATGAATTACACAGTGCATCTTATCCATATAGTTATATGAATTTACACAGTGCAACTTATCCATGTAGTTATATGAATTATACAGTGTAACTTATCCATGTAATTAGATGAATTACAGTGGAATTTATCCATGTAGTTATATGAATTACACAATTCAATGTATCCATGTAGTTATATGAATTACACAGTGTAACTTATCCATATAGTTATATGAATTTACACAGTGCAACTTATCCATGTAGTTATATGAATTACACAGTGCAACTTATCCATGTAGTTATATGAATTACACAGTGTAACTTATCCATATAGTTATATGAATTTACACAGTGCAACTTATCCATGTAGTTATATGATTTACACAGTGTAACTTATCCATGTAGTTATATGAATTACACAGTGCAATTTATCCATATAGTTATATGAATTACACAGTGCAACTTATCCATATAGTTATATAAATTACACAGTGCAATTTATCCATATAGTTATATATATATATATGTCATGTACAAAAATAAAGTCTCTTAGTATAGATAAAAAAAAATTAAGTCTCTTAGTATAGATAAAAAAAATAAAGTCTCTTAGTATAGATAAAAAATAAAGTCTCTTAGTATAGATAAAAAAAATAAAGTCTCTTAGATAGATCAGTTTCAGGACAATAATAAGACCAAAGTATAATCTTGATGTATTTTAGTTTATAATAAGACCAAATTATAATCTTGATGTATTTCTGTTTAAAAATAATAAGGCCAAAGTATAATCTTTATGTATTTCAGTTTCAGGACAATAATTAGACCAAAGTATAATCTTGATGTATTATTTTTCAAAATGATAAGACCAAAATATAATCCTGATGTATTTCAGTTTCAGGGTATTAATAAGACCAAAGTGTAATTTTGATGTATTTCAGACTGTTTCTGTCTCCACGTTGCTGAGATATTCCCACCATCAGATCTTCTTGTTTATTGGTAAGTCCGAATCTATGAACTAACACTAGCTTTCCAAACGACATGAAAGTTGTGTTACATTTTTGGTTAGGAAAGAAACATAAATGTATTATATCAGGGTCAATAGAAATGGCTCAAATAATCAATTTAAGCCAGGAATATTCTTGTAATTGTCAAGCAGGTGTGGAATTGTTCTTTAGTAAGACCTAATTATACTGCATGTGTATACAATTATGCCACCTTAAAAAGATAAGCCAACTCTTCTTCTGGTGTTGTGATGAAATTCAGCATGGATACGAGACCACCATTGGATGAAAGAATAGATTGGCTATTGACAGACTCTGATGTTATGACATTTAATTGTCATGACTTGTAAAACTATGTGTAGTTTGACAGTTAATTGTTATGACTTGTAAAACTGTGTAGTTTCACAGTTAATTGTCATGACTTGTAAAACTATGTGTAGTTTCACAGTTAATTGTCATGACTTGTAAAACTATCTGCAGTTTGTCAGTTAATTGTCATGACTTGTAAAACTATGTGTAGTTTGACAGTTAATTGTCATGACTTGTAAAACTATGTGCAGTTTAACATTTAATTGTCATGACTTGTAAAACTATGTGTAGTTTGACAGTTAATTGTCATGACTTGTAAAACTATGTGCAGTTTGACATTTAATTGTCATGACTTGTAAAACTATGTGTAGTTTGACATTTAATTGTCATGACTTGTAAAACTATGTGTAGTTTGACATTTAATTGTCCTGACTTGTAAAACTATGTGTAGTTTGACAGTTAATTGTCGTGACTTGTAAAACTATGTGCAGTTTGTCAGTTAATTGTCATGACTTGTAAAACTATGTGTAGTTTGACAGCTAATTGTCATGACTTGTAAAACTATGTGTAGTTTGACATTTAATTGTCATGACTTGTAAAACTATGTGTAGTTTGTCAGTTAATTGTCATGACTTGTAAAACTATGTGTAGTTTGACAGCTAATTGTAATGACTTGTAAAACTATGTGTAGTTTGACAGTTAATTGTCATGACTTGTAAAACTATGTGTAGTTTGACATTTAATTGTCATGACTTGTAAAACTGTGTAGTTTGACAGTTAATTGTCATGACTTGTAAAACTATGTGTAGTTTGACATTTAATTGTCATGACTTGTAAAACTGTGTAGTTTGACAGTTAATTGTCATGACTTGTAAAACTATGTGTAGTTTGACATTTAATTGTCATGACTTGTAAAAACTATGTGTAGTTTGACAGTTAATTGTCATGACTTGTAAAACTATGTGTAGTTTGTCAGGAAACAAATGCCTAGTCTCATTCATTTCCAGTACATGGACAAATTTATCTCTGGAATTTATCTCTGGTCATCATTTTTGATGCACACAACATATAATTCACTTAAGCTTGTCTGTTCAAGCATAGCGTGCTGAACTTGGAACATTCTATATTCTGTCTGATAGCATGGCATTATGTGATATAGGTTGGACTTGCAGGAAAATTTTGAATAAATTCTGAAACATTCAGTATAATAAATATTTTCATTATATTGAATGGATAGCTTTGTTGTTGTTTTGTTTTTGTAAAGATGAAATGGTGTTAATTAAAGGTTATTATGAAAATAACTATTTTAAGTAAAATACTGGAATTATAATTAAAACCATAGTTGTATGAATATGAGATCTTTTATGATTGTTAGACTTGTTTTGTCATCTTTATTGCAATAACAGTCTTTGTTTAAGATCTGTTGACATATTGGTGGTTACACTGTTGACATGGGTGATTGCACTGCTCCAAGATACAGGTGGTTACACTGCTGACAATGGTGGTTATAATACTACCTTCATCGGGTGGTTACTCTACTGTCATATTTCTATTTAAACTGTTGACATCATGGTGGTCACACTGCTGACATTGGTGGTTACACTGTTGGCATATTGTGGTTACACTGTTGGCTTATTGTGGTTACACTGTTGGCATATTGTGGTTATAAGTTCTATCCATAGTTTATTGGCCAAGTCTCTAGAATGTAATTTTAAGACAGTACCATATGTACCTGCCTATAAGTTATTTCCAGCTGCAAACAACATATACCTAAATCTGCCATTGCATAATATGCTGAGAGATCGAGGTCAGTTGTCTTTCAGCTACTGAATATGCTTAATACATTGGCACATTATGCACCAGCATGTCTGGGTCCATGAAGTACACAGATTGGTCTGACTTACAAGCAAGTATACTGTATAATCATAAGAAATTAGACCTGCTTAAGAAAAGATTTATCTATGGAGTTATTATGAATTTTGTTATGGGAGTTTGACATTATGGAATGCTACATTATCTTGTTTCAGTTGATTTACTGCAGATGTTGGAGATGAATGTCACTATAGCCTTTCCAGCTGCTCCTCTTCTGACAGTGATACTGGCTTTAGTAGGTTAGTACAACATATTTATTCCTCCAGCCAACCACCTGTCCATCTGTCATACATTTTTGTGCTAATCATACACCCTTAAGATATCTTAATGAGATTTGATTCGCTTGTGTATAATGATACAATGATTTATTTTTGTACTTTCATTGCATTTGTTCAATAAATACATTTTGAGCTGCATCCCCATTTTTGTCAAGTCTATATTAATGCAAAACTCAATATGATGCCTTTCTTGTTATAAGGTTTATTAAGATTTTGGGTATAGTTTTTCAGTTGCATGTATTTTGTCGTTTTAAGGTTTATTAAGATTTTGGGTGTAGTTTTTCAGTTGCATATATTTTATTATAAGGTTTATTAAGATTTTGGGTATAGTTTTTCAGTTGCATATATTTTGTTGTTATAAGGTTTATTAAGATTTTTGGGTATAGTTTTTCAGTTACATATATTTTGTCGTTATAAGGTTTATTAAGATTTTGGGTATAGTTTTTCAGTTGCATCTATTTTGTCGTTATACGGTTTATTAAGATTTTGGGTACAGTTTTTCAGTTGCATATATTTCCTGCATAGATTCTCACTATACTTGATATGTATCATTATAAAGCTAAGACAAATCACATGCTTTTACAACATTTTTTTTTTCATTTGCTAATACCTAAAATACTTGCTGGACTTCATATTTCGAATGAATCAATATGAATAAGAAGCAAAGACAATTCATTTGGAAAATGCACAAATGCCTTTTCAGCTTGAAGTTAAGGTCTGTGTTTTAGAATATTTTTTAAAAAATTGTGGTTGGAATTGTTTCATCGGTTTTTATTTTCTTAAGCATGGGATGGATTTGTTCATACTTGGAATGAATTTTAATGGCTCTACGACTATTCATTTTATGACAGATGTTGTGACAAAGGATTTGGGGTTGATATCACAGTCAGAGAAAATGTTATGGTTATGGGTATAGGTTGTTTCATTTAGTTCTATTTCCTAATCTTATGATATGGGTATAGGTTGTTTCATTTAGTTATATTTCCTAATCGTTATGATATGGGTATAGGTTGTTTCATTTAGTTATATTTCCTAATCGTTATGATATGGGTATAGGTTGTTTCATTTAGTTCTATTTCCTAATCTTTATGATATGGGTATAGGTTGTTTCATTTAGTTATATTTCCTAATCATTATGATATGGGTATAGGTTGTTTCATTTAGTTATATTTCCTAATCGTTATGATATGGGTATAGGTTGTTTCATTTAGTTCTATTTCCTAATCGTTATGATATGGGTATAGGTTGTTTCATTTAGTTATATTTCCTAATCGTTATGATATGGGTATAGGTTGTTTCATTTAGTTATATTTCCTAATCGTTATGATATGGGTATAGGTTGTTTCATTTAGTTCTATTTCCTAATCTTTATGATATGGGTATAGGTTGTTTCATTTAGTTATATTTTCTAATCGTTATGATATGGGTATAGGTTGTTTCATTTAGTTATATTTCCTAATCGTTATGATATGGGTATAGGTTGTTTCATTTAGTTCTATTTCCTAATCGTTATGATATGGGTATAGGTTGTTTCATTTAGTTATATTTCCTAATCGTTATGATATGGGTATAGGTTGTTTCATTTAGTTCTATTTCCTAATCTTTATGATATGGGTATAGGTTGTTTCATTTAGTTATATTTCCTAATCGTTATGATATGGGTATAGGTTGTTTCATTTAGTTATATTTCCTAATCGTTATGATATGGGTATAGGTTGTTTCATTTAGTTCTATTTCCTAATCTTTATGATATGGGTATAGGTTGTTTCATTTAGTTCTATTTCCTAATCGTTATGATATGGGTATAGGTTGTTTCATTTAGTTATATTTCCTAATCGTTATGATATGGGTATAGGTTGTTTCATTTAGTTATATTTCCTAATCGTTATGATATGGGTATAGGTTGTTTCATTTAGTTCTATTTCCTAATCTTTATGATATGGGTATAGGTTGTTTCATTTAGTTCTATTTCCTAATCGTTATGATATGGGTATAGGTTGTTTCATTTAGTTATATTTCCTAATCTTTATGATGGAGCTTCACCTACCTATTCATTCAATAACATGTACACATTTCTCTTTGACCTTAAATTCAAGGTCGAATATATAATTTGCTGTATGGTTTGGTACAAGTTTGTTTAGTGTTCGTTTGCTTATAATTCCTTAACATTTTTTAAAAAAATTCTTTATACCTGGGATGAATTACTATGAAGCTAAGACAATTCATTCACAGGGTTCGTACGGTCTTTGATGGTCTTTGAGAGTTTGGGAAAAATGAGGTAGCATTTTCAAGGCCTTGAAAGTTTGGGAAAATCGAGCATATTATCCTGAGGTCTTTAAAAGTCTTTGAAAATTTAAATAAACCCCAAATTTTAAAATTTCTTTCCAGAATCACAAATAAAATTATCCGAGGTTGTTCAATTCGGATGTAATCTTGTTATCCTGGTTTCTTTCTTTTGATGACCTGTTCAGTTTAATTGCCGCCGCAAAAACAAGAGAGGGTTTGTTTGACCATCCAAAGTTGGCTTCGGCAGCAACTTCAGTCGCACATGCACTCTTCATCAAAGCAAGACGGCTACACGCTTCATCAAAGGAAGTCACAAATAAAATTGCCTAAGGTCATTAGCTTCAGATGTAGCTGGTTTTCCTGGCTTCTTTCTTTTAAAGAATCGTTCAGTTTGATTGGACGAGTCCATCAGCTTTGGCCAATCAAAATGTTCATTACACTAATTCACTCTACGTAGAAAGTAACACGCTCGAGGATTCAAAATTTGTTTTTGTCAATTTACGTCTTCAGTGTTTAAAAATGCCAGGTCTTTGCTCTTTCAACGCTATCTGGGTTAAACAAGAGAAATAAAAGGAATGGCTGCAAAAGGATAAATTATATAAACGAAAGGCGTTTTGTACATTGTGTAAAATTAGGATGATCAACTTGGCTTCAATGGGAGAAGGAGCCTTTCCTTTACAAGTCATATCAAAGATAAGTTGCAAATTAGTAACTACATACTGTTTATTTAGTGCAACAAAGATGCAGAAGTATAAGCTATTGGTAGTTTTGGGCAAAATACTCTTCTGGTATAAAATAAGATTTTGTTTAGTTTGATGATTTGGGAGATACAGCAGAAAGGGCCCATTTAAATTTACTTATACTGTCGGTTTATTTAACATGTTTGAGGGACAAAAATCATTTTCGAAAATTTTGTTCTACATAATAATGTTCCTTGGTTTAATATAAAAACATCCATTGTAATAAAATTCAATTCACGGATAAACAGTTTTAAAGTGCGCATGCGTACACTATAGTATAGTTAAGAAAGAGTTGTTGTTCTTAAATTGCGAGTAAAAAATTTTTTTTAAAAACGGCATTAACGTGTGCTGTGAAGCTTTAACTGTAGGATGTCAAGTCATTTGATTAGGAAAATTAAAAAAAAAGAATTAAAAAATGTGTTTCCAGTTGACGGCATGCCCTCGTTTCTCATTGCCGACCCTCGACTTTTTCCCCAATGCTATAAAAAAAAATTATTTAAAAATATCACATTGCCGAAATTGATTTGTGTAACTCTAGTCTAACTATACATCCCCGTTTGTTTGTACTCCTAAGTTATCCAATCGGACAATCATCCCTTGACATGCTTCAATAGAACAGATGACAGCCTTGATGAAGTGTTTTATTCTGTCCTTTCCAAAAGAAAGGAATATGTGGAACTTTGGAATGTTCTCCAGAAAATGTTGTTGTTGTCACATAGGCAGGCAACAGTGGAGAGAGGATTTTCTGTCAACAAACAGGCATCTGTTGAGAACCTCAGTAGTGAAAGCCTCAGAGCTCAAAGGCTGATCATTGACACAATGAGAAAAGCAGGTGGACCTTTGGAAATCAGCATTAGCAATGAAATGATGACATGCCTTCTCTGCAAGACATAATTACCATGCCTATCTGGATAAGAAGAAAGCAGAGGAGAAGGATGAGAAGAAAAACCAAAAGGGAAAGAAACGAGAGTTAGCCATAGATGAAGTGGAAGAACTTTAAGCCAAAAAGCTGCATCTTGAAGCTGACATTGCCAGTCTACATGCTTCCTCTGTACAGAAAGCAGAAGAGGCAGAGTTAAAAGGACTCATTGTGCTTGTCACAGAGTCAAATGCTCTTAGGAGAAGAGCAGAGGAAAAGATGACAGTGGTGGCTCTCTTTCCAAAATGATTGAAGAGGAAAAAAATCAAATATAATAATGCATTTAAAGTAGTGCTGCTGTCTGTTAAGAGAAAAATTTATTTTGTATTAAATCTGACACATATGTTACATATTTCTGAAAAAAAACAAAGAATGTTAACCAATCTTCCAGATCATTATAATGCAATTTTAGGAAATTAATTATAGTGTGACTTTAATCGGTAAACAATATTGTAGTATTTCATTTTGGCATTCGTTGTTTTCACATATAACCTGTATACACAACGTTAGCAAAAATAGGTTTTGGAAATCTCTGTTTGTGGTCTTTGAAAGTTTGGGAAAAGTCTTTGAATTTATCATTCATAGCTCAGTATGAACCCTGATTCAGTGATAAACACACTTGTCCTTTAACCTTGGGGTCAGGTGGATACAAAAATTAGTGTTACGGTCATGGTTATTTTTTAATATTTCCTTATACATTCTTACTCACCTGATGGATTTTCTTAATGCATGCTATGAATAACTATGACTATAAAACAATTCATTCTGAAGGATTTACTTTTGGCCCTCAGAAATTTTCACAATGGTTATCTTAAGTTTTGTTTAACATTTCTTATTGTTTCTAAACCTCTCCATTGATTTTGTTAATACATAGGATGAAAAAAAGGACCCGTGAAGCTTTGACTCTTCTTTCTGTGACATGCTCTATCAATCTTTTGTCCTTGAGATTAATCTCACACATTTTACAATAATGCTTTGATCGTAGGCTTAATATGAAGGCTCTAGCCTTGTTAAATATTGTGATTAGCTCATTGCTTTTTCTGGAGCTTTTCATATCCTAAACTGTTTAATGTGCTTTCGTCAATGAACAATTCTGTGGAGATTCTACAAAGTATACTCTTGCTATAACTCTGTCTATTCCTAGCGCTGTCGTTGTAGATTAACTTTTCACTCCTGGTTTGCAGATCTTTTCTCATACAGTAACAGGGTAGGCATGATTTTAATTATCTGGTATAGGGTTAATATCATTAAAATCATTTCAACTGGAGTACTAGACTTTGTCCATGAATCCTGCCAAACAATGGTATTTGGTTACTTGTTGCAAGGTCATGCAATGGTCCATGAATCCTGTCAAACAATGGTCTTTAGTTACTTGTTGCAAGGTCATGTATTTGTCAGTGAATCATGTCAAACAATCGTCTTTGGTTACTTGTTATAAAGGGTCATGTTTTTGTCCATGAATCCTGTCAAACAATCATTTTTTTGTTACTTGTTGCAAGGTCATGTATTTGTTCATGAATCCTGTCAAACAATGGTCATTTGTTACTTGTTGCAAGGTCATGTATTTGTCCATGAATCATGTCAAACAATGGTCTTTTGTTACTTGTTGCAAGGTAATGTATTTGTCCATGAATCATGTCAGACAATGGTCTTTGGTTACTTGTTGCAAGGTCATGTATGGGGATTTTCTCAGGTCCATACTGAATTGCTTTTTTTCTCCCTTCATTCTTCAGTTGATTCAGCATCTATCTTGTCTTATCAACCTTGTGAACAAAATTGCTCCAGTAAAGAAGACACATAATTTTTAGAGCACATGACAGGAAGTCTTTCTTTTTCATTTACTATTATGAGCAGAAACAGTACCACATATTTCATGAATCATTTGACGTAAAAGTTGAATATATTTGTAACATGACAGCATGTTGTGTTGTACATAAAATTGGAGCACTAATTAAGTCTGCTAAACTGTGTAAGGCAATTTTAGCTCTGTCTAGTTGGTTCTAAATGAAAATGGAGACATCCAGTATGGCCACTTGTCCACTACAGCAGCCATCACATGAATGAATGGTCATATCAGTTTGGAGTTTTCTCTAAAAGACTTCATAATTATGTTTTGTTGGACTTTAATGAAAATGGTGCCAATCTGTTATGTCCAGCAGAGACACTATGGCAGCCATTTGAAAAATCTTGTTATTGCTAGTACTTCTGAACAGAAAGCCAGATCTGCATGTTTTTTCTAGAGCTGTACCGATGTCACTTTTTGCCGATTATGCCGATACCGCGTATAGCCGATTATCAAAATTGCCGATACCAATTATGAGACCGATTATTTGATTATCATATTATGTACTCAGGTATAAGCCGACAAATTTAGAAAACAATAAAGGCCTGGAATGGGGGGGGGGGGGGGGCTTATCCGTGGGCCAATGTCAAAACTTTACAGGTTTTAGGTGTTTTTGTTGTCTATTGTAACGGCAGTACATCTTGGGACAAAAATATCCGTGTTCTAAGACATAGGCATGTTAAAAAAGTAACTTTCGGTGACCCGAAAATTATTAAACTTTTATAAAGTACTATTTATTATTGATTTTGTTACTATTTTGCATGTGCATATTTTCTGATTTCCACAACACGAAATTACATATAGATAAAATAAAGCCTTCATAATTCGCGGGTCGGTTGAGTTTACCAGGGAGACCATATACTATAATGTACAGTACTTACGCAGTGCAAAGTGTGCATAGCGTCACTTAAATCATTTTTTATTCCCAAATATATTAGTTGCAGATTTTGCTTTATTCGTTGTTTCGACCAAAGTGTATTCTTTCAGATAAAATTTCAGCTAATCTGTAATAGCTGTTTCATTTACTACGAATCACTTCTCACGAGTTACTCATTTTCAATGATATAAGTGATCCTACAAAATGAGGTAATATTTTGAGTGTACAAGGGACACAACCGGTATAATTTACATCTTCACGCAGCGTGGTAATAATAAAGGCTAAATTTCTCATATAGATCAACTAAGATCAACATCAATCAAAACACAAACCTCAAAATTGACTGTGTATATATCCATCATTACTCCCTTTGATGTTAATCTTACTGGCTATTCACATGACTTTGGCACTACAATGGCGGTTAGCGACATGTACTTTAGTCTGGTTTACTGCAGTTTACAAATGTTACCGGATGCTGGAGCTGAAAATTTCGCACAACTGGCAGCAAGATAAATTCTTTTTAAATACTTTATTAGAGCAATCTCTTTGTTACAAAAGATTAATTGATGGTTCGATGTGTTTATCTCGATATATGGTTATTCGACTATACAGTAGTGTTAGTTAATGAGCAACTTGTTTGCATACTGCATTTATCCCGAGCTCTAGTGTTACAAAGGACTAAGTTACGGTCAGTCAAAACACGACTGTATATACAACTTTTATCAGGAAAAATTGGTTATTTAAAATTATTTGCATTGGCACCGATTATTTTTGCCGATACCCGATTATACAGATTGTGCTAATAGTCGGCCCGATTACGCGTACGGTCAATTAATCGGTACAGCTCTAGTTTTTTCACCAGAGGACTTCTTATAATGTCTAGTTGATCCTATTAAACAAAAAATTGTTGCAGTGTGGGTATCTAAATTAAGCATGACTGAGGCTGCCTCGGGGAAAACTGCTTATCTTCCATTTCTTTGGCATGATATAGCCATTAATGTGTTTTAAAGTGCCATTAAAACCAGAAAAAGAAATCTTTGCACCAATAGATGTGTTAAGATGTTTGTTATGTCCAATATCAAATTACTGCTGATCTGATATCCATGGCAGCCATCTTTATTTGTCAGTTTGCTTGATTAGGATTTTTAACTCTTTCACTACCACTGACGTGTATATCCGCTGCATAAATATGCCTAGCCTCACCAGTGACTGATAGGTCCGCTTGTAAATAGAGCACTATTACTCCCAGTGACTGATATATCCGCTTGCCTTATATGCTTCCTAAATCCTAGTGACTGATAGATTCGCTCTGTATGTCCTTGTCACAACCGATCGTATTGGTCAATATATGGAAGTAAAAGTCTATTCAACCAATCAAATTAGAGTTAATAAATGATTGTTCTTACTAAATCCGGTTCCTTTTTTCAAATTGTACCGCGTGTTTGTTAATACATGCATTTGTAGTTGACAGTAGAAACCATGGCGTTCTCTTACGATAGCGATTCAGATTCCGACTTTTCTGGTTTTTCTGAGGATGATATTGACCACCATGAATTAAGAAGTATTGGTAGTGATATTAATATATCTTCTTTATCAAGTCTGTCAGAAATTGAGACAGAAACTGATGATGAAGACGACGAAGTGTGGACAAGAGAACCACGTGCGCCGAAAGTAACAGAGTTACAGAAAGCGTCGGCTCAACTTTCGTTTTGGATGAGGGGAAAAAAGAAATAGATTTTTTCTTTGAATAGATATCATGAGGAATTACTTAAGAAATAGTAGAACATAGTGACTAGGTAACAGTGTTAGTAATTAGATGTATATATTTGATAAATAACTTAGTATAAAAGACTCCCAGATAAATTTTAGTGTTTACAAGCAGTTTTGGGTTATATTCCTGGATAAATTTTAGTGTTTTCAAGCAGTGTTTTTGTGTTATATTCCTGGATAAATGTTAGTGTTTACAAGCAGTGTTTTGTGTTATATTCCTGGATACATGTTAGTGTTTTCAAGCAGTGTTTTGTGTTATATTCCTGGATAAATGTTAGTGTATAAAAACAGTTGTTTTGTGTTATATTCCTGGATAAATGTTGGTGTTTTCAAGCAGTGTTTTGTGTTAATTTTAGTGTTTACAAGCAGTGTTTTGTGTTATATTCCTGGATTTCAGCAGGATAAAATAATCAAACAGATATAAGGTAGTTATAGCTTTTATATATGCATGATTTTAGCCTATAATCAGTTTATTAGAGAGAAAATAACTAACACAATCCAACCATACATCAGCTAAAAAATTATCATTTGGCTACAGCAGCATTTGGCTCTGGTAGTCAGCCCACAAATCAGCTGCAGTAGTGACCCCAGCAGCTAGGCATAGCAGTCAGCCACTACAGTAGCATTAGTAGTTAAAGAGTTAAGGTAGCTTTAACAATTTTTAAGTCATATTGCTATGATGTCTACAGTGAGGCAGTTTATGGTGATGTCTAGACATGTAGCATGATGTCCCACCTGACTCCAGTCCTAACACTAACCTCTTAATGCTGAGCGCCAAGCGAAACAACTGTTAGTACCATTTTTGTAAGTCTTTGGTATGACTCAGACGGGGATCGAACCCTTGACCTCCCACTTCAGCGGCGGACTCTAACCACTAGACCACCAGAGCGGTTGGCAGCCATCTTTAAAGTCTTGTTTTGCTACCATTCCAAAATAGAAAGTCTTATTGACATTATTTCCTAAATGTGGTTAAATTTATGTTTTGTGTTTTTATACAAGGATTTTAATGATAGCTAATTGCTTCATAATGAAAAAGGGAAACAATCAAACAGGTAGTTTAGTTAGTAGTACATTGGACTCATAAGTTAAAGATCATGGATTTTTTATTAGGCCAGCCCATTTGACTGCCTTTGATGTGACATTTTGGATATGCACATGGTTTTTTCTCTCCTTGGCATGATATTGGCAATCATTGGTTCAGATGCCATTAAAAACCAACCAACCAGCCAACAACCAACCAACCAGCCAACTAACTAATCATTTGAAACAAAGGAGACTTTTCTAACATTTTCTTGCTTGTAATATTGATTTGAGAAGTGAAAATATTGCTTCAGTATTCTCAGTCAGAAGTAAATAATTTTAATAGCTACAGGTTGAAAATAAGTTTCTACAGAAACCTTGTATAAATAAATCGATAGTACTGGAGAATAGGTTTGTACAGAAACCATGTATAAATAAATCAATAGTACTGGAGAATAGGTTTGTACAGTACAGAAACCATGTATTAATAAATCAATAGTACTGGAGAATAGGTGGGGCCCTGAGTGGTCTAAAGTGCTCTCTGTTACGGATCACTGTCATCTCACCTCTGTCTGCATGGGTTCGAGTCTCAGATTCAACAATGTGGGTATGTGTCACAAGCAAGCTTGCCAGTAGCTTCTCGTGGGTCAGTTGGTTCTTTCCAGGGGTTTTCCTGGGTTCTTCATCCACCATTTATACTGGCCGCTATGTATAGCCTATCGTGTGCTGAAAAATGGCGTTAAACCCGACAACAACCGTACAGAAACCATGTATAAATAAATCAATAGTAACCCTAACCCTAACTGGAGGTCTGTGACTGTTAGCAAGGTTAGAAACAGACCTCAAAAACCTCAATAAACCTAAAATTTGATTTGACCTTAGAAACTTAACTAAAAGACCAAAAATACTGAAAGGAAACCTAAATTAAAAATGAACCTAAACTTCCAAAAATACTGAAAGAAAACCTAAATTAAAAACTGAACCTAAAACTTCCAAAACTACTGAAAGAGAACCTAAATTAAAAACTGAACCTAAAACTTTGAAAAAGTGATGATTGGCTTTACCCCACAAAAAATGTCTTTGTTACACAAAAAATGTCTTTGTTACACATGGTTTTTCATTAGACAAGCTTAGCTTAGAGAAAGTGCCCAAATTTCTTAGTGCATGAAAGTATTTATTTTCTAATTAATTATTAATTTTCAGTTTGCATTTTATTTAGAATGTCTATTCATACCTTATAAAATATTTAATAAATGTTAAGCTCACATAATGATACTTTTTGAACTGCGTTTTGTCTTGAACCTCTAAATAAATTTAAAAAAACTTAAACCATTTGAAAATCGCCCCTCCCCCCCCATCAAATTTTATTTTTCTAATTTCACTTCTAACCCTATGTTAGATAGTTTAGAATATTAAAAACTGGATGTCACTTGGACAGGTAGTGAGTTTCAGAAGTCCTAAGATAAACAAGGCCAAGAACACCATTGGAAATGTAGTTCTGAGCTTGTTTGAATAACTTCTTGCTTCCTGAAAAGGAAAAGAATGTTTATTGAGATGAGTTTATGAAAGGCCCTGTAACTTTAAACTGTGCCACAAAGCATATCTTACTTAGACTGTTACACTCTTATCATTTCTTCCATATTAGTATTTCTTTTCCTGCAAAATTATAGTTACAGGCATGATTTTTCTCCATTTTAAAATGGAGTCCGCTTTTCTCCTGACTTGAATCCGATTTTTCTTGATATAGTCCGTTTTTATTTAAAAAATGTTCGATCCGTTTTTTTTCTCCGGTTTTTAACCGTTCTTTTCAGTCCCATTCCTCTACAACCCTTGTAACATATTCGCTCCATATATTAGTTAGCCCACGACTCTCGTAAAGAGTATTCTGATTGGTCAAAAGATTATATTCATCCAATGAATCTTCGTTTAAAGGAAACTGATGGTAATGGAAAGAAGATGCATTCTGTAGTTGTTGAGAGAGACGATAAAACGAAAAGTTTGGATAAAGGTTTTTAAAAAACGGAAGGGAATGGCTGGAACGAATTGACGATGGAAATTTATTTGGTCAACTTATAAGAAACTGAATGCTCAAGGACTGGCATTTTGTGCCCTGCAATATATACATTACAGAAGTCATGGTTGAAAGAGTCTGGAACTGCACCTACAAATGAAGCTGCATATGGAAATAAAATTGAAGCCCTCTGTCAGAAGATGTGCACTGCACGTCACCAATACATGCTGGAGCTTGAAAGGAAAAAGGCACTAGTTGAGAATAAAAAGAAATGATTGCACATTGAGCCAGCAAAATAATTGATGACAAAACGGAAGGTTTAAGAAATCTTTTTTAAAGCCGCAAAAAGAGCTCAACTGGCATATCAACAGATTATGTTCAGTGGACAAAAAGACCAGTGAATATATGGGATTATTTGTATATAGATGATGTATTTGGGTGTTTATTTTACATATTTATTATGAAAAGACATCAAAAAATGCCAAATTATTGACTTAATTATGATGTGAACAGTCATGCACATGAAATAACTTAAGTACCAATAGTATTGGAGAACAAATTCATGTGACAATAAATATTGTAAAATTATTAAAAATTTAGGTAAGTATTTTGTTACATATTATGATATTATGGTCACAAGTTGCACCAGGAGCAGATTTTCATGCATGTAAAATTCATTTTTAGTTGGGGGTCTTTGACCCCCGGAACCCCCTGATCAGGGGCGCTGTCCCTCGAGGCCCTGTTGGGGGAGTACCCCCAAACCCCCATTTTAAGTTTTTTATTCCAAAGGTCAAAATCATGTCTGTAGTTAGCTCTGAAAATTTTCTATGTCCTTTTTTCCCGAAGAATGGTGTGGGGTTAACATAAAGATATTCATCCGGTCTTCAAATTATTGCAGCCTAATTTACATTGACTCCATTCTTCCAATTATTGCAGTTTAATTTACATTGACTCCATTCTTCCAATTATTGCAGCCTAATTTACATTGACTCCATCCAATTATTGAAGCCTAATTTATATTGACTCCATTCTTCCAATTATTGCAGCCTAATTTACATTGACTCCATCCAATTATTGAAGCCTGATTTACATTGACTCCATTCTTCCAAATATTGAAGCCTAATTTACATTGACTCCTTTCTTCCAATTACCGTATTTTCCGGCCTATAGGTCGATGCTGAGTATAAGTCGAATTGACGAATTTTGTAAATTTTCCATCCTTCGTCCATATATAAGTCGATTCGGAGTATAAGACGAGGCCAGGTCAATAACTTGGCTATGTATTTTATACTACCGGTAGTAACTTCCGGTTGCATGAATATTGATGGTATCGTCATATAATATTCCATATTACCGGCAATATCCATTGCAACAAGAGCTATGATCATTCCTTCCAGTTGAAAGTTTAAACCTACGGTAATTTATTTGAGAAATTTTGTCAAATACAATTACGGTACTTTATTCAGAGAACCATGCATTGGTACATACACGTGTCTAATTTATATATACATGTATAATCTATTGCATGAAAAGAGTATCAACACCGTGTACTCACCAGCAAATCTTGTAACATACATTGAATCCATAATACAAATATTTCCATCGAAAATATCCACACACGGATGTAAAATATTCAATAATTTTGTCACAGATCATTATGTGACTGAATTCAATGAAAAGAAAATAACAACAATTACGTAATGGGTGTACGTAATGAATGATGAAATAGTACATGTCCGTAGATTAAATAATGGAAGCTAAAGCACATTTTCCCACACCAGCTGCTTGTCAAAGTTCTTTGAACTTGCCGCCCAGCTATTGCGTCATGTTCTTTTGATGTACTCTAATACGCGGCACGTTGTGTCAAAACATAGTCTTCTAATTTATCCTCAATATTACTCCATCTTGCTTTGCAGCCACGATTTGCTTTCTTTGTTTTTTTTTGTAGCGCATAATGCAACCTTAGCTTTACGCCAATCCCGGACACATTTTTCACTTACACCATATTTCCTGTGAGCAGCCATATTCCCACCATTCTCTTCAGCGAACTTTACAACTTCCAGCTTAAAAGCCGCCGTGTAAGACTTGCGTGATTTTACGGGAGGCATTGTGAGAGAAGTTGTATGATTTGTAAGGGGATATTTATATGAATGATTATGACTGAAAAGATTGATCAAAATACGAACGCATTAAAATGTGCCCGTACTAAAGCAATGAAAACAATGCCCATGGCTAAATTCATTATTTACATCGAGAGAAGGGAGTGGGCATCATTTCCTGTTGTACTTAATCCCATTGATATTAAACACGAGTAGCGTAATTGATGCGGATTAATGATAAAGAACAATGGGGTACCGGCAATATGGTAACTAGTATCGGTAGCTAAAGCCAATATCAAGATCGAAACAATTGAGGCAACTGGCTTTGATTGTTGTTGGAAAACAAATACCAATTTATCAACAACCGATATAATCAAAGAGAGACACCGAAACGTCAGCTGGTTAAAAATGAATATAGGTGAAGTGTTGACATTACAATTTGCTTTAAACTGAATTGCGAAACTAAAAATCATGGATCACTGATGATCTATGAGTACTGGTAGTCCATCCATATATCTGATTTTAGTGTAGTTTAAACCTACGGTAATTTATTTGAGAAACTTTGTCAAATACAATTAGAAACATATGATTTGGGGGATTCAGTAGAATGCATGATCTACATTATTTTATAAATAATCATTGAACACTCGAGTTAATATGGATTACATCCCTTTGTAGGATCAATTGGATCAATAAAAAAAAGCTATGCCGATAATTGCTCACGTGTGTCCAACATTATACTGGAAAATCAAATATTAATGGACCAGTTATTTCATATCTTTTTTTTTTTTAAGGAACAAACAATATGCTTTGAATTAGTACAGTAAACTATAGAGTATAGACCGTAAGTGTGCTATGCGGCCCGGTGAAGTTTTTACCGGTAATTGTTTTCTTTTATTTTATGTTTGAGAAATAAGAAAAAACACGCAGAATGCAAAATAAATAATGACAAAACTTACAAATATAAATGCAGTCATATTATTTTATGACAATTTATTGATATAGTAATTTAACATGAATTTGTACTTCTATGTGACCTGTTTTCGATTATGCCGATTATAGAGCAATATCAATAAAATACCGGATACTGTAATCCATATATAAGTCGATGCAATTTCAATGACAAAATCCATATGTCGATTCGGAGTATAAGACGAAGACCGAACTTTCAAGTCAAAAAGTCTCGACTTATAGGCCGGAAAATACGGTATTGCAGCCTAATTTACATTGACTCCATTCTTCCAATTATTGCAGCCTAATTTACATTTGACTCCATTCTTCCAATTATTGCAGCCTAATTTACATTGATTCCATTCTTCCAATTATTGAAGCCTGATTTACATTGACTCCATTCTTCCAATTATTGAAGCCTAATTTACATTGACTCCATCCAATTATTGAAGCCTGATTTACATTGACTCCATTCTTCCAATTATTGCAGCCTAATTTACATTGACTCCATTCTTCCAATTATTGCAGCCTAATTTACATTGACTCCATTCTTCCAATTATTGAAGCCTAATTTACATTGACTCCATTCTTCCAACTTTTGAAGGCTGATTTACATTGACTCCATTCTTCCAATTATTGCAGCCTAATTTACATTGATTCCATTCTTCCAATTATTGAAGCCTGATTTACATTGACTCCATTCTTCCAATTATTGAAGCCTAATTTACATTGACTCCATCCAATTATTGAAGCCTGATTTACATTGACTCCATTCTTCCAATTATTGAAGCCTAATTTACATTGACTCCATCCAATTATTGAAGCCTGATTTACATTGACTCCATTCTTCCAATTATTGCAGCCTAATTTACATTGACTCCATTCTTCCAATTATTGAAGCCTAATTTACATTGACTCCATCCAATTATTGAAGCCTGATTTACATTGACTCCATTCTTCCAATTATTGCAGCCTAATTTACATTGACTCCATTCTTCCAATTATTGAAGCCTAATTTACATTGACTCCATTCTTCCAATTATTGAAGCCTAATTTACATTGACTCCATCCAATTATTGAAGCCTAATTTACATTGACTCCATTCTTCCAATTATTGCAGCCTAATTTACATTGACTCCATTGTGGATTATGGTATTATTTAAGTTCTTATGTTGGAAATACATTTTCAGAATGATAATGGGTATTAAAATTAAAAAGAATAACACAAAAATATAATTGTAGAAAAAGAAAATAGGCAAAATGTTTGCATTTGTTTGGGATATACAGAATTTTTTCTGAATTTCAGATCAGAACAGTGTAGTGTCTTAATGTACATGCCATATGTTATATTTTTACATTTGGCATGTACATTTTATCTACCTAATATGTACTCGCCTATAAGTCAAGTAAAAAAAATAAAGATCTTGACCTACTGTAGCATAATGCAAACCAGGATATATGTTCTGATTATTTTTTAACAAACCTCAAAGACTCAGATCTGTTGGTGAATTTTGCTTTGCAGATCTGGGTCTGTGCATTTTTTCAGTTGGACTAAACTTTTAAGTAAGTACATATGGTAACATATATATATTTTCTGTGCAATTTGAAAGTCACATGTAGAAAAAAGGGTTCAATTTTGACAAGAGCTCTGAAATGTTTTGTTTTTAAATCAGAAACTTGATTGTTTCTTTTCAGGCATGGAAGCAATAATGTCTGAGTTTTTCAATGACACAACAACAGCATTTTATATCATTCTGATTGTTTGGATTGCAGACCAGTATGATGCCATATGTTGTCATACTAATATCAGCAAAAGACACTGGCTAAGGTATGTTTTTGATCCCATGTTGCCATACTAATATTGGTATTTTGTGTATGTCACATTTTTAATCCCATGTTGCCATACTAATATTGGTATTTTGTGTAATGTCATGTTTTTGATTCCATGTTGATTTTCTAATATTGGTATTTTGTGTAATGTCACGTTTTTAATCCAATGTTGCCATACTAATATTGGTATTTTGTGTAATGTCACGTTTTTGATTTGTTTGTTTGTTTTAGGGCTTAACACCATTTTTCAGCACACGATAGGCTATACATGGCAGCCAGTATTATTGGTGGAGGAAGAACCAGAGAAAACCCACAGAAAGAACCACCGACCCACGAGAAGCTACTGGCAAGCTTTCTCACATAACTACATTAGCAGAATCTTAGACTAAAACCCACGCAGACAAAGGTGAGACAGCAGTGATCTGTAACGGAAAGCACTTTAGACCACTTGGCCACTCGGGGCCCCTTTCACATTTTGGATCCCATGTTGCCATACTAATATTGGTATTTTGTGTAATGTCACTTTTTTAAACCAATGTTGCCATACTAATATTGGTATTTTGTGTAATGTCACGTTTTTGATCCCATGTTGCCATACTAATATTGGTATTTTGTGTAATGTCATGTTTTTGATCCCATGTTGACCTTCTTATATTGGTATTTTGTGTAATGTCACGTTTTTAATCCAATGTTGCCATACTAATATTGGTATTTTGTGTAATGTCACGTTTTTAATTCCATGTTGCCATACTAATATTGGTATTTTGTGTAATGTCATGTTTTTAATCCCATGTTGCCATACTAATGGTATTTTGTGTAATGTCATGTTTTTAATCCCATGTTGCCATACTAATATTGGTATTTTGTGTAATGTCACTTTTTTAATCCCATGTTGCCATACTAATATTGGTATTTTGTGTAATGTCATGTTTTTGATCCCATGTTGACCTTCTTATTTTGTGTAATGTCACATTTTTAATCCCATGTTGCCATACTGATATTTGTATTTTGTGTAATGTCACGTTTTTAATCCAATGTTGCCATACTAATATTGGTATTTTGTGTAATGTCATGTTTTTAATCCAATGTTGCCATACTAATATTGGTATTTTGTGTAATGTCATGTTTTTAATCCAATGTTGCCATACTGATATTGGTATTTTGTGTAATGTCATGTTTTTAATCCAATGTTGCCATACTGATATTGGTATTTTGTGTAATGTCACGTTTTTAATCCAATGTTGCCATACTAATGGTATTTTGTGTAATGTCACGTTTTTAATCCAATGTTACTATATTAATATTGGTATTTTTTGTAATGTCACGTTTTTGATCCCATGTTGTCATACTAATATTGGTATTTTGTTTAATGTCATGTATTTTGGAGAAACAACTCCTTGCTTTTTTAATGTAAATCTCAAGTTTTAAAAGATGAATTTTCATACCATCTGTTTGAATGTTCATTAGTGGGATTGACTCCCTTGACATTTATTTTAACTGAACAAACTGTTTGTTTCTTTGTTTAGAGATTAAGTTTTTCAATATAAGTATTTCAGCTATTTTAAATATTGATATGATTTATAAGTCAAGAGTTGTTTCCAATTAAAAATTATTTAAAACTTTGTAGCCATAATTTGCAAACCATGGACTAGGAGAATAACATATTTACCTTTAGTACTATTTTTTGCAAGCCATAAGTGAAAAGTACAATAAATTAAAGGTGCTGTGATTCTAATATCACACGGAAAGTTTTAAAAAACACACACTACAAACTAGACAGGGTGCCTGTCATTTTTGCATGTCATTGCTTGTAGTACCATATAGAAACAAATTAAGACAACAAACTAGGTGGGAATGTATTTAGACATTGTCTATTTGATCAAGTATTTAGACATTGTCTGTTTGATCAAGTATTTAGACATTGTCTATTTGATCATGTATTTAGACATTGTCTATTTGATCAAGTATTTAGACATTGTCTATTTGATCAAATAGATATGAATAGTACTATAAAGAGACGACAGCATATTTGTTTTAAAAATTTCTATTTTCTGTTTGTTTTGTATTTTTTATTATGCATTGATTTCTAGAAATTCCTAAGATTAATAGACAATGTTGTACATTTCAGATTTCTTTGTCTCCACCATTTTTTTGTTGTACATTTCAGATTTTTCTACCTAAACTGTTTCTTTTTGTACATTTCAGATTTTTCTACCTATACCATTTTGCCTTTTATGCATATCACTATCGTTTCAATGGCCAGTACAGTGGACTAGCCCTCTTCACTTCATGGCTCTTTATTCAGGTGAGAGTAATCTTCCTTAGTTTTTTCTCCACTGGATGTAGACCAGAATAGCCATGGCTTGTATTCCATGTTAGTAAAGATTTTCTGCTCCTACTTCTAAACTATTAGGAAGATTGATATGAAACTTTAGGCACATTCACATGTGTATCCTGATTGGATGGTCTTGTATTTATGTCATCCAAAATGAAAAAGGTGTAATCAGATATATAGTATGGCCACAGTGTATCATGAAAAGCTTTTCTAACCCCCCCCCCCCCCAAACAAACGAGGCTTGGTTCGGTATACTGAAGTCAGAAAATAAACAACCACAATTTAACATATTACTTCGTAGAATGACAATATCGAGTGTGATGTTATGTTAAAAAGTCTTTGCAGGAAAACCCATTTGCATAGGTAAAGTATACCAGTGTATCCCAATTCATTTGAAGGTATCTAAATCAAAAAGATGTGTTGAAGAAACAAAAGTTATTACATTTCATGCCTTGAACGAGAATGTTTAATTCATCTTTTTTGAAGATTATGGCTAGTTCATGATCAGTCGCACTGTTTCTGTGCAATCCTATTTTTCTTCGTGTATCATTGTGGCACTTGGAATAGTGTGCAATGGTGATTAACTTTTTAAGGTTAAATTTGATGAACAGATGTGATTCTGGAAGGATAAACCATCAATGAAGCAAGCAAAGACTAACAAAACTAAATTTGAGAACTCCTGGTTAAAACACATGAGTACAAGCAAGTATTTTATTCTTTACACATACTTTAAACGCCATATTGACAATATTCATTTTGTAATATTGACACAGTAAGGGGATCAAGGGTGCAGAGGCCTTGATTTTCTTTCAAACTATGATTTTATTTCTGTTTTATTTGTTTTTACTAATATAACGTGATAGTTCTTGTTTTCTACAAATTAGGGCCAAATATTTTTATAAATTATTTGACAGCCGTAATTAATTTTTAAAAAAAGTCATATGCCTCCATCCCTAAATTGTTGTTTCCAAACTCAGTCTGAAAAGTGACATGTTTAAACTAGTTTATATGCATAGTATGGGTCTGATTCCAAGGTTATGTTAGATACAATCTGTACTGCTATCAGTAATTTGAGGCGATTTAGATTTTGGATACTTAAGCATTTTCTCCTTCTCATACCCTACTCTCCTGATGTTACTCTGAATGGGTGAACCGCTCCCAGTGCTAGACATCACTAGAAACTGCCTCACTGCAGACATCGTAGCGATATGACTTTAAAATTGTTAAAGCTACATTAAAAATCCTAATCAGACAAACAAATCTGACTGGGTGAGGTGTTTAATGGAGAAAGGAAATTATTATTTTAGTAAATTATGTTTCTTCAAAACTACTTACTCAATTATATTACTATCAATCCCTTTTACCCACAAAATCAAGCATCCTGTTATAGATTTTGTTCAAGATTAAAATGGTTACATCCAGAACACAGGTGGCAACTGAGAACAAAGAGAATAATATGTAAGAGTTAATTCCCTTTGTATGATGCGTCAATGGAAAGACCTATTTCCGGGCTGGATTCTGAGGTTACAGTGAGAAATCCACTATTCCTAATATGATCAGATAAGGAATTTTTGAGAAACATAATTTACTAAATATCTCCCATCTTGATAATGAGACATTACGATTCTACTGATATCAGATTTAAAGTCAAATGCCATAAGAAGGAAATTTTCTACTGCATTGCCTAGGATCTCGTTTAACTTAAACATATAAGAAAATATTTTTGTTTACCGAATTTTGTAATGAGGAGTTTCTCAAGAATATCATGGCTGGTTTCAAAACTCCACAGTTCAAACGCAAAAAAGACAGAAGAAACTAACTAGTTGTAAATGCCAAGAAAATCTCTTCAGACTGAAGAACAACAGTCACCTATGAGGGAGTCTTGTTAATTTCATTTACAACAACCCAGAATTTACAGAACAGTTCCTGTTGGCACTGCAAAGAAATTTCTAACAGTAATATTAACATATTAAATATTTTTTAGGAGGGTAAGACATATTGCAATGTAATTGATTTACAGTTAAGAGAGTTCTGAAGGTTTTAGTATCTGGGTTCCTATATTGAGGTGTGTTTATATGCTTTCTTAGACTGTTGGTGGATCCTGCTTAGATCCTGATTTCAGCCTATGCAAAGTTTAAATAGCTGTTATTCCAGAACTGTGTTTTCATCTGAATCCTCCAGTCACCTGTAAAGGACAGCATGGTTCTGAGCCAACACAAAAATGTTGTACAAGTTATTGAAATTTGTTATAGTCAACTATTTAATCAATAAATATGTGCATGAAGAACAGTCTCTCAAGACAGGTGGTCTCTCTTAGCATTCAATATCTCTAGATGGATTTTACTGTCCAATATGATACAAGAGTTGTATTTCAGATCTTTTGCTACCAGTCTTCATTTTAAAGAGTGCCTCATGCTGTGAAAACAGGATTAATAAGTGAATTTTCAAGTTTATTGGCTGACTTCGTAAATAAAGAGTGCCTATTTTAATTAGGTTTGCTGTTATGGTAAAGTGATGGTCCATTTAAACATTATTTGCTAAACTTCACCCACCCACTTAATAGCATTGAATAATAATGACATGATTTTCTTGTGGTTTGTTACTTTTCTGGTTATTTCTGCAGCGTCTAAACAATATCTCATAACTATATTGTTGTATATTTTGAAATTGATATATGTTAAAATCAGTCGGACTTAAAGTGAATAATTTTAAAATGATCAGCAGGGATGGCTTGTTATTTCTGTTACTTGCTGTGGACATCACTTGAAATCAGTCTTAGAATAAGATTGGGGCAGTTATTATGTCCAAGAAATTTTTCCTTAAATAAAAATGAGCAAAAGCCATGAAAGAGAGGCATTGTTAACTGTAAATTTATCCAATCATGTCATTGATGCCTTTGTGTGTAGATTTATCCCATCATGAAATTGATGCCTTTGACTGTGTATATTTCTCCCAGCATGAAATTTATGCCTTTGATTATATAGATTTATCCCATCATGATATTGATGTCTTTGTGTAGATTTATCCCAGCATGAAATTGATGCTTTTGACTAGATTTATCTCATCATGAAATTGATGCCTTTGATTATGTATATTTATCCCATCATGAAATTGATGTCTTTGTGTAGATTTATTCCATCATGAAATTTATGCCTTTGTGTAGATTTATTCCATCATGAAATTGATGCCTTTGTAGATTTATCCCGTCATGAAATAGATGCCTTTGATTATGTATATTTATCCCATCATGAAATAGATGCCTTTGTTTATGTATATTTATTCCATCATGAAATTGATGTCTTTGTGTAGATTTATCACAGCATGAAATTGATGCCTTTGACTAGATTTATCCCAGCATGAAATTTATGCTTTTGACTAGATTTATCCCATCATGAAATTGATGCCTTTGATTATATAGATTTATTCAGAAAATTACTTGACATAATATTAATACTGTCATTTTCCAGCACTCCATGATGTATTTCTTCCATCATTATGAGCTGCCAGCCATTCTCCAGCAGGCAAGGATTCAGCAGCTTCTGACCCATGGAGGTGGGAACATAGGAGCCAATCAAAATATAGATCAGGATTTGAATGACAACCGAGAGGAAGGAGAGGCAGTCCCAGGAGAAAATAGAGAAGATACAGCCAATCAGGAACCAGAAAATAATCTTACTCCAAATGGGCAGGTCCTTACTGGAGGACATGATGTGCCTGGAAGCTTTCCAAATGATACATCTACTATTAGCACAAGTCATGTTACAGTCAGTGAAAATATTAGCATAGGTCATACTACAGCTAGTGAGAATGGTAACATGAGCAATACAACAGAAGATTTGGGAGAATTTCTCAGTGGTGAGCTTGAAGCAACATCACCCACTGGGGGCATCTCTACAGTTATTAGTGATGTACATTCATGTACTAATAATGCAACTGGTGCTTGTAATGGAAAAACACTGGAACAATTAAGATTTTCTGCTAGTTCTGAAACAAGAACAAAGGATGGAAGAATGGAAGCTTCCATGTCAGAACATTGCCTGTCAGTAAATAATTCTGATAGTCATGCTTTAAATAGACTTTCCCAGATTAACAGAGATTCAAGTCAAGAATTTAACAATGGTATCTCACCACTAGATGGAAGTCGGCTAGTCAGTAATGATATTTCCCCATCTTTGTGTTTTGCAGCATCAGTTGTCTGTGATAATGATTCAGCCTCAGTGTTGCCTAACTCAGCACAAGGGAGCCTCTCTTCTTGTGACATTGATGAAACGGATATTGGAAAAGATGCACAAAACTCGCTACCAGTGCCTGCAGAAATAGATGTATCATCTAACACAGGAGAAGGCAAGGACTTTTATGACAGTGTAAATTTGCCTGTTTCAAATTTTTCTGTCACTGAAGACACAGGAGAAAGCTAGCGTGAGGAAGGTTGTACGCGGATATCTCAATAGTTGATGAAGAAACAGGCTTAATTTTGTGCAATGTAACAGTCTTTGTTCTGGATATGCAAGTTTTAGGAGGATTTTATCACATGTATTCTTGATTTTTTTTTTCTCAGTCAGAGGGATTGTTTTGAGTAAGAGGGGTGTAGTTTGTTTCTGTTGTATTAAGGTAATGTGACCTTGCCATTTTCCATAAAAATACCTTGTTAAATAAGTAGTTTTTATACACCTATTGTTATGCTAAGTATGATGGTATGATTTTGTCCAGCCATTCATCTGTTACCAATTACTTTTCTGCACAATAACTTTATTAGTCCACCATGTACAGCTACCAGACTTTGTGGATGGCTTGCAGATGGAATGAGGAAAAACCATATTGATGTGGGGGTTGAAAGCTCAAAGGTCAAGATCACTGAGTGGATAAAATGGTTTCTGCGCAATAATTTGATAGCTCCATTGTTTCCAGGTTTTAGTCTTTGTGGATGGTTTACACACGTTTATTGGAGAAACCAATTGATTTTGGAGTTAAAAGGTCAAAGATTAAGGTCACCCTGACTTCAAGAATAAAAATATTTTTTTTGCATAACAAGACTAGTTCCAAAATTGGTGGATGGCTTACTCATGGGGTAAGGAAGCAGCCTGTTAATTTTGGGGTCCAATGTTCCGACTTGAAGAAGAAAAATGTTTTTTGGAAACAAATTTCAGTTACCTGCATGTAAGACTATTAAACATAGAGTGGTTGTGTAGTGTTCCCCTTGCTGAACTCTTGTTCACAGGAGAGTGTTCCCCTCGCTGAACTCTTGTTCACAGGCTGTGTGCTCAGACATGATAAAAAGTGTCAACATTCCAGAGAAGGCATTTTGTACTACATACACCAAAAATAATGCAAAAGAAATAAAGTCCTAATGGACTCGCAGCTAAAAAGATTTAATTGGAGTGGGTTGAATTTTGCATCTGATAAGTTTTATAGATGATGCTTGTGTGATTAGTTACTAGTTCTGCCTGCTCTTGTTATTTACAAAAATCACAGGCTTTGGAGAAAAATGTCAACATAAAGTTCAGTTAGTATATTTACCTAGCTAATTTATTCACAAAAAATCACATGCATTAAATGGATTGTGTCAATGTAAACTTTATTTTACATACCTAGTTATTAACAAAAAGTCACATGCAATAAATGGATTGTGTCATACTATAACTTCTTAAAAAGAACATGATTGTTTCCAGGACGCTATGAAAATGAAACTAGAATTGAAGTCCCAGAATTAATTATAAAAAAACAGAGAGAACCTATTACTGAAAAAAAAAGATTTTTAAAAAATCATTCTTGGTCATTCTTTGTTCTCATAAAAAGCTCACCAAGTCATTGCCTTTTCAGTTTGTTTTATCTCCAGTTTTTCTCATGCCTGTTTTACTTATAAATTGAGTTAATCAACATATACATGATATAATAATAACATTGCAATGGAGTACATGCCATTGATTTTAATTATGTTAGAATTTTGATAACTCAGAAGGCTGAAAGAGCTTCAGTTTTGCACGTTTCTGTTTGTCATGGTTACAAGAAGCTTTGCTCTTGGCACTGATCATGTCATTCAGAATTAATATATTGTAGTAACTGATGTTAGATTAACAAAGGTTGTATTGTGTTAGTATTAAGCATGATCAATCAAATCTTGTGTACAGAGCTCTGGGCCACCAGAATATCGATCATGTGTTCCCATACATTGAAGTCATGTCGGCTTTTATAGGATGTCAGAAATTACTTTCTTTTCTAGAATGCCTTTCAAAATGCTTCATACGAAATGTTGTTGATATATTAGACTGTTAAAGATAGCTTGAATCTAATAGTTGCATATTCAGGTGTCAGTTTGACCTTATTTGGTCTGCAGAATTTAAAATGAGGTACTGTTTTAACTTTCTCCCAGTCAGATGGGCTGCCATTTGATTTTGAAGTTTGTTGTACTCTGATTTTATTCTTGTGTCATACAGTTTGTTACATGTTAATCCACAAATTATAAACAGTACAGAACTGTTAATGAAATGTATCACAGATTAAATTTGTACAAATTATAAACTGTATCCATTCAGGTTGGCTTTCCATTTGCATATTTCCCAGAACAACCCATACTCTAAAAAACCATATGACAAAATTTATAAAATCAGCAATGATAACACGCTGTATGATAAAATCCTTTGAAGTCGTACTTAGAGGCCATCAATTTTTACAGGTGACTCAAATCAGATGTGGAAAAGGAAGATCTGATGTTAGCAATACTTCAGTGTTCAGTACTATTTTAAAATTTGGACTAAGCTTTACATTTCAGAAGAAAAAATAAAATGTACAGTGAAAACCTGTTATGATTAATTCACAAACGTTTTCCCCAATCACATTTTGTTAGAAGTATTAGCCTGCTACCTTACCAATACAGCCATACTGAAATACTAAAATTTTCTTTTCCTGTCTATTTCAATAGTAGGACATTTAACTCTTGTCCATTACCTCCCTTTGGCATCGCCAGTGTCACTATTTTGTAGCTTCACTGTCATACCGAGCTCACAAAGAGTTTATTTGTCTTGCCATTACTATACCAGAGATTTCAATGAGAAATATGATCATTCAGCAAAGTCTTTGGAGCAGCTGGTACCTGTGATTGCCAGACTGCCTTGTATATTGCCAGCACCCGGACTGACCACTCACTGTTCACATCTGCCAGCACCCGGACCAACCACACACTGTTCACATCTGCCAGCACCCGGACTGACCACACACTGTTCACATCTGCCAGTATTGCCTGCTATGTCAGTCTTTAAATTACTCTTTGCTAACCCTCAAGAGAGAGCTTGCAACTTTGTCCAATACAACCAGCAGGAGTTGTCAGTTATGCAGATTCTAGAAGCTCACCAAGATGAGGACCTGGCACACCATGATTGCTTTGAGATGTCAGCAAAATCCATCTTATTCACATCTGATCATCTTTCAAGCTGTCATTTAGGAAATCGATTGGGTGTTGCCATTTTCAGAATGCCCTCCACCCAGTATCACTATCCAGTTTTACAAAGCCAAGCATTAGTTGATTTGGGGGAGAAAGAAGAGATGCCATCTTTTTGGTTTCTTCTCCAATCGTCAAGGTTAAAAAGATGAACAACCAGCTTTCTGGTCAGATTGGTGACTATAAAGCCAGCTTCCAGTGACTTCATCTTCTCGCTGGTATCACACACACTCCAACACCTTCAGTTCAGACCTTCTGGCTGTTGACAGGAATTTAGCACCCATCCAGATGTTGGCTCCATTGTACTACAAAGTGATAAGAACATGTTTTATGCCACATTTAACCTGTTCAGAACATCATGTTGACATCCTTTATGTTAGATTTGGCCTCATTGGCACACTTCCGGCTCTCTGAACAATACAAAAATGGCCACACCTAAGATGTGATGGCAAGGAACGCTTGGGTCCTTAACCAAGCAGCCCTCCATACTATGGTCAATGCCATAATGGGTTTGGACGATTTAGACCTAATCCAACAGGTCTGCGTTCAAAGTTACTAAAACCGCACCACACTCTTGCTTTACAGACTGTTTGGGTTTTCATTGCTATTGGAGGATGAATCAAAGAGGTTCAGAGGCAGGCAGCTCAGGAACTGTGCCTCCAACTTGACACTCCCCCCACTCTAACATTGGACCCTTTCAACCCCCATCATTGCAAAGGGATACTCAGTGGACCTCTGACAGGGAATTTCCTCAGATATACACCAATACCGATCCCAACTGAATGCCAGGAGACCACAGCTTAACCATCATAGGAGGTAATGATACAAAAGTGGGAAGAAACAGACTTACTCTGCCTTTGAGCCTTCAAGCCATAAACTTTCACCCTCCCTACTGACAACTTTCAGCCTGCCCATGGGTGGGCAACTCTTGCATTTTTGAGCTTGCCAGATCTCCCCATTCGATCATATTGGGTGGGTGATCCAGTTTAGAATGGTCCTCATGAACGGCCCCCACCCACTTTTTACAGCAAGAATCCCTTGGCAGTGATGAGTTTGCTTTCAAAAGTAGCCCTCTAACATGACCAGCAGCCAGCATATTAGTTCAAAACTGTAAAATGTCCCCCTTACAGGTGGTCAGATTTTATTCTTGCAGGGGGTAGTGATTTTGGATTATTGAAAATGACTTCGAGGGACTTGTGGTTACTAACTAGCATAAGCGTATGACTGAACAGGTATAGGTGGAAGTGCTCACAACTCCAGACTATTGCTAGTGCTTCACGTTCTGTCTCTGAATATAATTTTTCCACATGAAAGTGCTCTACTGGCATAGGCGATAACATTACCATTCTGGGTTAATAACGCTTCTAGACCGACAGGACTTGCATCTATAATTAATTGTGTTTCCTTATTAGGGTTATATAATTAATTGTGTTTCCTGATTAGGGTTAAAATAAGCTATTATTGTGTTACTAGCTAGATCTTTGAGTTTTTAATATGCTTTTTCGTGTTTTTCAGTCCATTCCTATGGCTTATTTTGCTTGCTTAAAGCTCTAAGAGGCTGATTGATTGTTGCATAATTTGGGATAAATCGTCCCCCATAGTATGTCATGCCTAGAAAACTGCGTACTTATGATGGAGTACTAGCACCTTTGATTGCTTCCACTTTCTTCGGATCTGGAGAAATTCCATCTTTGCTGAAAACATATTCAAAGAACTCAATTTTGTCTTTGTTGAATTCACATTTGTGTTTATTTAGTGTCAAACCCTTTTGTTTTATGCGAGTGAATGTAGTCTCTAGACTTTTGTCATGTTCTTCCTGAGTGTGACCAAATACTAGAATGTCATCGCTAATGCTCCTTGTGCCTTTTAGTCCTTCCAGTGCTGGACGGAGTGTTTTTTGAAATTATTTCCGCTGCAGATGACATTCCAAAAATGAGATCTTTATATCTTCGTAGTCCAATATGAGTTGACAATGTTGTAATATTTCTTGATGTTTCATCCAATTTCAGTTGATGGTAACCCGAATTTAGATCAAGTTTGGAGAATATGGTTGAGATCTGCTATAAGGGCATCTATTGTTAGTGTGATGTGTCTCTCGCGAAGTACTATTTCATTGGGCAAACACATATCAACGAGATCTTAATTTCGTCGAGGTTTTTGGGTTTGGGAGCAACCACAATTGGAGATACCCAAAAAATTGGTCTGTTTACCTTTTTAATAATGTCTAATTCTTCGAGTCTTTGCAAACTCTTTTTTTGACTTTCTTCCGAATATGATGAAATGTGATACATCGATGGGGTTGAGTTAAAGTGATTACAGTATCATCAGTGTGAAGGTGTATCTGTAGGTCTTTTAGTTTTCCAATTCCTTTTAAGATATCTGGGTACTTTTTACACAATTCTTCAGACTTGCTCTTCACTGTTGCACAGATTCTTGGAATTATTTGCAACTGTTTTGTAACTCTGTAGATTTCCAAAATTTCCTTTGGTTACATAGAATGCAGCTGTAGTGATCCTATATTTTGTTTCAGTTTTGGCTTGAAATTTGACAACTATATGTAATTTTGTTTCTGATCCATAGGCAAATACGCTCGTGTCTGTTTTTAGCAGTTTATGCTTAGGCTTCAGCTTTTCGAATGTATGTTCGTCCATGACATTAGTACTTGATCCTTTATCAATCAGTACCTCATGTTTTCGTTCCATCTACTTTTACCAATTGTGTGAGGTTGTTTTGCTTTTAGAGTATTGATTTTAATTCGAGTTCACAGGCCAGGGGTGTATTCTTCATCTGAGCTCAGATGTACTACCTCTATTTTGCTTTCTACTTGATTAACTTTGCCTTGTGTCTTGATCTACAGTCATTAGCAAGATGGTTTTTCTTCTTGCAGAAATTGCATTGTCTCCATTTTTCAGGACTCTAGCTATCTTTGTGTGGATATTTGGCACCACAATTTCTGCATGCTTGGTTTTTGTATTGTTGTTTTTTGGTGTCTTTAGCTTTTTCCGCGAATGCCTCTTGTTTCTACAATGACTCAGTTGCCTTCGTTTTGTTATGGAATTGGTATTCTCTTCTTCCGATTTTTATATTTATGCTGCTTGTTTGGCATGGGCAGGTGTAAAAAGGTGTGTTAGGTCCATCTCTTCACAAAATGCATGACGTCTAAGACGTGTTGACAAACATCCTTTTTGTGATTATATTTCATTGTCAACATCATTGAACTCGCATGTTGCTGAAAGCTACCTTAGCTTGGTTTGGAAATCATCAGTCAATTGTCCATTTTGTTGTTTTTCGTGCCAAAATATGTAGATTTAAATTCGTGGTTCTTCTTTGGCGCGAAATAGTTTGTCAGCAGTTGGATAAACTTTTCCTGTCTCTTGGAGGGTTTAAAAAATGTTGTTTACTTTACTAGTGTAAAAGCAATGCACATCAATGTTTAGTGTCTCTGATGTCCATTCCATCAACGTTTTGTGTCTCTGATGTCCATTCCATCAACGTTTTGTGTGTCTGATGTCCATTCCAATTAGAAGGTTATCAAGTTGTTTTTCCATCAAACATCAGGTGCGTTTTCACGGATTAAAAATGGTGGAAAAATGGGCAAACTTTCTGCCATTATAGACTTTCACTACAAGTGTACAACATGGTAGAAGGTCTTTAATAGTTCTCTGAGTAGAATGATACAACTGTCCTAAGTCTTCCCTTGTTATCCTCAGCTTTTTCAGCTACATCCACTTCGCCATTGTGATGAGTGGTTTTTGTAATGAGAGATGAAAAGATCTTTCTACAAACACGTTATTCCAAAGCATACAGACTATAACTGACTTGCTTGTCTGACCAGCATCTAGCACTCTATCTGTCAGCATCTAGCACTCTATCTGTCAGCATCTAGCACCCTATCTGTCAGCATCTAGCACCCTATCTGTCAGCATCTAGCACCCTATCTGTCAGCATCTAGCACTCTATCTGTCAGACTTTTCTCCAATCTCTAATATGCTGATTCAGTAGTGGGGAAATTCTATATTACCGTATAGCACTGCTTTTAGAACACTACAGGTAGAACATGAAACTACATGTCTGTGCCATCATGCCTTAGTGCTAGACATCACTATAAACTGCCACACTGCAGACATTGTAGTGATATGACTGGAAAATTGCCAAAGCTGTTTAAAAATCCAATCACAATCACACCCCATCTGGCTCTTTGAGGAGAAAGATGGTGTCAGTCACAGTTATGGACTACTGCCCCTTGATTGGCATCATGGCAGACATGATTTTAGGCAGGATATAGACCTATAAATCATTATACCATTTTGATCTCAATGGACCAAAATTCCTCATTCTGTCTCAAAAGTCCATATCTTACAAGTCATGTTTCCTACTAGCTTTAGCTGCATGCCCTTTATATTGACCCCAACTTTCATCAGTTCATATCTGCAGGTTTAGTGGTTTTCTTGACACAACCAGGCTTTGTAACTCAAAATTGATGCCCTCTGTTAGTAACCAATGAGTCACCACTCGCTTGCTCTCTTCCATAGATATGTCAAGAACAACAGTCGTGCAAGATATGTTTGCTCTCTTAAGTACTACCTTAAACTCCTGGACAAGTTGTGGCATGCACAAGTAATCTTCCTTCTGAAGTGAGCTGAACATGTGATAATCACTCTTCAAGCCCTTTCTTATTTGCTGATGTAGGTTGTACACTGGTGTAATCTGACATCTCACCAGATCAGTATTCCCTCAGAAGGATTGCTACTCAGAAGTTTCAAACCACCTTAGTAATCCTTGCATTTGAATGCAATTTTTCAGTCCAAGCTGTTAACTGTAATGCAGTCAACCTTCTCAGTCCTTCATCTCAGAGATTTAGCATCTCGGAGACAAACCTTGAATCTGGTAGTTCCAGTGGCAGCAGGATAGAATCACACCAGACACAACTAGATCAATCAACACAGACTGTTAGCTTCACTGGATTTGCCAGTAAAATTTTATCAGTAAGATTTCAGTAGTCATCTTCTTAACTGTATGTCATGGTTACAAGTAAACTATTCTTCCTGGAAGGATACCCAAGGTAGATGTCAGCTGCTCAGCATCCCCCCTCCTCCTGTTACTTATTCTCCTAACTTATATATCTCTGAGTATACTTACTCAGGCTAATTAACTTTAAAAAAAACAACCATCCCACCCAGTGAGCATCCACATTAGTATCTCACTCGGGTAAAACTAGCGACACCTGGTAGTGCCTAGAAGAGGTGATGGCAAGAGTTATTGCCCTTTGTCTATTGAAATTGACAGGAAAAGACTATTCTCAACTTTTAGTAAGACTGGAATTCACATGATAGCTTGGTAAGATTTTTAATGTGATGTGATTTGGTTAAAGTATTTTCAGAGAAACATAATTTACCTAAAATTTGAAATTGATGGATTTTATGGTTGCTATAAATTAAAAAGTTGAATACCCTCACAACCTCAAATGAATGATTGTACTGTGGAAACAATAGAAACCCCTCCCTAATTATGTAATTACTGATAATAAAAAAGTGATAAAAATTGGTATGCATCAATTAAATAAATTCATAGTATCTGAACCTAGCATATCTGAAAAACCCACTAATATAAACTGAACTCGTATATCATAACAGCCCTCTAATCTGAACTGAATAGCTGTTATATCCTAACAGCCCTTTGACTAGAACTGAAACCCTGGTATATTCTAATCTGAACTGAAACTCAGGTTTATCTAAACAGCTCTCTAATCTGAACCGAAACCTTGATATATCTAAAAAGCTCTATTATCTGATCTGAAACCCTGGTACATGTTCATGTATATCTAAACAACCGTATAATCTAATATGAAACCCTGGTATATTTAAACAGACCTCTGACCAGAACTAAACCCCTGGTATATCTAAACAGCCTTATGATCTGATCTGAAACCCTTGTATATCTAAACAGACCACTGACCAGAACTAAACCCCTGGTATATCTAAACAGCCTTATGATCTGATCTGAAACCCTGGTATATCTAAACAGACCTCTGACCAGAACTAAACCTCTGGTATATCTAAACAGCCCTTTGATCTGATCTGAAACCCTGGTATATCTAAATAGACCTCTGACCAGAACTAAACCCCTGGTATATCTAAACAGTCTTATGATCTGATCTGAAATCCTGGTATATCTAAACAGCCCTATGATCTAATCTGAAACCCTGGTGTATATATAAACAGACCTGTTATCTGATCTGAAACCCTGGTGTATATATAAACAGCCCTTTGATCTAATCTGAAACCCTGATATATCTAAACAGACCTCGGACCAGAACTAAACCCCTGGTATATCAAGCTTGCTGATATGAACTGATTATTAGTATTTCCAAACAGCTCTTTAATCTAGAATGAACCCATGTCCCATGACTTTTCACACAGTAGTGGATAAAATCCAAATGTCAAAAAATGCCAAAATGTCTGAACTAAATGGATATACCTACCACATACTAAATGGAGATACCTACCACATGGCAATGTCAGCATAGCAGTGTCACATTTGAGTTTTGGTCAAGGGTTGTGTTGACTTTACAAACAGAACAGTTGAAACTTTTCAATCATTTAGTTTTATTAACATGATGAAATAAGAAAAAGAATAATAAAGTGCAAATATTATACAAAGCCTGTTTACTAATGTTATTGCAGCCCAGTGACCTTGTTTAGCAAAAGTCTATGCAGTCCAGTTAACCCATTTAGAGGCACACATGTGAATTTGGGAGTATAAAACATGGGGAAATAAAAAATTCTGAAAAATATAAATGACCTGAAAACATCTTTATAGTATTTTGGTAAAACTTTCATATTAAATTATATCTGAACATGCTTCAGTTTGACCAAACACTCCAGCAGATGGAAGAAAATGTCAATCCATTTGACCTAAAACTTGAGGGAATGGAAGAAAACTTGCTCATGAGCATTTATATTCCAATCACCAATTTTATTGCATTAAAGAATGAAAATGGTGCTAATCTGAAAATGAATGTGGTACATGACAACCATCTTGAAATGCTTGTTATTGTTATTCCTGTGTTAGTATAATGTCTTGTTTGTCCAAAATGAAGATGATACTGCCCATATACCCAGTATGGCCACCACAGTGGGTATCTTGAAAACTTTGTTATCAAAAGTGCACCTGAATTGAATTTTTTAATTAAAAGGTTTATTTTTGATACTTCAGAATGAAAAGTCCTATCAGCATGATGTTTTGACCAAAAGACTACGATGTCTGGTTGGACCTTCTTGAAGTGCATCCACTATGACTGTCAGAGTAACCATCTTGAAAATTTTAAACCTATTTGTCTTCATGGATGGTCATATCAAAATGGAGTTTTCACTCAAAGATTGAGGAAGAACCTGGGAATCCCCCCCCCCCCCGAAAAGTACCAAAGACCCATGAGAAGCTACTGGCAAGCTTTCTCACATACCCACATTAGTCGATTCTGAGACTTGAATCCATGCAGACAGAGATGAGATGGCAATGATCTGTAATGGAGAGCGCTTTAGACCACTCGGCCACTCTTAAATGAAAATTTTCCTATCTCGCTGCCAATATTGCTACCATAGTGGCTGTCTTGAGACTCTTGTTTTCACTACCCTCAGCTTGTTGGAAAGTCATATCAACATGAAATTTCACCAGAGGACTGATTGTGATATCTAGTTGTCATAAATAAAATTGTTGCCAATCTGTCCATCTTGACATCTTCATGTTGCTACACATAAATGAAAAATCACATTAAAGTGGGCTTTTCACCAAAAGACATTGTGTGTTTTATAGTTGGTCTAAGTGAAAATGATGTAGATCTGATATGCGGTATGTCCACCATGATCGTAATATTGAAATAATGGTCATATTGACATGGGGTTTCACCAACTGAACTCTAATCATATATGCTTGGTCCTAAATGAAAATGGTGCCTTGCAGAAATGCATTATGACAGCCACAGTGAACAGTTCAGAATATTTTTGTCACTAATTCTCTTGAATAATTATTTATGTTTGCCAGGGAATATACACCAAAACATGTTAACTTCAATAAGGTCTGAAAGCAGCTAATTTGAAAATCTTATTGTCTATGAATATCAGAAACTTGACATGGTTTTGAATTCCTGGAAATTCGTTTTGAAAAGTCAATCCCTTCTGGTGGCTCATGTTTTTTTTAAATGGTATTGTTTTAAATTGTCATTGATTAGCAAATATTTGTAATGACTTTGTTAAATGGCAGTGTCTCTCACAAGTTAGATAGTAAACTAAATGATATATGACATTTATAAATTGTTTTAAGGTAAACTAAAATATATTTGACATGTATAAATTGTTTTAATATGTATTGCAAATAAAGATACCAGCATTTACCAGCATTTGCTCATGAAATCTATATCTTTACACACTTCAATACAGGTTTCTTTGAACCAAATGTTTTTTCTTCAACTTCTATGTTGATAATAGATCGTGTGTGTGTGTGTGTGTGTGCGCGTGCATTTGTGTTGACAGTATATATTGCGGTTATTTTCTTCCCCTCCTGTGTTGGTAGTAGATACTTTGTGTGTGTGTTTGGTTGTGCCTTCGCATACGTTTGTGTGGATAGTAGACGTTGTTTACTTATAGCTGCCCTCTATGTGGATAGTTAATTTGGGGTTTGTATGTGTGTGCGTACGTTGTGTGGATAGTAGATTTTGTTGTTATTGTAGCTGTCCTTCTGTGTGGATAGTAGATATGGGGTGAGTTTTTAGCTTTCCTTCTATGTGGATAGTGTATTTTAGGGGTGATATTTAACTTACCTTCTGGGTGGATAGTAGATATGGGTTATCTTTTTTTCCTTTCTTTGTTGATGTTACAGACTTTTTTTTTTCTTTACGTCTGTGATGATTGGAGTTATAAGTCTTTGTGTGTATATATGTGCGTACGTTTGTGCAGATAGCATATTTGGGGTTTGTTCTGTGCTGATGTTGTATTTGGGGTTTATATACATGTGCCGTACGTTGTGTGCATAGTAGTTCTTTTTATAGCTGCCCTTCTGTGTGGATAGTAGAGTTGGGGCATGATTTTAACTTCCCTTCTGTGTGGATAGTCTATTTGTGGTTTGTTATTTAGCTTCTCATCCGTGTGGATAGTAGATATGGGTGCATTGTGTTAGCTGCCCTTCTGTGTGGATAATATATGGTGTGTTTTTAGCTTCTCTTCTGTGTATTCTAGTATATATAGTATATTTGTGGGGGTTTTTTCTTCTCCTCTTTCCGTGTGTGGATATTATGTTTGGTGTTTGTATGAAAATGGAAGAAACCTAAAGGCACTTTTCAGGGTCACACATATATTTCAAGAATATATTTATTCTCTTTGATGTGTGTGTGTGTGTGTACCTTCCTAACAAGCGTTGTTTTATTGGTATAGTTTATGAAGTTGCTGAATAAGCTACCCGTCACTCGCTAAAGAAGCTGAACTTGACCACCACCCGCCACTAACTGAACTTGCTAAACTTACCCGCTACTCACTGAACTAGCTGAACTTACCTGCCATCCGCCATGGCACCAGCCACTCACTGAACTTTGCCACCGACGGGCGGACACTGAACTAGCTTAAAATACCTGATATCCACCACCCGCCACGCACTGAACTAGCTGAATTTACCTGCCACCCACCATTCACTGAACTAGCTGATCTTACCCTCCACCCACTGAACTAACTGAACTGACCTACCACAGCCACCTGTTGAACTAGCTAGTACCGTGGCGTCACCAATCTGTTCCATTCTTATTGTCCATATACAAACCCAATATTGTTTGTCCCAATACAGGCCCAATATTCCCACAACAAATTCCCATTGAAACTATACAGCTCCATGGTGATTTTTTAAACCTCGAGGTTTTATGGCCCCAGGGGTGTCTAATGTAATTGTCTTTGAGGTTATACAGTCACCTATTACTACTATTGGCTCTTTTTAAAAAAAAAACAATATACATCTAAGGTCCATAAAGTGAAAATGCCCAAGCGGAGCTAGGAAGGTGTTTTTGTTGGGAGGTGAACATTTAAGTAAGACCAAGCTGTATACTCTATAATCCATATGACACCCATCAATCATATACCAACATAAAGGAATTAAAGGTTCTTTGAATTATACCTAAGATATACAAGGCCTTTTGTAAATTGCCAGTATAACCAGTGAGGACACCTTTTTCTTCAAATTTCTAACCCTGCCTTTGCAAAATACGAAACTGGTGAGCCCCACCATAGCGGAGGACAACGTATGGAGCATATGAAGTTTGTGAACCAGGCTAGCGATAATACAGCATTGGAGTAGCAACAGGGGATGATTTTTTCATGATTACAGAATATATAAAAATAGAATGTTTTTTGCATAATTTGAGTGTGCAGATTTAAAAAATGAACCCACCTGTATGATATCTTTTCAAATAAATTCACAAGAAGCATTTAAACACGTGTACCGTCCACCATTTTTAATATTGGTCTTTGTCAGTTTTTTAAAATTCCTGACCTCGTGTTATTTCAAGCTTAAATTTGCATATTTCTTACATATATTTAATATAGAAATGTTTTGTGAACATTCAGCTTTAAGAATAAATTGACTTTTTCTATGTTCCAGGTAATTCAGAAGCCCCCCTGTGCCTTTTTGTCACACACACCCCCCAAACATTTTTGCATTAAATACTATATTTTTGAGTCATACACAAGTTTAAATTATATCTTGCTTTTAAAATGGAATGTTTTCTGCTTAATTTGAGCGTGCAGATTTAAAAAATGAACCCAACTTTATGATATCTTTTCAAATAAATTCACAGGAAGCATTCAAACACATGTACTGTCCACCATTTTTAATATTGGTATTTAGTCACTTTTTGTGAAAATTCTTGACCTCCTGTTATTTCATGCTGAAAGTTGCATATTTTTTCATATGGTTATATATAAATGTGTTGTGAACATTCAGCTTCAAAAATAAATTCACTTTTTTTATGTTCTAGGTACTTCTGAAGACTTTGTGTGCCTTGTTATCAAACCCCCCCCCCCCAACATTTTTGCATGTAATAAAATAGTCATGAGTCATACCAAGTTGAAATTGTATGTTACTCTTACAAACAATAGTGCATATTCATTAGTGTTCTTGTACAGATATACATTAAACTGAAATCACAATTTAGTACATAACAATTGCCATTTTGGAATTTAGTTATCATAAGATATACTTGGTCAGTTTTCATATCTATGAAATTAAAATCTATGACAAAAGAAAAAAACACAAATGTGTATCAGAGATAGAAAAGAAACTGACACTGAGTTGGTTCTCAAGAAATATTTATGATTATTTCTTTAAATGGAGAAGTACTACAGTTTGACTCTATTCATTGGCTTATCATGACAATATTCATATTGATATTCACAAAAAATGGTATTAAAATTTTAAATGCATTTGTTTTCATTCTATAAAATTCTGAAAAATTATTTAACTTTGTTTAATTACCTCTTTTCCGTCTCTACTAAACATGAACATTTTCATTTTAATACCAGTGTCTCTGATAATATCTCAGTGATCACAATCACATACATATTATCAATAGTATCACTGAATCAGTGGGTGATACTCCCGTCGAGTCTCTAACGTCGAAAATATATTACACAACATTGTACAAATATCTTTAATAAGTGTATCGTGAATGACAGTACGTCTCTATAATCATATTCCTTGCTATAAACGTCGGCCTTTTCATACAATCAAGTTTTCGTGGATTTTAATACAAATTATGTCGTATTGTTGTAATTGTTTACATTTTGTACGTAAAGAGTTATCGTTCTTGCTGGCATTGGTGACCTATGAAAAAGACACAATTTGTGGGTTTTCCGCAAATATTCACACATATTGTACCATTATTCTCGTAAAAAGTACTCCAAAGTATTTAAAAAGAAGGCGTAGGTGAGCGTATATGTTCGTTTATTTAGTTTTACAGCGTTTTGAAAAATTTGGTTTTCGTTTTTTTTCCGCTGAATAAGTTGTAGAAATGGCCCAGTGTCATATACGCTAATTATATACATTCGACCTTTCAACCATGAATAGATTCGGAAGTAATAATGTCGGCTTTTTACATATTAAAGTGGAGAAAGTACCAGGTGTAATGAGGTTGACATTTTGAGAAAACGTTAATCTTGATTGCCAGTGCCCTCTAGCGGGGGTCCTACTAAACACCGCAAAGTCAGACAAAGGCAGGCAAAGTCTGTTTAATTTTGTTTTATTTGTACATATTCGTATATATTATACTAGATTAACTTTGTTTTGAGATTAAAATATTTAAAAAGCTTGATTTAATGTTTTTTGTATGTTTAATTGGTACCTACGTACATTTAATAGAACAAAGTCAGACAAAGGCAGGCAAAGTCTTTTTAATTTTGTTTTATCTGTACATATTTGTTTATATTATACTATATTATTTTGTTTTGAGATTTAAATATTTAAAAAGCTTGATTCAATGTTGTTTGCAAGTAAAATTGGTACCTACGTACATTTAATTGAACAAAGGCAGATAGAGTATGACGAAGTCATATAACACAGATATCGTATGACAAAAGCTATTTCAATGTGACAAAACCAGATTTATTAATTTTATATAAATAATTCTCTTATTGAGAGACACGTAATACAATTATGAAAGTGATATTAAATATTCTATTAGCATTCATAATCATAAATTTATGATGTACTTTCATCGAAAAAGATCGACCATGACAAGTCTGATAATACAAAAAGAATACATCATTTCATATGTTATTATCATAATTTCTTTCAGCATAATCATTACAGTGTATTAAGCGGTAATACAAATTTTTTCTGTTGCTAATAATGTTTGCGGTATCCGATGAGAAGAAGAGATTTCGCTACAAACGGTAACACATTACTCTGCCGTTGTCGGCAAAATCAAACGCGGTTACTGGCTAATTTACAATACAAATTTCTTCATACAGTATAGTTTAAACAGCAGTTATTTTTTCAGCGTTTAATTATATGCTGGCGTCGGCAATCTCAATCATAGATACTGCTATTGAAATGTCGCGCTTTCCACGGTTTCTGACTATATCAAAGGTGAGTATTATTTGCATCAATTAGCGGACTGATTAAAACATCTGGCATTTTAAGTTTGTGGATTATTATAAAATAGCCAATAATACAAATCTTCATCAAAAGCATTTTGTCATGATTCAGTTACGGTATTAAGCTTCAACTCGGAGCAAACGGTGTTGCAACGGCAAACGACTCTGCGACCTTTGAGGAGCGAAACATCAAACTTAAAAACAATCTTGAAGAACAACGTCATAGTGACTTCCTGCAGTATTACGTTCGACATGTTGAGAACAAATTGGCGAACCACATTATTTCCAGTGACGAAGATCAACTCTGGACAAACAACAACACAGAAAGCATGAACCACAGATTAAAAGTGAAACTTAACTGGGAGCCCAGAAAAACCGACGAACTGGTTGAAAACATATTCGAATTAGTTAAAGTGGAGATGGTGGATCTAAGAAGGGTATTATACGGGACGGGTAACTTTTACCTGAATACGCGATTTTCGAAATTTAAGATTACCAAACTTTCATGGACAGCGAAGACAGAAGAGGAGAAACAACAACTCTTCAGAAAATTCCCAAGTGCAAGCACTGCAAGTGTTTCAGGACTGACATCTTCGGATGGGAAATATACTGTCCATAAGGACCCGAAGGTAGCCAAGAAGCCAAATCAAAGGACACGATGTAGGTCTACAAAGACACGAAGCAAGTGAACAGTAACCTAATGCGAGGTGTGGTAATCGTAAATTTCGGAAAGCGCGTGTTCAGACAAAAGTTACATCATGAATATGTGATTATTAATGTTAATATAATAATATAGTGTATACGATTATGTGCAAATAAAACAAAATTAAGCAGACTTTGCCTGCCTTTGTCCGACTTTGTTCTATTAAATGTACGTATGTGCCAATTTTAATTTCAAACAATCTTAAAGCACGCTTTTTTAAAATATTTAAACATCAAAACAAAGTTAATATAGTATAATATATATGAATATGTATAACTAAAACAAAATTAAACAGACTTTGTTTGCCTTTTTCTGACTTTGCCTGCCATTGTGTGACTTTGTATGCCTTTATCGGACTTTGTTCTATTAAATATACGTAGGTACCAATTTTACTTACAAACAACATTAAATCACGCTTTTTAAATATTTAAATCTCAAAACAAAGTTATAATAGTATAAATATAAACAAATATGTACAGATAAAACAAAATTATATAGACTTTGCCTGCCTTTGTCTGACTTTGTTCTATTAAATGTACGTAGGTACCAATTAAACATACAAAAAACATTAAATCACGCTTTTTAAATATTTTAATCTCAAAACAAAGTTAATCTAGTATAATATGTACGAATATGTACAAATAAAACAAAATTAAACAGACTTTGCCTGCCTTTGTCTGCCTTTGTCTGACTTTGCGGTGTTTAGTAGGACCGCTCTAGCGGCGTCTCCTGTTGCTAGTTGGAGATACAGTCATGCTAAACACGTATATCCATAAATAGAATATGACAGTGGAAATCCCACTACTTCTCGATACTGCGTCACTATTGTTGGTTGGCCTTGATTAGCTACATGATAGTCCCACCATTACTGGATAGCGATTACTTTTTTTGTATACACTCTCGAGTCCAAAACAAAGCGAGACTAAGCAAAGAATTGTCAATGGTTGTCTAATGCAACATGCAGTGCCCAAGTTTGTAGACAGTCACTTATGCGGAAAAGTAGAAGTAACTAAATTCTGTCAAAGGTAAGTACATGTAGGGCACGATTATCTTTTCTACCTTTATTCCCAAAGCACACAAATTCGGTGTGTAACAGGAGGGGTTGTTCGTCGGGGTGTTTTGGGATGTAGTGTGATAAGCAATTAATTCCTCAAAACACTTAGAACCCACCTACCCCCAGTTACCTGTCTTCCGGGTATAATATAGATTAACTAGCAAGTACCCGACATGCGTTGCAATGCTACTGAAAGAAAGAAAGTGTTTGTGTTATAATAGACTATTTGACTGGTTTCTGGAATGCATCTCAGATTATTTAGTGGTATTTATCGAGCCCACAATAAGTGGTTACCTTACCGAAGGCGTTTTACGTATCGCTACCGATTATGAATTTCATACAGCTGTTGATTTACGTCATCATAGTTTCAGCCAATCCAGACCGTGTTCGATCACGTGACGTATCTATGGCGCCTACAGTTCACACCGAACACACGCAATTTTAGGTATCGCTACCGATTATAAATTTCATACAGCTGTTGATACTCACCTAAGTTTTATCGCAATCGGATGAACGGTATAGGAACGCATACGACACAAACGAAGAAACAAACAAACATACATTTTTTTCATACTGTCAAATAGCCTATTCTGTTTATTGAAGTGCTTTTGGATACACAATATTTTTTGTTTTCTGTCTGGTGCGTATATGAATAAATCAGAAGGTTTTCCAACGCGTGAGCATGCCACATACAGCTGTCCATGTGAGAAGCATGGATTTTCCAAATTTAGTCCACACACTTGTAGCGATTGTCCCTGTGCTTTGTTTATAGTAATTGCAAATGCGAGTCGCACAGGAAACTGCAAACGTTTGAATTCGAATGGCATATCTGTCGGAATCATAGGGATGCGTGGCAAGAGTACATCTTCTCCTTTAAATTTTTCATTTAAAATTATAGCTTCGATGATATTGTTCATTAACTTTTTCACTGAAAGCCTGGTACCATTGCAAAGTCGTGGTGGATTTATGTTTCGGAGAAGAATGATAGGTACGCCAATTTTCAATGTTAAAACGTGCGGCGGCATGCCTGGCAAATCAAGTGAATTTAAGAATTCAGTTGGATAATTGACAACTTCGTCTTGATTCATTACAGTATCTATGGACTTGTAGGTTGTCGCTTCGCCTGGTATTTGTTGTTGAATGCTGAAGTTGATGGCATTAACATCGTTGTTTTTGGGCTGCTAATATAGCACGTTCACTGAGCCACTGACGATTTTTGTAATTCTGTGCGATATTTGGGAAAACTTTGTGAATCAATTCGTCTGTGGTTCCTGTAATTTTACAGAAGCTTGTTGGCAACGTGATACATTGTGTAGATTCATCGATTTCCATTTTCCCATTCCCAATATTCAACAATTGTTTTGCGAAATGATCAGCGGATGCATCATATTGTAGTTCTACACGCATATTGGTCTTCAAAGTCAATTTCTGCACGTGTCGCCATAAAACTGATGATTTGAGACATGCATTTAATTCATCAGCAGCTGTTGAACGTGGTATAACTGGTAGAGTTTGTCGAAAATCACCAGACAATAAAATAAGTGCGCCACCGAAGAGCTGTTCATTTCCTCTCAAATCTTTTAGTGTACAGTGAAGCGCTTCCAAAGCCTTTTTGTGCGCCATAGTACATTCGTCCCATATAATGAGTTGACATGATTGGAGTACTTTACCCATTCCAGAATTTTTGTTGCTATTGCATGTTGGTGTGTCGGTGATTTGCATATTCAACGGCAATTTTAGTGCTGAATGAGCTGTTCGACCACCATCCAAAAGAGTTGCTGAAATTCCAGATGATGCGATTGCCAGTGCAATATTGTGTCATGATCGTATAGTTGCCAAAATAAGTGAAATGAGAAAAGTTTTTCCTGTGCCTCCGGGCGCATCTAGGAAATACAATTTAATACAATTGCATGCATAATTCTATCATACGCTATGCGTTGTTCTGGAACCAATTTCGGAAGATTTGTTTGAACAAATGTACCCAATTCGTTGACATCAAAGTGTGTTTCTCGTTGCAAATCACGATCGAAAAGGTCGTTTGCAGATCGTTTCGGAGCAGCCATTCCCAATTGTACCAATGCTTTGTTAGCGATTGACATACATATCTCCTCATTCGAAACCAATGCCTCATTATACACGTTTGGTGTGAATTGAAGGTCCGGATTTTGATTTGTTGCACGCAAACGATGTAAGATGTCTTCACTCATGTAGTCTTTGTATTTTTCCCAAAGATCTTTTGGATTGGATGGGAAACACGTTGTCAATATGATTGCAAATAACGTGCGTATTTGCTGTGGTTGAGCAGTATTCGATGCATCAGCGAGTGAAGTGTCCCAATGTGCATCGTTTTCCAAAAGATTTAATTCTTGGCAAGCTTCACGATAAGTGGCACATACTTGACCGTTTACTGTTCTCAGTTCTTGGAAGGATGTCGGTCCACGTACGTTAATTAACAGTAATCGCAAGTAAAAGCATTCTGCATTGTTTGGGTGAATAGTGTATAGACGGCCTAATGTGTCGGTCGAATATAAATTGGGATGTAGGTCAACTGCTTGACCTTGTTTGCGACGTTGAAACTTTTTCACTGATGCATTCCATGTGTAGTATGTTGGCACTTCAGAGTAAAGTAGCGTCTTTGCAAACATATCATTCCCGCACAATGAGAAAAATGCAGTTAACGTTGTTGGCGGTGGTGACATTGCTCTTGCATGTGCATTTTCTGCTGTGAAGTATACGCGCTGTCCATTTTCAAGGTGCACTGTCAAATGAACAACTGTTGGATGTCGTTCATGGATTGGAAATGAGAAAATGCGCCATACTGCTTCATTGCTACTAATGTAGCGTCCCATTTGATATTGGTAGATTTCATCGATGGATGCATTTGCATTTCCCACTCCAAAAACTGCCATATCGCTTCCTTTGTTAACATTATTGCAAATGTACTTGATAGATTTCACCGAATTGCAATACTCGACATTGATGTGTGCTTTGGACGTTTTCGAAAGTAACGGTGAATACGGCACAACCCAACGATTATCGACTTCAACATCATTGTTTCGTACTTTTAAAGTTATGGATTTGCCACCATCTTCAGTTGATCGCCGACGATAGAGTGGATATCCGTCATTACCAGTGATAGTCGCGGCAAGAAAGTTTCTTTGGTATCGTTTCGTGCATTTCCCATCAGACATGCATGGTGAATTGTTGTTGAGTAAGCCACATGGACCATGAATCATGTTTTTGGCGACGACTTCAAATAAGTCTTTATCAATATCGACATCTGGTATTTCTGCTGAGATGACTTGATCAATTTGATCTGGTGTGACTCTTTGGATGAACCATATCAAAATGTGTGCATGTGGCAAACCTCTTTTTTGCCATTCAGTGGAATACATCAAACAGCGTGTCAGTCAAAAACATGATGCTTGACAATGAAATCTATTAAAGATTTCAATTTTTGTTTGAACACACGCGCGGAAATATCATGACGATCCGATGATGATTGTCCAGGTAACAAAAGTTCTTGTATTTCATCCCACGTCGGATTGCATGTGAAGGTAATAAACAAATCTGGACGGCCATATGCGCGAACATATGTCATTGCATCTTGTGCGTATTCATGCATGTGCCGTGGACTCCCTGTAAATGTGGCCGGTAGTATGACCATTTATCCGAATTCATTGAGATTCACATTGTCATCATTAACAACTGCATCACGTAAATGAATGTACTCTTCGGAACGCAACTTGGTTTGATTTAATCGAATGTAGAGGAGTCGTTCGGTTTCGATTTTCGCATACATATCAACAATGTATTGATGGAACAATTGTCGACATTTCAAGATATGATTTTCAGCGTTTTCACGAATCATCAATCGATATGAATAGTATTTCATGGCACTGACTTTCTTATTCGTTTCCTCATTTGTTTGTGGATTTCTCATTAAGATGTTGAAATGATATCCATCTTCTCCTTGCCAAAATAAAATCGGATATTGCAATCCGTCGTATGAGCGATGAGTTTCTGAGACTCGCTGGACATCACCATTTGTGCGATGAAGAATTATATCACGCGAGTTAAATTCTTCGCCAACTATAACGATCGCCACTTCATCAATTGTTGATGCATTGTACTGTCTTTCGTGTTGGCCGACAGGTGTTTTGTCTGCTCTAACTACGACTTTGTAGTCATCAGTTGGCATTTGTTCAAGGGCAGTTCTGAACAATCGAATTAATTCGTTGTGTTGATCGAATAAAGTTTGTAATTCAGCGACTATTTCTAGTTTAGTGCCCGTATTGAATTGACAACGTTGATCGATTTGTTCATGAGTGTTTCCCATGAAATAAATTTGAAGAAATTTGTGATCTGCGTTCGGTAGTGATAGTAGTGATCCTGCACGATGGTAAATTTGCCCTTGCACTTTAAATGTTGGCATGTAATTCTCGCGCACGATATTTGTTGCACCGAACGATGTCATTTGGAAACATGAATTGTACTTCCGTATGTTTGCCAAGAAATGTTTCGATTGGCTTGTGTCACCTGATACCAACGTTGATAATGGTTCGGGTGGTGAATGTAATTCTGGCAATTTCACTTTTCCACCCGCGCAGCACATTCCTGGTGTTAAATTCTTAAATTTGAGGGCATTGCAATACACGCATGATTTATCCATTTTTCCAATAAGCACACTTGGATGAAGACTGTAATCATAATTTGCATTATACATGTAATGGAATGCACTAAGATTTAAATCAGCGTGCATTGTTCGTCTGGATTGAGCAGTGCGAACTCGAACGGTTTGCAACCTTGCTTCCCGTTGCTCGTCTGTTTCAGATGATCAGGTTTGAGCAGTGCGAACTCGAACGGTTTCTAATCTTGCTTTCCGTTGCTCGTCTGTTTCAGATGATCGGGCTTGAGCAGTGCAAACTCGAACGGTTTCCAATCTTGCTGTCCGTTGCTCGTCTGTTTCAGATGATCGGGCTTGAGCAGTGCAAACTCGAACGGTTTCCAATCTTGCTTTCCGTTGCTCGTCTGTTTCTGAAGCTCGTGATGCCTTTATCTTTCGTGATTGAAGTGTAGATCGACCAATAGATTTTCGTTTAGGTGGCATAATTGATTAGACAGCGAAAGTAATGCTTTGTAACGACTATTACAAATTCACATCGCGATTGTTTGACATAACCAAGGCGCGAACCAAACGTAACTAAGTAAACATGACGTACACCGATTATGAATTTCATACAGCTGTTGATTTACGTCTTTATAGTTTCAGCCACTCCAGACCGTGTTCGATCACGTGACGTATTTAAGGCGCCTACTGTTCGATCACGTGACGTACAAATTCACACCATGATTGTTTGACGTAACCAAGGCGCGAACCAAACGTAACTAAGTAAACATGACGTATCTAAGGCGCCTACAGTTCGCACCGAAGACACGCGAAATTAGGTATCACTACAGACCGTATTCGATCACGCGACGTATCTAAGGCGCCTACTGTTCGATCACGTGACGTATCTAAGGCGCCTACTGTTCGATCACGTGACGTATCTAAAGGCGCCTACTGTTCGATCACGTGACGTATCTAAAGGCGCCTACAGTTCACAGCGAACACACGGTAAATGTCGCAAAAACAAATTTGTTAATTGTTACAATTTTAATGGTTGTACTAATTCAGAAACCTTTGCAGGCGTGCGCAGAACAACTCACCAAAGTTTAATCGCAATCGGATGAACGGTATAGGAACGCATACGACACAAACAAACAATATATATATATATATATATATATATATATATATATATATATATATATATATATATATAGAGAGAGAGAGAGAGAGAGAGAGAGAGAGAGAGAGAGAGAGAGAGAGAGAGAGAGAGAGATGTATTCCCAACATGTACGTTGATTACATTAAATGAACTGACTTCACAATTCTTTTAATGCAGTGTAAGCGTTTCATAACACACAGCAACAGACAGGACAAACACCGTTTGCTGAAACGTCATTTTTGAAAAATAAAGCTTCCTACAACAATGAAAAAAATAAGATCAATAACACGAAACCGAAGCCTCTAACTGACCGAGGGTTTCTCTAATTGCGTAAGATTTTTTGTTTACTTTATCTTTTGTCGTTAGTGGGTTTTTAAAAAATGTATGTATGTTTTGTTTACCCATATGACATTTCACTGAGGTCGCGTCCTTTCTGCTGTTGTAATTAGATCATTTTTATATATCAATAATATGGCACCAGCTATGTAATCTTATACAGCTATGTAATCTTATACAGCTATGTAATCTTATACAGCTAGGTTAGCTATGGAATCTTAGCTATGGAATCTTGTACAGCTAGATTAGCTATGTAATCTTATACAGCTAGATTAGCTATGGAATCTTATACAGCTAGATTAGCTATGGAATCTTATACAGCTAGATTAGCTATGTAATCTTATACAGCTAGATTAGCTATGGAATCTTATACAACTAGATTAGCTATGTAATCTTATACAGCTAGATTAGCTATGGAATCTTATACAGCTAGATTAGCTATGTAATCTTATACAGCTAGATTAGCTATGGAATCTTATACAGCTAGATTAGCTATGGAATCTTATACAGCTAGATTAGCTATGTAATCTTATACAGCTAGATTAGCTATGGAATCTTATACAGCTAGATTAGATCGAGAGCGACTAGAAGCAATCAACAAATATCTTCCCGTCCGTGATTCTGTTGGGCAAAAAAACTCGTCAGGAGTCTCGGGTAGAAATTGCAGAGGGTCTAGAACAGTATTTAAACCGGTAACGATTGTTTCCATTACCTTACAGATTGTATTTGTTAGTGAAATAGGTCTCTAGGAGCTTACATTAGTAGGGTCTTTGCCTGGTTTTGGGATGGCTATGATTATGGCTCGCTTCCATAGTGTGGGGATGCGACCTGTTCTCCATATCAGATTTATTAAGTCTAAGGTAATGCTCAGCATATTGGGTGATAATTGTTTGTATATTTCATAGCCTAGGTTATCCTCTCCTGGTGATGTACTTTTTTTTTGCTGAGGGCTTGTCTCCATTCTTTCAGAATAAAAGGGTCATTCAGTGGCGAATCTCTGTTGTCTCGATCTTTGAAAATGTGGGGAAATTCTTTTTCTAATGTTGATTTTTGCTGTAAGAACTCGTGTTTGTGATTGTTATCGCTGCTGGAGTTAGCGAAGTGTTGGGCTAACTTCTCTGCTACTTCCATGTTGTTTTTTGTTCCATGGATTTTCGGCGCTGTTGTGGGTGTTTTGCCTTTCATGGCTTTTATTTTATTCCAGATTTCTGTAGTATTTGTTTTATGATTGAGCGTTGTGCAGTATCTTCTCCATGAGTCCTTTTTTGCCTCATTTATTACCGTCCTAGTTTTGATTTCTGTTTTTTGTATATAAGAAAGTCAGAGGCGGGTTTTATGTGTTTAAAGCGATTTAAGGCTGTTTTTTTTTTCTTCTGAATGGCAATTCTGCAATTTTCTGTCCACCAGGTGATTGCAGTCTGTTTATAATAGAAACCTGTTGTTTTGGGTATACTCTTATTTGCCGCTTCGTTTATAATTTGTATGAGATTGTCATAATATTTATTTGTATCCTCATCTTGGATTTCCGCAAGGTATACTAATTTAAGTTGGTCTTTAAAGCTGTTCCAGTTTGCATTTTTGAGTTTCAATCTTTGTTGTGTTTTTTGTTGCTCCGTTGGGCACGAGACGTATATGGTGGTACATAGGGGGAAGTGGTCGCTGCCTAATGTAGAATGTTGCATCACTTCCCATTGGGTAATTACAGCCAGGCTAGGCGTCGCAATGGTGAGGTCAATGGTAGAGAGTTTGCCTTGGCTGGGGTCTATACGTGTGGGGATTCCGTTGTTCAAAAGTTCAAATTTGTGCTTTTGATGTAACTATTCATATCAATAGACAGACGACTTGGGTCTTATCCTTGAGGTTCACTGAACTTGCTTCTTAAATTCGTATAAACCCCAGATTCACAAGTTTGAAAAGAAAAGAAAAAAGAAACAAAACACCATGCCACTTTATACTGCACCACTCCTGACTATACCGATGTGGGTGTGTACGTCAAAATGTTTAAGTGAGATACAAATAAATTGTCAGTTTCAAAACGCGAACCAGTACTGTGACCGTTCTGTAGCTGATGTGGTAAGAAGAAATGGTACAATACATAACGGAGGGATTTAGGTTCACATTCCAGTTTGCATTGCAATGGGAACAGCTTGAGAGGGTATTTATTATTTTGCCATACTACCTTAGTACAAAACATTGCGTCACTCATAAACAATTTCATTGGCTAGACTAATTTTCTTACCGCGTTTACTTCGAATTGACTTCAGTAGCTCTTCACCTAGTATCGAGATAGGTTGTGTTTCACCTCTAGATTATTTATATAAAAAAGAAGTAACACTAAAGCAAGAACAATCGTACAAAGGGTGATCCCACGGATATTGTCAATTTTATAGTCGAATACATCACAGCATATTTGGATGAACTATTTTGTGAGAACGTTTTAGTCGTATTCGTCATCAGTTCACTCTGGTGATATTTTAAAAATGGTGGACTTTTCATATGGATTTGATTTTCTAAGTGGGATGTGTTTTTCCTTGAAATTTTCTTTGGAAAAAATATACCATAAAACAAGCGTAAGTGTCGTGATTATTTTTAAAAGTATGTCTCTCATTCTCTCTCTCTCTCTCTCTCTCTCTCTCTCTCTCTCTCTCTCTCTCTCTCTCTCTCGCGTAATACGTTTGATTGAAATCCTAATGGTAGATGTTCCCGTTTGAAGAAACCTCTCCAAAATTGTAATTAGTAGGCACCATAATTTCCGTTCATGTAATTTGTTTTTCAAACACTACACCCTTACAAATAGCAAATCAGTAAATCTTTGGATGAAATAAAAGCTTGAGTTGATAAACTTTTACAATTCAGGTATCTGACCTTTATCCTTAATTTTTGGCACTGCAATGTGTCACAGAATTTTTTAAAGCATGAAATCAGAAAGGATACAAATACAAGACTATTTCAAGAATGGCGCGAGTGATCTTGCACTGTATAACCCTGCTTATGGCTAACTTTGAATTCTAAAACAAAAACAAAAACACACGTTCTGAAGAAATGTAACAATGTTCAAGATTGACGCGAGTGACATTGTACCTTATGACCCTGCCTATGGTTAACTTTGAATTTCAAATCAAAACACACGTTCAGAAAAATGTAACCGACCTATTTTCTCTCGGCTTAGTCTGTTGATAGAACAAAGCACGTTTTGGTGCTGCTTTTGTTCCCGTCTGCCCTTAGATTTGTGAAAACTTTGAAACATTGTTTGTAGCGTGTGCTGAGAAAGACAGAACATCCCTTAAATTTGAGATATGTTAAGCAGTCAGTCGACAATACATATCACACTACATTTTTATTAAATTGATGAATGAATGAAAACAATGAACATATTTCAGATAGAATGTATGGTGTTCTTAATTATCTTTGCTTTGTTTTCCTTCCCTTCTGTGTTGATAATATATTTTGTGGTATTTTTTCGCTCCCTTCTGTGTATATAGAAGATTTTTTATATTTGATAATATATTTTGTGGTATTTTTGCGCTCCATTCTGTATGGATAGAATATTTTGTGATTTTATTTTACTTACCTTCTGTGTTGATAATATATTTTGTGGTATTTCTTTTCACTCCCTTCTGTGTTTATCGAAGATTTTGTGATATTTGATAATATATTTTGTGGTATTTTTTGCGTTACCTTCTGTATGGTTAGTAGATTTTGGGATTTTTGACAATATTTTTTGTGGTAATTTTGCACTCCCTTCTGTGTGGATAAAATGTTTTGTGATTTTTGATAATATATTTTGTGGTATTTTTGCGCTCTCTTCTGTGTGGATAGAATGTTTTGTGATTTTTGATAATATATTTTGTGGTATTTTTGCGCTCCCTTCTGTGTGGATAGAATGTTTTGTGATTTTTTATAATATTGTTTGTGGTATTTTTGCGCTACCTTTTGTGTGGACAGTAGATTTTGTGGTTTGTTTCCTTTCCTTTCTGTGTTGATAGGAGATTGTGTGGGTTTTTTTCAGGACCACTCATATACCTCGAAAAGTATTTGCTTTGTTTGCCTCAATTTCCCTTGTCACTAGACAGACCCAAATAAAAATAATATTTCCCATGTTAAATTCCCCTTGTCGCTAGATAGTCCCACCATGTTAAATTCCCCTTTGTCGCTAAATCGTCCCAAGCCCTTTTTGACTGGATTTCCTATTATGGCTAGATCGTCTCAAGCCCTTTTTGACTGGATTTCCTATTATGGCTAGATCGTCCCAAGCCCTTTTTGACTGGATTTCCTATTATGGATAGATCGTCTCAAGCCCTTTTTGACTGGATTTCCTATTATGGCTAGATCGTCTCAAGCCCTTTTTGACTGGATTTCCTATTATGGCTAGATCGTCTCAAGCCCTTTTTGACTGGATTTCCTATTATGGCTAGATCGTTCCAAGCATTTTTGACGAGATTTTCTATTATGGCTAGATCGTCTCAAGCCCTTTTTTCTGGATTTCCTATTATGGCTAGATCGTTTCAAGCCCTTTTTGACTGGATTTCCTATTATGGCTAGATCGTTCCAAGCCCTTTTTGACTGGATTTCCTATTATGGCTAGATCGTCTCAAGCCCTTTTTGACTGGATTTCCTATTGTCGCTAGAACGTCCCATATTACTACATACGTGTGTATGCCTTCGCGTACGTTTGTGTTGATAGTAGATATTGGTGGTATTTTCGTCCCTTCAGTGTTGGTAGTAGGTTATTGGTTTTTCTTCTTCTTCCCTTTCATGTTGATAGTAGATAGTGTGTGTGTGTGCGTGTGTGTGTGTGTGTGTGTGTGTGTGTGTGTGTGTGTGAGTGAATGTGTCTTCGCGTACGTTTGTGGTGATAGTAGATAATGGGGTTTATTTTCTTCCCTTCTGTGTTGGTAGTAGGTGTTGGGTTTTTCGTCCCTTTAAGTTCCTAGTTCCTCTTGGGCAATAATAAATCGATTGCATTATTTTATAATTGGCTGATTAATTACCAGCCTCTAGTTTACCTTTCATCGCAGATCTGCCTAACCATTTAGCTAATGATTCTCTAAAAGATGTGATGTTTTATGGAATTTAACGAATGCATCAACGTTACAACAATAATATATCGTTTTTGTAAGTCTTAAATTTTGTATGCTACATCATGAATGTAACATTCTTGATCAATATCATTTATTCATTTATTGGATACTCTTCAGGTCTTTGTTGATCTCGTTCGTCAAGCTGAATATCAAGTCGGGTTCCAGGACCAGAATGAATAAAGCGCTGCATTCCTTGTGTTTATTTATATTACCGATAATGGGAATTCATGTTGTCAGAGATTTCGCCGTACTTGATAAAACGTCAGACTTCTGTGTTTATATTACCAATAAGGAAATTCATGTTGTCAGATACTTCGCCGTACTTTATTGATAAAACGTCAGGCTCGTGTGATCTAACAGGCAACATTTTCGCAAACCAGAAGTAATGGGAATATATGCAAATTAGCTCTATACTTTGTCAAGCAGACACAAGACTAGGTTAAGGAATCAATTTACAAATACTGAAACTGTAAATGGATTGAGGTGTTGTCATGTTTTTTTTTATCATAACGTTTAAGCACGTAATTTGTTTCTCATATTTTAGCTGTATTGGTCATAAACCAGATTAGCTTATGGATTGGCCTGTTGTCCGTCGTTTGCCTTCCAAAGTCCTTCCGTTAGCACAAGATTCGTATCGCTTTTTCTTTTAAACTACTTGGAGAGATCGCCATACAATTTTAAACCTTCAACCGAAGGTTCAGTTAGTCGTAAGTTAAAATTGTGAGTGTCTGAGTTTTAATATAGCCACAACTAATGTTGATGTGTGTGTGTGTGTGTGTGTGTGTGTGTGTGTGTGTGTGTGTGTGTGTGTGTGTGTGTAAGTGTGTGTGTGTGTGTGTGTGAGAGAGAGAGAGAGAGAGAGAGAGAGAGAGATAGAGAGTTTTTACAACACCTTGTAGCTTATGGCTTAGTAACCGTTTACACAATCCCATCATCCCGTCAGGTAAAACCGGTGGAGCGAGTAAACCGTTACCGGTACGGTCAGGCTCGCCATAGCAGTAAAATATGCAGCAGTGTTCACAACAGTGACTTAACGGAACAAAATGATAAACATATGACGGAGACGTTTTCTGGTCGTGATTTACTGTTTAATTTCTCTCATTACTTCGTCAGTAAATATAAGTTGTTTTTTCTTGCAGGATTATTCAACATGAGTACAACCACTGTTGATACAGAGCGGTTTTGCCGCTTGGTGTGTCTGACGATGCAGACGGGTACAAAAGTTCTTCGAAAGTTATTTGTATTACATATTGAAGGACAAAATTGCAGTGTAGATACATTTTTCGCCAAAAACAAAGGGAAGATCTTAAATATGAATCTTTTTCCGGATCAACGTTCCCTTATATTTCCTTCAGATGGATCAGATGCAGACCTGCAAAAATTTGACATCACTCTACTGTCCAGATTTTTGAAGAAATTTTTCAGTTCAGTCAACCCAACAGAAAAGCAACTGATTAATGATTTGAAAGAATTAAGAAATGGTTTAAATGGACACAAAGGAGATGCGAAGACAGATGTGAAGGAATTTAACCGCCTTTGGAACGAAATAAGCATCATAATTATTCAGCTTGCAAACAGGAGCAACGACAGCAACTTTGAGGATGAAATTAAGAAAGAGATCGACGGGCTCCTGAAAGATCCGTTGAGTCTAAAAGAAACAGTTGAGGTGTTTATGGAGCGATTCAATCGCGATGCAAAACTGGATTCAGAATTATCACAGATTCGTGAAAAAACGACTGAAATGATAGGGATGTTGAAAGGTATGGAACAAGACCGCAAATTTCGCTCATCAGAAGCAGATGAAGTTGATGGTCCGGTGAAAGAACTTCACAAGAAATTGCAGGTTATAAATTACCTGAATGGTAAGAACTTTCGCTACATCAAATTATTCCCTAATTTTTATAACAATTATACATTGGAAAATATGTCAATTGATGCCACTCTTTTATGCTCAGTTAGCAAACACAGTGTATTTGGTGTATCCTCTTGACTATCAGATACTGTGATTTCTCAAAATAAAGTGCAGGTAGTTTATGATGTGAGACAGGAAGTAAATATATGATAAAGCATTCGTGTAATCATGGATTGTGTTATACGCATAACTAAAATATATTCAAGAGCTTAGATATAGAAGAGATTTACAGTCATGCATGTAAATCGACAGGTGAATGTAATTCCCAGTCATATAGATTAATGACCTCAGCATGACAAGTTGTAACTGTTTTTTGCTTCTTACTGTTGCAGATCACACAAGAGTTCGTGTCCAGGGTGTCTTAAAAGATAACCTTGTTTTCACAAGGCAGATTCAAGAGGCAGAGCATGTCCTCAACAAGAACGGAGTTGTGACTATCACTGGTAATCCTGGTGAGGGCAAAACATCTGCAGGTTATCTCCTCCTTGACAAAGCCACTTCATCTAAGCTTGAGAGATGCATTATCCTTCATGATGCCAAAGACTGGTCTTTTCTCGATATGGGCAACGTTGATGTATTATTTCTAGACGATATATTTGGGACACATCAACTAGACAAAGGTTTGTTGACGACATGGTCTAGCGTTTTGTCTGATTTGCAGTCATATGTGACAGAAGGCAAGGTTAAACTGATCGTAGCATTAAGACAAACAGTTCTTGCAGAATTTAATTCCAGACGATCATCTACGTTCTCCTGGTTGCCACTGCTTAATAATAAGGTTGAGTTATCATCAAGACAACTCAACCATTTGGAAAAGAGGGACATACTAATCACTGCACTTAGCAAGTACAAGAGAGACCAAAACGGGCTCGATATTGACAAATGTGTCGAACTTTTTAATTCCCCCGTAGGATTTCCCTATTGCTGTTCTTTATTTGCAGCTGATGAAAGATTTTTTGTTAGACGAGAAGAATTCTTTTCAAGACCATATCGAGGGATCAGGGATATTTTAAATAATATGGACCAGTACAAATTAACAATGCTTGCATATATATTTTGTATTTCCGATGTTCATGTTGATGACTTGATATGTGAGCTAACGCCATCTTCGAAGAGTCTTCTTCAACAGCTGTGTGAGACATTTCTTGATGATAAACAAGTTCCATCACAGAGAAAAATGAATGATGTATTGAAAGAACTTGATGGAGTGTACATTGTGCAGGACAAAGGAACTTACAGGTTTGCACATAATGTCTTGTATGAATCTGTTGGACTTGAATTAAGTGAGAGATGTCCCAAGCTCTTGCTTGAAAAATGCAATATTGACTTTCTATGTCAGTGTGTGCAAACGGGTATTGACAAAACGGATGAGATTTTTGTTGTAACAGATAGATTGTACAAAGACTTATGCATGAGATTTATTGCAGAAGTTACTGAACATAACAATGTTTCAAGGATCTCTATCCATCATGCCTTGAAACAACCAGAATTTAGGAGAGAGCTGATACAAACCCTGAAGGAGACAGGAAAAACCGTGCAGTTTTTGCGAGGTGGAGGGGATGACCCAACCACATCCATAATCGCCTATTTTGCACTTAGAAATGTATATCCGAACAATTTTGTGGAAAGTCTTCTTGACGCTCTGAATAGTTTCTGGTATATCCTTTCATCGTGGAAATATCCCCTCAAGAAAGCTGGATTATGGCTTGCATATGCGGCTGCAAACAAACATTTAGTTGACGTTTTATTGCGCTTTGGTACAAAGATCGATGTTTCTTGTTTGTATGCTTCCATTTTCAGCCGGGATTCAGTATTGGTTGGTTCTGTGCTTCAAAGCTTGAAGGAGAAAAAAGGACTTGATATTCATTGTATATCCCTTTCTGCAGAAGTGGCATGTGTGATTGGATGCAGTGATATATTTCAGCTGATTCTGAATTGGAACCTTAAGCTTAATCCTTATCACATGATTGCAGCAACTTTTGGTGGCAATGATGACATTATTGAAATCGTAGCCGATCAATTGCATACCAAAGAAGGTTGGGATCCACTAGGAATACAATTCCTCGAGAGTTTTGGTTACAAGTTGAAGAAGGATTGTAAAGACCATTTTCCAGTGATGATGTCTGTAGGTAACGTCTTGAAATATCAGAGATCAGATGCATTTACCAGATACACCGAACTGTTTAGTAGGGCTCAATGCATGCACCTCATGGTACTTGAAAACAGTGATATACGAATTTGTATAGACTATGTGGAAATTATACAGAAAACAGGTTGGCTTAACGTACTCCTAGAGCACAGTGACTTTGTTTACAGCTCTGTCCCAAGTCTTGTCTTGAAATTTTCTGTCAGTTACATAAAAGACCTGGTATGCTTTCTTAAATGTATGAAGCAATGGAATCCAAATGGTCACGCCGTCATGTTAGCTTCTAAAAGTGTAATTCATTCTGGTCAGGAAGAAATGTTCCAGTTCCTTGTCGACTCGGGAATGACGGTGAACAAGAGCCATTTGTTACTGGCCCTTCAAACAGGTAGAGAAGAAATAATAAAATGTGTGACTCGAAATCTACCCTCAACGGAAGTTTAGGATTTGTTAGAATATCTTTCAAAATGAACGCATACTCATAGTATGACTGAAAACTAAGTTTCTTCAGCTCTAGTAATCTGCTCTACAAAGTAAGCACGTTGTACTGAAACTGCGAGACGTTTCAGAGCACCCTTTTTACTGTTACTTATTCTTGCCTTTTGTTTAGGAAAGTCAGACTTTTTTCGGTAAAACTTCCATCCTTGCAGGAAGCCAGGCTTCTTTCGGTAACACTTCAAACGTTTCTTAGGATGCCAGACTTCTTTCGGCAATATTTCCAATCTTTCTAAATTCGCTATTCAAATAGACAGGCACGGTTTATTATTAGCTTGAAGCTAAAGGGGAAACTGGCCCATCATAATTTTCACATGGGTTCCCCCAAAGTTAGACATGGACCACTACTTTTTCTTCTCGGCCCATCTGATTACACAGAGTCAAAGTTTGTACTGTGGGGAATTTTTGACGGAGCAAATAATTCTTGGAAGCGGAATGGAAAATGGAGAACTCTTTATGGTTCTTCGAAAGTACGAACAGTTCTCCGATCTCCAAGAACATGAAAGTTGACGCTAGGTGTTATGAGCCATAACCTATTTACGGTCAGTGCAGACGACAATTTTTCAGGGCACAAAAACTATATATACATCCCGCCTTTGGCAGCCTAGTTGAAATTGTAACGGTGCAGACTTAATGTTCTGCTTCCTTTCTTCCAGATAAGAGAAACGTATCTCGTCTGAGTTTAAAGATTTTTTCCCTAAGAGCCGAAAACGTTAGTAATCATTTCTTATGATGAAATATTAATTTTTAAATATTGTGTATCATGGATTGTTAAACTTTATTTAGAATTTATAATTAAAGGATTGAATATTATAGAAAAGTATCGCTATCAACTTCTTGCTTGCTAATAATTAATTTAAGAACAAAATACTTTTTAAATTACAAAAAATAATATTTTAGTTTTTAGAATAACATTCAATTAAACATTTTTAATGCAAATAATTTTGGTAGTAGTTTGCACCATTTAATTCTGAACCATTCCAAGGACAATTGATCTATATTTCAATTCTTGAAAGTATTACCTTCTTCAAGTGTGCAAGTCAAGTGACGTCAGTATACAGTAGTATAGCTAACACTTTCATATGTTTGGATACGTCTAGAATACTTGTACTAACCATTTGTTATATATTTTAATTGTCTTTTTTGTGTGTATTATAAGCACTCGATCTGTTTTGTCTGCGTTAAACGTTATTCTACACTGACAGTACATGTGATATATTTTTTGATGATCGATACTTAGATTTGTATCGATTTTTTGTGGTATAGTATCATCTAGAAGTCTGATGATTTATATATTATAGATATATGCTAAAAACGAAAACGGTCCTACAATCGACCCATGAAGGATTACCGCACTAATATTTTGAAAATCCGGAATTTATATTAACTACATGCTCCCCTAAATGATTAGAAAAATGTTGGACACGACAGAAAACTTTCTTGAATGATGATATTGCTGAGTTATTTATATGGGACCTAAAACTTGGCACCCATGTATTTATCTGACCGGAAAACACGACATATGTGTATTTATCTGACCGGAAAACACGACATATGTGTATTTATCTGACCGGAAAACACGACATATGTGTATTTATCTGACCGGAAAACACGACATATGTGTATTTATCTGACCGGGAAAATGACACCCATGTATTTATCTGACCGGAAAACACGACATATGTGTATTTATCTGACCGGGAAAATGACACCCATGTATTTATCTGACCGGAAAACACGACATATGTGTATTTATCTGACCGGGAAAATGACACCCATGTATTTAGCTGACCGGAAAACACGGCATATGTGTATTTATCTGACCGGGAAAATGACACCCATGTATTTAGCTGACCGGAAAACACGACATATGTTTATTTATCTGACCGGGAAAATGACACCCATGTATTTATCTGACCGGAAAACACGACATATGTGTATTTATCTGACCGGGAAAATGACACCCATGTATTTATCTGACCGGAAAACACGACATATGTGTATTTATCTGACCGGGAAAATGACACCCATGTATTTAGCTGACCGGAAAACACGGCATATGTGTATTTATCTGACCGGGAAAATGACACCCATGTATTTATCTGACCGGAAAACACTGCATATGTGTATTTATCTGACCGGGAAAATGACACCCATGTATTTAGCTGACCGGAAAACACGGCATATGTGTATTTATCTGACCGGGAAGATGACACCCATGTATTTAGCTGACCGGAAAACACGACATCTGTGTATTTATGTGACCTAAAACTTGGCACCCATGTATTTAGCTGACCGGAAAACACGGTATCTGTGTATTTATCTAACTGGAAAAAATGACAACCATGTACTTATCTGACTGGAAAAATACGGCATATGTGTATTTAGCTGACGGAAAATATCGCATCAGTGTATTTAGCTGACCGGAAAACACGGCATCTGTGTATTTATCTGACCGGAAAAAAGGACACCTATGTATTTATCTGACTGGAAAATACGGCATATGTGTATTTAGTTGACGGAAAATATCGCACCTCTGTATTTAGCTGACCGGAAAACACGGCATCTGTGTATTTATCGGACCGAAAAAAACATGGCAAATATGCATCTGCTGTGTATATGGAAAGTAAAAATCCTTCACTGATGTTTAAAATCGACTTCACATCAGTTAAGACACACATTTATTTTGAATTATCTTTCTGTTATATCTGGCATAAGTAGATTTATGCTACAGTTGTTAAAAAAAGTTTGCTTGATAACATGAAAACATTAGCCGACTGATAAATAAAAGGAAATTTATCATTGTAAGTAATACTCATGCTATTTGCAGCTATTCAGTTCAATTCAATTCATTTTGATTCATAACATCCATAGAGATAATGTTAAACTACGAAATCAAAGAAACATAGCAGGACATTTGTGGGTTTATTTAAAGTACGGATATGTGAATTACATCTTGTTATGCATTAAATAATCAAATATTTATCATACCCCAAAACAGGATTTCATTAGATTCACCTTGCTCGTTTTTTCCTTTATTTCCAGATTATACAGGTGTTGTGAATGAACATAATTGCCATGTGGGGAAAGGGGACGGGGATACATATGTTACAATTGAATTTTGTAAGGTGGGATTTTTATTGACTGTAAAGTATTGTTTCGTTCAATGCAAAGGAATATAAAAAATAGTAAGTCGATTTTCCTATGACCATACAAACTTATTGAGGGGATGCATGTTGTGTCCAAATTTGCTTAAGGTATTAAAATTGTAGAATGACAGTAACAATATCAATAAAACCCATTCAAGGTGAGTTGTAGTCTACCACGTTGCAATGTAAAGTCTTTGACAGCCGCTAGTGTAACATATTGTCTAATACCAAAGACACGCCCGAAGACCATTCTGTAGGCAAGGTTCGACATATTTCTGACAGGGAATTCTACATTGTTAGAAATTTGTATATCAAGTAGTTATGAAAACGGTAAGATATTGACTTTGTCATTTTGGCAGTATTATTTATGTTTATGGTATTAATGTTGTCATAATTGTTTCTTGTTATACTATTCATTATGTCATTATTATTTATTGTTATGGTATTCATTATATCATTATTATTTATTGTTATGGTATTCATTATGTCATTATTATTTATTGTTATGGTATTCATTATGTCATTATTATTTATTGTTATGGTATTCATTATGTCATTATTATTTATTGTTATACTATTCATTATGTCATTATTATTTATTGTTATGGTATTCATTATGTCATTATTGTTTATTGTTATGGTATTTATTATGTCATTATTGTTTATTGTTATGGTATTCATTATGTCATTATTGTTTATTGTTATGGTATTCATTATATCATTATTCTTTCTTGTAATGGTATTCATTATGTCATTATTGTTTCTTGTAATGGTATTAATGTTGTCATTATTGTTTCTTGTTAAACTATTCATTATGTCATTATTGTTTATTGTTATGGTACTGATTATGTCATTATTGTTTATTGTTATGATATTCATTATGTCATTATTGTTTATTGTTATGGTATTTATTATGTCATTATTGTTTATTGTTATGGTATTCATTATGTCATTATTGTTTATTGTTATGGTATTCATTATGTCATTATTCTTTCTTGTAATGGTATTCATTATGTCATTATTGTTTCTTGTAATGGTATTGATGTTGTCATTATTGTTTCTTGTTAAACTATTCATTATGTCATTATTGTTTATTGTTATGGTACTGATTATGTCATTATTGTTTATTGTTATGGTATTCATTATGTCATTATTGTTTATTGTTATGGTATTGATTATGTCATTATTTTTTATGGTATTCATTATGTCATTAGTATTTATTGTTATGGCATTCATTATGTCATCATTGTTTATTGTTATGGCATTCATTTTGTCATTGTTTGTGTTCATAGTATTCATCATATTATTCTTGGTGTTATGGAATTTGTTATGTTATTATTTGTTTATGTTATTATACTAATTATTTCATTAATGATTATATTTGTGGTCTTATTTTTCATTATTGTATGTGCATAGGACATTCATTTTGTAATTATTGTTGTGTTTACGATATTGATTTTGTCATGGTAAAAATATTTCGCTGCAAACTACGACAATTATAGTTGAAAAGAAATTATACATAGTTTGAAAGATATAAATCCTAACTTTACGGCATTACGATTTAACATTCGAAATTGTGTATTGATTTTTCGGCATTATGATTTAACATTCGAAATTGTGTATTAATATTTCGACATTACGATCTACCATTCAAAATTGTGTATTGATATTTCGGCATTACGATTTAGCATTCGAAATTGTGTATTAATATTTCGGCATTACGATCTACCATTCAAAATTGTGTATTGATATTTCGGCATTACGATTTAGCATTCGAAATTGTGTATTAATATTTCGGCATTACGATTTACCATTCAAAATTGTGTATTGATATTTCGGCATTACGATTTAACATTCGAAACTGTGTATTGATATTCGGCATTACGATTTACTATTCGAAATTATGTATTAATATTTCGGCATTACGATTGACCATTCGAAATTATGTATTGATATTTCGGCATTACGATTTACTATTCGAAATTATGTATTGATATTTCGGCATTACGATTGACCATTCGAAATTATGTATTGATATTTCGGCATTACGATTGACCATTCGAAATTATGTATTGATATTTCTGCATTACGATTTACCATTCGAAATAGTCCATTGATATTTCGGCATTACAATTTAACATTCGAAATTATGTATTGATATTTCGGCATTACGATTTAACATTCAAAATTGTGTACCAATATTTCGGCATTTTGATTTAACATTTAAAATTGTGCATTGATTTGAATTCTTGCAAAAGTATAAAAAAAAAATTATTAAGAAATACAGGTTTCCTACTAGATTTAACATTTAAAATTGTGCATTGATTTGAATTCTTGCAAAAGTATAAAAAAAAAATTATTAAGAAATACAGGTTTCCTACTAGATTTAACATTTAAAATTGTGCATTGATTTGAATTCTTGCAAAAGTATAAAAAAAAAATTATTAAGAAATACAGGTTTCCTACTAGATTTAACATTTAAAATTGTGCATTGATTTGAATTCTTGCAAAAGTATAAAAAAAAAATTATTAAGAAATACAGGTTTCCTACTAGATTTAACATTTAAAATTGTGCATTGATTTGAATTCTTGCAAAAGTATAAAAAAAAAATTATTAAGAAATACAGGTTTCCTACTAGATTTAACATTTAAAATTGTGCATTGATTTGAATTCTTGCAAAAGTATAAAAAAAAAATTTATTAAGAAATACAGGTTTCCTACTAGATTTAACATTTAAAATTGTGCATTGATTTGAATTCTTGCAAAAGTATAAAAAAAAAATTATTAAGAAATACAGGTTTCCTACTAGATTTAACATTTAAAATTGTGCATTGATTTGAATTCTTGCAAAAGTATAAAAAAAAATTATTAAGAAATACAGGTTTCCTACTAGATTTAACATTTAAAATTGTGCATTGATTTGAATTCTTGCAAAAGTATAAAAAAAAAATTATTAAGAAATACAGGTTTCCTACTAGATTTAACATTTAAAATTGTGCATTGATTTGAATTCTTGCAAAAGTATAAAAAAAAAATTTATTAAGAAATACAGGTTTCCTACTAGATTTAACATTTAAAATTGTGCATTGATTTGAATTCTTGCAAAAGTATAAAAAAAAAATTATTAAGAAATACAGGTTTCCTACTAGATTTAACATTTAAAATTGTGCATTGATTTGAATTCTTGCAAAAGTATAAAAAAAAATTATTAAGAAATACAGGTTTCCTACTAGATTTAACATTTAAAATTGTGCATTGATTTGAATTCTTGCAAAAGTATAAAAAAAAAATTATTAAGAAATACAGGTTTCCTACTAGATTTAACATTTAAAATTGTGCATTGATTTGAATTCTTGCAAAAGTATAAAAAAAAAATTTATTAAGAAATACAGGTTTCCTACTAGATTTAACATTTAAAATTGTGCATTGATTTGAATTCTTGCAAAAGTATAAAAAAAAAATTTATTAAGAAATACAGGTTTCCTACTAGATTTCAGTTATATATTGATTCGTGCTAATTAACATAATTTAATTTTGTGATATTTCAAATCCAGGAATTCTAGAAAAAATATGAAGTTTCTAGTCCTTACCTAAGTAGAATAATGTCATGTTACTGACATATATAAATATATTATTTTATGCATAGAATGTTGTTTGACTTTATAAAGCATACTTGTATCTGCAGTTGTGAAAGGCCTCTTCTCATCGTTATAAGTGTGGTTCTAACCTGGTCACCTCTCGTACCCACTTAGTGTAACACCTTTGCAATTTGCGAATGGTATCCCCATAGTGTAACACCTTGTGCAATATCCCTAGTCACTAAGAGGGAGAGGGGGAAAAGAATGGGCTTACTATATCTTTTATTTCAGTCTAAACAAATAGTATGGGACTCACGGTGAAAACCTTTATGATCATCTCGGCAACTAAGACAAATTCTGAAGTGATACGAATATTTTCACTTACAATATCAAATCCATATATGTATGTACCACTATGCCGGTCAATTATACGCGTCGGGTAATTATGCGCATCTATACTTCATTTCTGTAAAATCATGTGTTATTATGCGCATCGATACGTCATTTCTGTAAAATCATGTGTTATTATGCGCATCGATACGTCATTTCCGTAAAATCACGTGTTATTATGCGTCAAAAACCCATTTTGTATCATGCAAGAATGATCATACATGAAGAAAAGTGATATTAAAAAAAAAAGTGTACAAAATAGCTCACATTTCGACGCGAAAAGCACACAAAAATGTGATTTCCAAATGTCAACATGAAGACCCAACTCCATGACTAGTCCGAGTTTTATCTGACTATGTTGGGGTGTAGGGTCAGAGCGCATTCCCTATCGAAAAGTTGGTGTCGGCATGGGGTAGCCGCTTACTTGCCGGCCCAGCAAACTTAAACGATCTTTCGTCGAGATATACCTGCATGAAATTGATAAGAATATTATTTATTTTCTCAAAAGTCGTGAGCATAGCATTCGTTATGTTTTTCATCCGCTGATAGACGAAACGAAAGTACATCGTTGCTGAAATTTGACTTGGATCTGGCCATTTGCATTGTTAGTCACGTGACTACACAAATCTCGCAACCTACATGTCAATGACATCAGAGGGCATACAGTCACGTGATATCAGCAATACGCCATTGCTAGTGTTGCTGTAAGAAAACAAATCCAACATAAAACGTTACGTCAGGTAAATTTTTATTTAGAAAAATGAAGAAACAAAGTTCCCAAATATATTTATTGCAAAAACAACGACCGAAAAATGTAAAAATAAATGTAAATGTTGCAGGAATTTGAAGAAAACCGATTCATTACGCAGAGAACACGGCAAGGTGTCACGTGCTACAAACAAAAACATCGCTGACACGTGCTCGGTACATCTTGAAAATAGTTTTCTCCACACATCTGCGATACCGGCAGGTTTCTGGTCGTTGTTCACAGAATCAATATGTTGAGAATTAAGTGTGCATTATATTTATTTTCAATATTAAGTGGCTACTATATAATATGTCCAAATTCTATGTACAACTTTGGAAATTTGTTTATCGTCGATAGGACGTGACTGTATGACCGCTGGTGTCATTGTCATGTAGGTTGCGAGATTTGTAAAATCACGAGACTAAAAATACCGGGTTTAATTTTCAACTGCTATCAAACACGGCTATGATGTTTTCGGTTACTCCATTAATTTTAACGATACAATCATTATCGAAAGATTACTCGTTCTTAATTTTCCCTGCTTATCCTGAAATATAACCATTTAGTTTGCATCCACATTTGCAAGATTTAACAATTCGGATAATTCGTCGTTCATGTTTTTTTTCAAACTCTTTTGATATTCATTCAGTGGGTTTTTGTTTCGAGATAGATCTCTCGTGAATATCTACCATTATTCGTTAAGATTTCTTTAAAAAAACGATTACTCGTGTACTCCTGTACAACATTATGGGGTTGTTTGGTTGATTTTGATACAGATTTAAGTACAGCAATTACTTCTCGGCGCATATTGGTGGGTCAGTTATTGTCTGTGTTTGTAATGTTGAATACCAGATCGTTACTATGTGAGGATTGATATACTCGATAAATTCTTTTGGCGGGGTTAACCCTTACGAATCGAAATAAATAATTCAACGAGGATCAATCGTAATTATCGAGATTAATGACACCGGTTTCAGCGCTGTTTGGCCTAGAAAGTAACTGGTCTCGCATAAAAACACTGCTAATTTTTTTTTATATTTTTTATCAGCATCGTTTAAAGTCTCAGACCCTTTCCCATTTTTGTATCCTTGTCCCGTTGCTTTCTTTGGTGCCATTCCTGCCGCTGTCCCGACAGCCCTCAAAGCAGCAGCTATAGCGACAACAGGATTGGCAGCTGCTATTAATGCTGGTATAGCTGTAAGAAGTGAAAATATACCACCTGATTTAGTTATATCTGAAATAGTACACGCGGATCGAGTAAGTCGAATTCATGTGTTAGATTGTTTAGCATCGTTGAATTTCTTTTGCGCTGCGGTTCTGTCAGTGACAGCTTTTTATGACCACCTGTAATCTATTGTAGAGTTATTGTGGTTCCGGATTTCTTTACTGACGCGGTTTGTAGTTTTTTAGTCTGACCCGGAGTCAGACTAAAATTTACATGATGATTTGATATTTATAATATTACGAGTATTTAACTGTGTTAAAATTTTTCTACTGGTGCATCAATGGCTCTCATTCATCTACCAACACCTTCAAGTAGCATCGATTTGTCACTAAGTATAACAGCAATTGCTCGATAACCATCAGCTGGTATTTCACCTACTTGAACTCTGAAGTATATATCAACAACAGTTTGTCTGGTTAAATCAAGATGCTCCAGCGAAATGTAATCAATTGGATAAAGTGTGGTATAATCTAACAATATATCATCAGCTGGTTCTTGTTGGCCATTTATTCTTAGCGAGACCTCGGTAACTCTTAGTTGGTCAAATAGCATATGGGTATGTGTTTGCGAGTTTAATCGGTTCATATTTTGCAGCGCAATAAATATATGTCGTGGCGCAGAAACACCTTGTCATGCTATATGCCAAGTAAATAAACCTCGAACGGTACTTGAATACTACCTGTTGTTGTTGTTGTTGTTAGCCATGATATTAATGTTTTACCACTTGTATCTATATATGACAGTAATTTATTTTCTTCAGTGATCAAAGGGGTCATTACTGGCATCCTCCATGAGAGTTTTGATAATACTACTTGACCAGCATCAGCAACACCAGCATTTCGCCAGATTGCATCATTATCATCACCTGTTCTTACACGCACTTCTGTATGTTTAGCTCCAAAGTTAGACTTTCTTACATTTCTGAAAAATCGAAGTATATGAGACAGTGGAATTGCACATGAAAATCTTCTACGTCCTCCTAGCAATGTTGATACACGTGTTGTAAATCCTAAGTTGTAAGTAGCACTAACACCTTTTATAGTATCAAAAGCATCAGATGGTCTATTTTCATGTTCAGCGTCAGCTGGTCTATTTTCATGTTCAGCATCAGCTGGTCTATTTTCATGTTCAGCATCAGCTGGTCTATTTTCATGTTCAAAATCAGCTGGTCTATTTTCATGTTCAGAATCAGCTGGTTGTAGATCAGGTGCAGTGCAGTATTTCGTGCTGGCCGTAATTTGATATACTGAATATGATCAGCATTATCAGTAATATATTTTGCAAACATCATTGGTGGACCGGCCGATCTTGTATAATCATCAGAATATCTCGCTAAACCTATTATTGTTGTGGCAACATCGACATCTCGCTGAATAGATTGAATCTCTCTTCCATCAACCATATATAGTGCTATTAAACAACGCCATAATCCCGTTGTTAACAAAACCAACTCGCAAATTCTCTGCATATGGCGTATTAGCTGCAACATTTGTTACAAGTTCTCCTTCTACTTCAATAAATGCTTCAACGGATAAGAAATATCTACTTGTACCCTGAACTTAAAATGCAATTCTTCCACGTTGATTTGGTTGTATTGCGTCATAAGAATAAAATTGATAGTCTTTCGTCTTTGAGAATCGGTGAGTCTGTCAAATGCTGGTTCAGATACACGTTTAATCATTTTATTATATATGTCTAAATCGTGATCTCGCTGAGCTTGTCAAACCACTTCCTGCTATTAAATTTGCAGTAATATTTCTTTGTTTTTAACCAGTTTCTTGATTTATTAACTCTGCTATTTTTGTAATCTGCGGCTTGGTTTATTATTTTACTGACGTTCGCGGGCATAATTTCAGTACTTGCCAGTTTCACGGCGATGAGTTTTTATAGACTGGTAATCGTGCATTTGTTACTCTGACCATTACAGGTCCACGGTGTCGTTGATGTATGATCATGTTATTTGTTATCGTTGTGTCTAATTGCTGTGATAACCATCAACGAGTTCATCGATAAGTTCCCGGTTCACGCCGATATCCATGAAACAACCGCGAAATAATCTTTGACAAATATCAGGAGCTTCATTAATTATTTCTGGTGAATTATTTCCAGCTCGTTTTCCTCCTATGAGAACTTCTAATTGTGATATATCGGAAAGAATATTATTAGGGTAGGCAATAAGAGCACTTCCCTCAGTGCTTGGAATACCACTTCAGTTGCACCAGAAGATCATAATATTCTTCTTTTGTGTTTAGTTGATCTACTTTTTCAGAAAACTTTAAAAAATCTGGATCATCCCTACTAATACTACCTTTATTGTGTTTCTAATTCTAAAGATTCTCTTACGATAACCACCTTCGTTAAGTCCCTGATATTTATATAACATATCAGACGAATAATTCGAACCATTTGCAGTATATTAAGCTAATTGATCACCATTTATATCTTTAATTTTTTCATAGGTCCCAGGTTTAAGTTTATCAATCAAATTTTGAACGGATGGAAGAATTCTCATTTCTTGTGTTTTCTGCTGTTTCGTTCTTTCTTTCATTCTCCTTTCTTTTGCTGTTTTCGTTATTCGTATCAACCATACACATTTTCTACCGTATTGATATACTCTATATACAATGCACTTTTTTGTGTCGATTCGACTTGTGTTAGTTTTAATTTTATAAAACACACCAGGCCAGTGATGTGCACTGGAAATATATTTTCCATATGTTGGTCTCAACCTTTGTTTTCTTCTATTTTCATAACTCGTAACAACAAGAACTGAAAATCCATTTAGGATCAATTGTATCGATTACTTTTAAAGCACCTTCAGTAAATTTATTACGTAATTCTTCGATTATTTCTACACCAGTTTTTCTCTCTTTAGTAATAGGTTTTGCTATCTGAGGCATTCAACCAGGAAGATCTTGTAAAAGTCTCTATGTTTCTTCAGGTTTTTAAGGTATTTTTTTTTATCAAGTTAAGGAAGAAGAGGTTTACTTGTTTCAGTAAAAGGTCTGAATAATTGTTGAGAACTTTCAACATAATCAACCTGAGATTCCTGGTGTTCTTGTAATTTTCGCCTGACTGAATCACGGACTGGTAAAAATTTCTTAATTGCTTCAAGTCGTTCTTATCCCCATCGAGTGGTTAATGCTTCACCAGCCATTATTTATATAACAATGATTTAATTTACAGCAGCAATGAGGGCGCTGTCTCATACTCGCCCCCTCCACCCCCACCCCCCGAGCCAATCGCTGATTTTTCATGCGATTTTCGCGATCAGAAAAGCAGGCCGGGTAAGTCAATTAGAGCCTATTACGTTCGTTGATGGGGTTGTCTCATACTCGGTACTGAGTCAATCGCGATTTTTTTGTTGTTGGTTTATTTGCGATTTTTAGAGGAAGAATTATTTTACGAAACAGAGTGTGAATCAATTAGAGGTTGTTTACTCTCTTTCCTGCTCACTGCCTAGATTCAACCCGATTTATAAAATAAAGAAATGAAATGCAAACATAACCAATGGAACAGAACCCCATTGTGTGTGGTGGTTTTGATACGTTATATTGTAACATCATCGGTACACTGTGATGCAATCCGCATGCTAACTCACAACGTTATCGGCCTAATGTTCGATCCCTTGTATATGAACTGGAAAAATCTTCTCTGTCTACACCAAATCCATTGTAGACATGAACTGCGTTTGAGGGTGGCAAGTGGGGCGACCAAGGCCACGCTCTTGAGGGGGCCCGCGCTTCAGGCCTAAGGTCGTCCTTATAGACATCATCAGTGTTTGCAGTTGCATACCAATCAAGATACCGATACTCTGGCCCGGCGCGGTCATGGTCGGCATTAGGCCTGGCGTAACTCCACCTCTGATTGTAGAGAAAAGGGGATGTACAAGTCACAACAAATAGGTCTGCAATATTTACGTAGCTGTTTTATCTCTCTTTCTTGTTCCATTCCACTATGCTCATTTGTATATGTCTGAAATAACATGTTGAATCATTCAGGATGAAATAATGGAAAGTACGAAGACAGGCATATGCAATAATGGAAAATACGAAGACAGGCATATGCAATAATGGAACGTACGAAGACAGGCATATGCAACAATGGAAAGTACGAAGACATGCATATGCAATAATGGAAAGTACGAAGACATGCATATGCAATAATGGAAAGTAGGAAGACAGGCATATGAAATAATGGAAAGTACGAAGACAGACATATGCAATAATGGAAAGTACGAAGACAGGCATATGCAATAATGGAAAGTACGAAGACAGGCATATGCAATAATGGAAAGTACGAAGACAGACATATGCAATAATGGAAAGTACGAAGACAGGCATATGCAATAATGGAAAGTACGAAGACAGGCAAGGCATATGCAATAATGGAAAGTACGAAGACATGCATATGCAATAATGGAAAGTACGAAGACAGGCATATGAAATAATGGAAAGTACGAAGACATGCATATGCAATAATGGAAAGTACGAAGACAGGCATATGAAATAATGGAAAGTACGAAGACATGCATATGCAATAATGGAAAGTAGAAAGACAGGCATATGCAATAATGGAAAGTACGAAGACATGCATATGCAATAATGGAAAGTACGAAGACAGGCATATGAAATAATGGAAAGTACGAAGACAGACATATGCAATAATGAAAAGTAGGAAGACAGGCATATGAAATAATGGAAAGTAGGAAGACAGGCATATGAAATAATGGAAAGTAGGAAGACAGGCATATGAAATAATGGAAAGTACGAAGACATGCATATGCAATAATGGAAAGTACGAAGACATGCATATGCAATAATGGAAAGTAGAAAGACAGGCATATGCAATAATGGAAAGTAGGAAGACAGGCATATGAAATAATGGAAAGTACGAAGACAGACATATGCAATAATGAAAAGTAGGAAGACAGACATATGCAATAATGGAAAGTAGGAAGACAGGCATATGAAATAATGGAAAGTAGGAAGACAGGCATATGCAACAATGGAAAGTACGAAGACAGACATATGAAATAATGGAAAGTACGAAGACAGACATATGCAATAATGGAAAGTAGGAAGACAGGCATATGCAATAATGGAAAGTACGAAGACATGCATATGCAATAATGGAAAGTAGGAAGACAGGCATATGCAATAATGGAAAGTACGAAGACAGACATATGCAATAATGGAAAGTACGAAGACAGGCATATGCAATAATGAAAAGTAGGAAGACAGGCATATGCAACAATGGAAAGTACGAAGACAGGCATATGCAATAATGGAAAGTACGAAGACATGCATATGCAATAATGAAAAGTAGGAAGACAGGCATATGAAATAATGGAAAGTAGAAAGACAGGCATATGCAATAATGGAAAGTACGAAGACATGCATATGCAATAATGGAAAGTACGAAGACAGGCATATGCAATAATGGAAAGTAGGAAGACAGGCATATGCAATAATGGAAAGTACGAAGACATGCATATGCAATAATGGAAAGTAGGAAGACATGCATATGCAATAATGGAAAGTACGAAGACAGGCATATGCAATAATGGAAAGTAGGAAGACATGCATATGCAATAATGGAAAGTACGAAGACATGCATATGCAATAATGGAAAGTACGAAGACAGGCATATGCAATAATGGAAAGTAGGAAGACAGACATATGCAATAATGGAAAGTAGGAAGACAGGCATATGAAATAATGGAAAGTAGAAAGACAGGCATATGCAATAATGGAAAGTACGAAGACATGCATATGCAATAATGGAAAGTACGAAGACAGACATATGCAATAATGGAAAGTACGAAGACAGACATATGCAATAATGGAAAGTACGAAGACATGCATATGCAATAATGGAAAGTAGGAAGACAGGCATATGAAATAATGGAAAGTAGAAAGACAGGCATATGCAATAATGGAACGTACGAAGACATGTATATGCAATAATGGAAAGTACGAAGACATGCATATGCAATAATGGAAAGTACGAAGACATGCATATGCAATAATGGAAAGTAGGAAGACAGGCATATGAAATAATGGAAAGTACGAAGACATGCATATGCAATAATGGAAAGTACGAAGACATGCATATGCAATAATGGAAAGTACGAAGACAGACATATGCAATAATGGAAAGTACGAAGACAGGCATATGCAATAATGGAAAGTACGAAGACATGCATATGCAATAATGGAAAGTACGAAGACAGACATATGCAATAATGGAAAGTACGAAGACAGACATATGCAATAATGGAAAGTACGAAGACATGCATATGCAATAATGGAAAGTAGAAAGACATGCATATGCAATAATGGAAAGTAGAAAGACATGCATATGCAATAATGGAAAGTAGAAAGACATGCATATGCAATAATGGAAAGTAGAAAGACATGCATATGCAATAATGGAAAGTACGAAGACAGACATATGCAATAATGGAAAGTACGAAGACAGGCATATGCAATAATGGAAAGTAGGAAGACAGGCATATGAAATAATGGAAAGTACGAAGACATGCATATGCAATAATGGAAAGTAGGAAGACAGGCATATGCAATAATGGAAAGTACGAAGACAGACATATGCAATAATGGAAAGTACGAAGACAGGCATATGCAATAATGGAAAGTAGAAAGACATGCATATGCAATAATGGAAAGTAGGAAGACAGGCATATGCAATAATGGAAAGTACGAAGACAGACATATGCAATAATGGAAAGTACGAAGACAGGAATATGCAATAATGGAAAGTAGAAAGACAGGCATATGCAATAATGGAAAGTACGAAGACATGCATATGCAATAATGGAAAGTACGAAGACATGCATATGCAATAATGGAAAGTAGGAAGACAGGCATATGCAATAATGGAAAGTAGGAAGACAGGCATATGCAACAATGGAAAGTACGAAGACATGCATATGCAAAAATGGAAAGTAGGAAGACAGGCATATGCAATAATGGAAAGTAGGAAGACAGGCATATGCAATAATGGAAAGTACGAAGACAGGCATATGCAATAATGGAAAGTACGAAGACAGACATATGAAATAATGGAAAGTACGAAGACAGACATATGCAATAATGGAAAGTACGAAGACATGCATATGCAATAATGGAAAGTACGAAGACATGCATATGCAATAATGGAAAGTACGAAGACATGCATATGCAATAATGGAAAGTACGAAGACATGCATATGCAATAATGGAAAGTACGAAGACAGACATATGCAATAATGGAAAGTACGAAGACAGACATATGCAATAATGGAAAGTAGAAAGACAGGCATATGAAATAATGGAAAGTACGAAGACAGACATATGCAATAATGGAAAGTAGGAAGACAGGCATATGCAATAATGGAAAGTACGAAGACATGCATATGCAATAATGGAAAGTACGAAGACATGCATATGCAATAATGGAAAGTACGAAGACATGCATATGCAATAATGGAAAGTACGAAGACAGACATATGCAATAATGGAAAGTACGAAGACATGCATATGCAATAATGGAAAGTAGGAAGACAGGCATATGCAATAATGGAAAGTACGAAGACATGCATATGCAATAATGGAAAGTACGAAGACAGACATATGCAATAATGGAAAGTAGGAAGACAGGCATATGCAATAATGGAAAGTACGAAGACATGCATATGAAATAATGGAAAGTAGGAAGACAGACATATGCAATAATGGAAAGTACGAAGACATGCATATGCAATAATGGAAAGTACGAAGACAGGCATATGCAATAATGGAAAGTACGAAGACATGCATATGCAATAATGGAAAGTACGAAGACAGACATATGCAATAATGGAAAGTACGAAGACAGGCATATGCAATAATGGAAAGTACGAAGACAGGCATATGCAATAATGGAAAGTACGAAGACATGCATATGAAATAATGGAAAGTACGAAGACAGACATATGCAATAATGGAAAGTACGAAGACAGGCATATGCAATAATGGAAAGTACGAAGACAGGCATATGCAATAATGGAAAGTACGAAGACATGCATATGCAATAATGGAAAGTAGGAAGACAGGCATATGAAATAATGGAAAGTACGAAGACAGACATATGCAACAATGGAAAGTACGAAGACAGGCATATGCAATAATGGAAAGTACGAAGACAGGCATATGCAATAATGGAAAGTACGAAGACAGGCATATGCAATAATGGAAAGTACGAAGACAGACATATGCAATAATGGAAAGTAGAAAGACAGGCATATGAAATAATGGAAAGTACGAAGACAGACATATGCAATTCAGTTTATTGAAGGTTTAGCGCAAATACAGCTTACATAAATTACCGAATTTGTTTTAATATCAGAGAACAAAAAAGCAATCATTTATGCATGTGTGTTTGTTTTTGATTATATGTCTTAGATAATAAATACGAGTTTGCAGTATAATTGCAATGCATATTTGTATAATGGAAATATAAAAACAACCAAATTGGCAGAAACTCCCATTAGTGTATATACATAACGAATACAATAAATGAAAATATTGAACTATTTTCCCATACATCAAAACATCTGAATAATAATAAGATCGCTTCTGAGGAACACCGTTCATCGCTTAGTGTGGAGTTGTCCGCTGTTAAGTATTTGAAAAGGTATCTATAGTTCTCACAATAATGAGCTTATAAAGCGTTTTGTTTTCCTTCGTTTCTAATTTTATCAAAACCATACTTACAATATTGAAATAAATGGTACTGACCTTTAATTTAATATTTATGGAATGAAAATTACTCGAGATGAAGGTCCATTTAGATTTTTCCATGGTCACAGTAGCAAATGGTGGCCAGTTCAGAGTGCGTGCTACTCGAGAGGGTGTTTAGTAAATGGAGAGACCAAGAACAGATTAAAGTACGCGCGGTTCTAAGAGAACATTCTTTATAGTCCAAATTGGATGCGATCCGTCGTCATCCCTTTTCTCATTGACTACATGAACCATGACGTTTATCGCTTTAAAACGCCAGTATTAATTTAATTACAACCAATTATATGTAAGTACTTGAAAAGCAAAATACCAACACAAACCTTTCAGTTATCTGTTACACAACCATTAATCTCATATGTTCGATTTGGTGTTCAATACAGATGTTCAGTCCGTATTTCACACCCAGATTCGAACTACTTGCTTGCCTTCTTTGACGTCCACGCACAGACCTTTTTACACGCAGTGAATCAAACTTGTATAGATCCCAGTTTTTAAAAAAAATAATTCATACAATACAGCTAAAAATTGACACTGTACAGAAGGGCGGTATGTAATAACTACAAAACAGCTTTCTTGTTTTGTCCCGAGTCGGGTAAAGAACTCGTTTGATACGGCATACGAATGTCTCTGCCTGATTACCTCAGGCTATTTATAAGCCACATCAAACTCGTTCCCTCCGCCGATTTAGAGAGAAGAAAACCCAGCTTTCAAATGGATGAAAGTGGGCTACTGTGCTCGTATTTTGGTGTTGTTGTAATCGATGACAATGGTCCAGCACAGCCTCCGCGTTTAAGTTAATATGTGATATTACTATATCACAGCGCAATTTAGAAAAAACTTAATCATATATCAACATGATCAAGATTTATTGTATGCAGTGAGAATAAAAGTATATATCTGAGTATGTGTGAGCACTTGATACATTATGTTATTGGCTGAGTTTAAAAAAAAGCACAGGTGCATTTTAGCCACACCGAATATCATTTTATGTACACGGTGTCTGATTTTCCAACTTTTGAATATATATAGTTCCCTACCTACAAGGAGTATATAAATACTTACCTGTGCTGGTAGGGTATACTAGTTTTTCAAGTGTGGCACTCTTGTTACAGCCTGCGAATGCAGAAAATTTGAAACACCAATTTTTAAAGGTGTATACAGTAAGATAAAAAAGGCCAACTTCATTTTAATCGTGCGTACTTTACCCGTGATGTACTCACATCAGAGAATGCCCCAACACAAAATCCTCTGAAACTTGTAAATGCATATATGATCATTTAATGTTAAAAATATTAGTTTAGCACACAGATGATCATTTAATATTAACAAAATACACTTACAACAAAAAATGTTAGTGAAACATAATGAAAATCTGGCATAATACATAAAGACATATCGATAATAAACCGAAGACAGAATGACGATCCCATGATGGAAAAAAAAACACATCAAGTACATCCAGCATTTTTTTTGGCCTGTATTGAAATGAAGTGACATTGTCGGAAATAGTTTCACTTAAAGCTGCAAAATAAAGTCTTGAAAGTAAGAACACATTAGAAATAAGCGTACCTGTGTGTGTGTGTGTGTGTGTAGTTTTGATTCGAGCTCAACTGGTGTATGTAAAATAAGACAAGTAGTGCGCATGAATCATACGAATATTAACCCCAGTGATTTAAAAAATTAATATTGATTGTAAACATTTATGACAGATTTGGTCTCATTATGCAGCCTAACAGCATTATGCATACACTGAATAATGGGAAGAAAAAAAATAGGTGTATACGCTCTTCTGTTCAGGAACAAAAATACTTCATGATTTTTTATTTCCGAATGGAAACAGTAGTAATGAAACCATTTTGTTTTAACATGAAAGAAACAATCGGAATTATACATTACTGTAAGATTCCGAAAACCTTCAAAGTAAAACACGAAGTACGTTGAAAACATAGTTTACTACATAATTCTTCTTACAAAAATGGAATGTTTACATTAAAACAATATTGATCCAGATCGATTGAGAGGTAGAGAGGTTTTAGTGAGCAGAACCTTAAAAAATACTCTCCGTGTCTATCGCTTGTCAGTATTCATTGGCACATTTTTTACGATTAGGCGAAAGTAGAAAGAAGGTTACTAATAAGGTGACCCATCCTATTCATTCAATAAGAAGAACAGTCAATTTTGGAGGTCACCAAAGTCAAGGGGTTGGAGTTAGTATCCATATGTCGAATAGTCAATGACGGTTGGTGTCAGACGCATGCTCATTAAAACATCATCCAACGTGGCATGTGCGGTGTCAGCAAATAGACTAATGCAAGAGCTACAACGTGAAAAGAGAGGGGGTGGATGCATGGGCGTATCTCTTTATTAACTCTCTTGAGTCTACATTGTCAAACATCCACCTCTCGTTATATAACTTCCTTTCAAGCCAACAATGACATAACGAGAAAACATTATGCATTTTCGAATCTCGAAAAAGCCTGTTTGAAGCTTTCTACAGATCATCAAAAAAAATGTTGTTTTAATCACGTATTCGAGACATTAATACATTTTCTGGACGCTCTAATACGCTATCTCAAGAAAGCCAACTCCAAAAAGTGTTTAATTACATGATCACATATTCTAGACAAGAAGAATACAAGTTTTAGAGGTTGAAATACGAGGTATTGAAACTAGAGACCATGTATTCGCGCCACAAAAACGAGAACTGCTCCGAGAAGACACGACCAGGATCATATGATTAAAATACTTACCTAACCGCTCCGGTGGCCTAGTTGTTAGAGCGTCCGCCGCGGAAGAGGGAGGTCGTGGGTTCGATCCTCGGCCGAGTCATACCAAAGACTTACAAAAATGGTACTAACAGCTGCCTCGCTTGACGCTCAGCATTAAGATGTTAGTGTTAGGACTGGTCGGCCTGGTGTCAGGATAATGTGACTGGGTGGGATATCATGCTACATGTCTGCGGCATGATGCCCCAGTGCTAGACATCACTATAAACTGCATCACTGCAGACATCGTAGCGAGATGACTGACAAATTGTTAAAGCTACATTAAAAATCCTAATCAAACAAACAAACAATACTTCTCTAACCCGCTTACTATCGCGTACCCGGGCTTTGAGAATATGCACGTTGTCTCCAATCGTATGATTGAAATGTATTTTCCAGTTGGTTCTCACATTCAAGTTTCAAATACAAGCATTCGAGCTCTGATAATGCGAAATCTTCTCACGTTAGACTGGCTTGCCAAAATGATACGCAGAGGAAGTTTCATTTCGTCGTGTTAGAGAACTTGATTTCACCTGACGCAGTTTGATTTCGGGCATTACGGATATCATAACAGTATGACCTGATGACCTACACGAGTTCGCATAATTGTGCCTCGAGAACATCAAATGTTTACTCGTTATTTCAACAAAGTTGTGCCAAAGTTCAAATGCTTGCTGGGCTGTAAATGTTGACAAACGCTGTGAATATCGGTGATCACAGGTCCCCCAGTTTTTAAATATTCATGACTCGGGTAATCGCTCATAACCTTTCTAAATATAAAATAATATAATAAATTTGGAGTATGTGTATTTGACAGCATCCCGTTTTTTAATTTTTGCGAGTATTTGGTCTTCGGTGCCATGGGAACATTACTAGCCCGAAATAGTTAGCCAGTTAGTAGGAGCAAACATCACAGAGCCGAGTGTTAGTGAATTTGAACCATGCTGGGGTCGTTAGTAGTGAATTTGGGTACAAGCCGAATGACTGTCCCTTTTTGTAACATAGTCCATATTAAAATTCCGCGGTGTATAAAAGTGATGTGATTGAAATGGCAGTATTTATGGGGGGAATATAATGGAATCAATAAGTTGGAACTTGGTAGGTACCGTTTATGTGTCCATAGTGGAAAATGGGCGTAAGTATATGAGCGTGATACGCCGGAAATTCTGTGGATTGACTGGCCTAGGGTCGCGCAGTTAAATATTTCCCAGTTAGTAAGGGAATACTAGTGGAATTGCTATGGCATGACGGGCTTGCGGTACGGAAATAGGATGATAATGAAGAAAAACCATGCTAAGGTGCGGTTAATGGACTCTTGGGCAAGTTGTCTCCTCTGGGTCGCCAATTGATTAGAGCAAAGATTATTAATTATAGCAGACACGTCTTTCTTTCCATTTTACAACTCAAGTTGTATGGAAGTCTTTGGAAATTTGGGGAAAACATGACTTCCAGCGTGACTCGCGCCATGGTTTTGACACCGCTCGGTCAAGTGAATACCCCTGTGCGTGTAACAGTAATGATGCTAATTAAATGCTAAATGTAATACTTTAATTTCTGAGGGGGGGGGGGCTTGGACAAAATATACGTTAATGTCTAGGCCAGATATGATTATTGGACAGCCCAACAAAGGTTTTAATTTCTAGGTGAAAGAATAGCCTGAAACAACTCATAAATGGTATGAATTTCTAAACAAAGGAGAAGGCTTGAACGGCTCAAAACAGTACTTAGTTCTTTTGAGCAGTTCTGATTTAGATGCGAATAGCTATGACTGTAATCAGTGCTAGGAATTATTTCTCTTCTTATCACTTGTTCTGATCACCAATTTGTGCTCCTAAAAGAAGCATGTGTAGCGTGACCAGAATGATTTGTGTGTATGATTCATTATAATATGGACTACGACCTTGTTCACTTCAGGAAAAGGGTATTGCACGTTGGTTAAGATGCGCTATATTGTTTATATCAACCTGATATTTTGTATTTCTCAAGTGGGTAATTCCCACATTAATTTTCTCATAAAAAGAAAACTGCCGGGTAACTATGGTGGATACAATATCATCCTGGGTATTATTATTTGATTTTTCTGTTGAAATAGTGCAATCTTTGTACTGGGCAAATGTCCACTATACCCCCCTCCCAATAATCAGTCCATATACAGTAGGTTATCTATTACACTGTAACACACAGTTTCTAAATGCTATCTACAACGTAGATTTGTGGTTCAGTCATTTCTTTTCCTTTACCCTTTCCTTTTCCTTTGACTTGTCCTTTTTACTACCAAAGAACGACTTTTTGAAAAGTCCTCCAACCGACTTTTTCTCATCAATTTTGACTGGAAATCCAATGTTTGTAGCTTTCACCTTGTGATTGATCATATAGTTGAAAACGTTTGGCATTTCCCTGCCTGACGCCTCTTTATTCCTGGCGTAGATAGATAGCAGAAAACAGCCTCTCTTCTCCATCTTGATGAAATATTTGACAGTTGAATTGTCTTTGCCTTCACGCACCATAGTCACAAATTGACGGCAATCTTCATCTGGTTCTCGTATGAATTGGTACGAGACTTCTAAGTTGGTTGGGGCAAAGAGCTCCACTGTAAGCTTGTTGGTATCTTGGCAGAGGATTTGGGGATCTTTGTGTGATACGGCTTTTAATCCGAGTTCGCTGAAAATGGGCATTGGTCCGACCGTTGCACTTCCCCGCCTTGCGAAAATCTTTTGGTCAACTTTGGGCAGTTCAACAGGTGAGTCTACCTTTATAGCATTTAGGAGGTACTTACAGGCGTGTGAAAGTGTATTAGAATCTTTGACATCTTTAGGTTTTGCATAAATATCCAGTCCAAACTGCCCTACCTGAGGTACTGTAACAGACACGGTCAGGATACCATTTTGAACTGTCAACATCACAAAAGGATCTAACATTTTTGTCTCTACATTATTAAATTTGAGTTTGGCCACAAATTGGAGTGGAATTGGAATTTTAAGTTTCAGATCTATTGAATTTTCCACATTCACGATTCCGACCTTCGCATTTTCCGGAGTTTCACTGCTGCTGGTGCTTCCGGAATCAGACACATTGTCTGACTCATTGTTGAGAATTGGTGTAATTCCGAAATGGCGGAAAGCTTTTTTAGGACCCCATTCTCCCGACGCACAATCAGGAAGCGGATGCATCTTGCCATTCATCGTTCTACATGTAATTTTGAATTTGCATGCGCATTTCAGTCGGAAGGGAGAGAGGACACCATTGTTATCCTCGGTAATTTTATTGCTCTCTTCGATTTTGTTGGCGAATATCTCAAAAAAGAAATCACCCGATGTTGGTACATGTACACCGAATATAACCATATTATCCATCATCGTTTGGAACACAAAGCGTTCCAGACTGACACCTTTGTATGTGCTTTCGAGTTGTCTCTCTTTGTCCGCAAAACGAAGCTGATAGAAGAAAACTAGTTCGTTTTCGAATTTCTCAGGAACTTTGATCCTCACAGTTGCGCCACCTTTATCGTCTGCTTCCAGAACTCCTGTCAACGGTCGATCAAATTGCATACCGTAGTGAAAGAAAACAGAACGCACAAATGGCAAAGCCTCAAACTCTTCCAGTGTAATGGGGGCTTCTAGAAGCTGCCATTCCTTTTCGAAAGGCCAGAATTCCTGGATGAACTCGTCCGGGTCAGTAAGAAAATAATGCTCATCGTACTGATAGCGAATTTTGTCCTTTGAAGATTCGTCCTTTTTACCTTCTTTTTTTCTATCCTTATTCAGAACCAAATGTCTGTAATAAAAACGTAATATTTATGTAAATAAATTGGATGTGTGTGGGGATTCACGCATGAGGTTTAGAGTACATATTTAATTATATATTTTAAATGGATGGTTTGCAGCAAGAGCACTCTTTGTAACTAAAACATTTCAGCGAGTCTCAAATATATATTCATGACTGTATTATTGCAATCAAAATGTTCTCACACATGAAAAAGTCCAATACTAAATGTAGACAATTATTATAACTGTTTTTGGTGTGCCTATGTGGGACAAAAACATAACATCAACTCAAGATTTTTTAACAAAACCTTGAACTAAATTCAAAATGAATTAACAATGGTTTTTTTAAAATATTGGTGATGGATAAATGCTTATATGTCGAAATTTCAGCATGTCTCCTAACATTGGTGTTTATGAGAGAGAGAGAGAGAGAGAGAGAGAGAGAGAGAGAGATTACCTGGCGCCCCAGTTACACTGTACAAATCTCCAGTCATCATCAATGAGGACAGCATTCCAAGTATTTTGGAACTTGTCTGGCTCAATCTTCATTCCTGGCTCATAGCCAACACTTTTGGAATGGCCTTTGATCTCTTTGCAGTGCATTCCGGCATAACTAAAGAAAGCAATTAATACATCACGCATCAGAAATACAAGATGACGGTAAATGTATTAAGATTAATACATATGTATAGTTCACATACGTCTGTGAACCTTTTCTTTACATGATCGTTTGGTCTTAACGCCTTTTAAAAACTGTTTGCTTTTTATATTTTTCTGCCATTAATGACTGAATAAAGCCCTGACTGGATCCTTACTTATTTCATGGTGTAAGCTAATTATTTCATGGTGTGAGATAATTATTTCAATGGTGTGAGCTAATTATTTCATGGTGTAAGCTAATTATTTCATGGTGTGAGCTAATTATTTAATGGTGTGAGCTAATTATTTCATGGTGTGAGCTTAATTATTTCATGGTGTGAGATAATTATTTCAATGGTGTGAGCTAATTATTTCATGGTGTAAGCTAATTATTTCATGGTGTGAGCTAATTATTTCATGGTGTGAGCTTAATTATTTCATGGTGTGAGCTAATTATTTCATGATGTGAGCTAATTATTTCATGGTGTAAGCTAATTATTTAATGGTGTAAGCAATTGTAGCAGTTACTGATCATTCAAAATATACAGGATGCAGAAACAAAAGATTTTAAGAATCGTAGTTTTGATGCATTCGAATCACAATATCTTTTATAAACATATATGAAACGACTGATAAGAAAACATACAAAACGGATAAATAACAAAAGGAATAAGAAATTCAAACCAATTGGTCAGAAAAATTAAAAACACGCTGCCTTCTCCGTAATGTATATGCTTAAATTCAAAACAGTGAACACAAGAGTAATCGGCAATGTGGCTTTGAAACCAAGAAACTTCGTGTATTTCTTTTCTTTAATTTATCTAGGACGAAGACAACAATGCGGCGTTTTGTACAGGAACGGACTGCATTTTCTTCAAAACATTCCGAATTCAAACTATTTAGTTTCTTACCTTAGTAATTTGAACATGGTCTATAGCTGTAAAACAAGTGACTTAACATCACACGTTTTTAACATGGTCTATAGCTGCAAAACAAGTCACTTAATATTACACGTTTTTAACATGGTCTATAGCTGTAAAACAAGTGACTTAACATCACACGTTTTTAAGTATCTTGGATACAATAGTACCTGCACAGTCTCATAAAAAGCACGTGGTAAGTCTCGGTCCCATATTTAATTCCTCTCAGAAGTCCCATGGGAGTGTCAGCTTGTAGTTCGTCCTCAAATTGCATTTGATTCAGATCCTTCACCGTCAACCAACGGTAAATAGCTCTGTAAAAGTTCATATATGAAGCTTTATTTTGGTTTTTGTTTAAAAAAAATTCATTGCCTTTCAAAGGTCAACGTTAAAACAGTGTTTCAGGCTTCACAGGTCACGTTAAAACAGTGTTTCAGGCTTCCTTGGTACCATCTGCGTATTTTATATCGGTATGTGTATTAAAAATTAACATAGTATGTAATTATTGTCGGTATGTGCATTAAAAAATAACAACATCTGTACTTATTCTTGGTATGTATATTGACAAATCGTATCCGATGTAATTATTGTCGGCATGTGTATTGACAAATCGTATCCGATGTAATTATTGACGGCATGTGTATTGACAAATCGTAGCCGATGTAATTATTGTCGGCATGTGTATTAACAGATCGTAGCCGATGTAATTATTGTCGGTATGTGTATTAACAGATCGTAGCCGATGTAATTATTGTCGGTATGTGTATTAACAAATCGTACCCTATGTAATTATTGTCGGCATGTGTATTAACAGATCGTAGCCGATGTAATTATTGTCGGTATGTGCATTAAAAAAATAACATCTGTACTTATTCTAGGTGTGAGTAACAAATAGCATCATATGAACTTATTGTCGGCATGTGTATTAAAAATTAACATAATATGTACTTATTGTCTGTATGTGTATTACAAATTAACATAATATGTACTTATTGTCGGCATGTGTATTAACAAATCGTATCCGATGTAATTATTGTCGGCATGTATATTAAAAAATTAACATAATATGTACTTTTTTGTCGGTATGTGTATTTACAAATCTTATCCTATGTAATTATTGTCGGTATGTGTATTAACAATACACATAAGATGAACTTTTTGTCGGCATGGCAATTACCATTAAATGTAGTTACCCATTTATAAACACATGAATGAATTGTCTTTAGCAACACGATACAAACATTGCACAAGACGATGTGTATGGTTATTTAGAAAAGGATAAAATAATTATATTACCTGACTTTCTCTAGGTCACTAAGAAGACCATCTGTGAGCTGGTTGACCAAGTCTGTATAGGAAATTTGTTCGTTTTGGGCTACCTGTGTAATGATAAAGTATTGTACACAAATTCTGTAAGGAAATCAGTTTCTTTTGGACTACTTGTGTAATTACTATGCATTGTACACCAATTCGGTAAGGAAATCAGTTCCTTTTGGACAACGTGAATAATGACTAAGTATTGTACACCAATTCTGTAAGGAAATATGTTCATTTTCGATTACCTGTGATATTACTAAGTATTGTACACCAATTCTGTAAGGAAATCCGTTCATTTTCGACAACCTGAATAATTACTAAGTATTGTACACTGTATATGGAAATCGGTCCATCTTACAGGTCTACCTGTGAAATGATAAAACATTGTACAAACAGTCTGTAAGGAAATATACTCGTTTGGGACTACCAGTATAATTACTAAGTATTGTACACTTAAGTCTGTAAATCTGTTTGTTTTGGACTACCTGTGTAATTACTAAGTAATGTACACTGTGTAGGAAATCTGTTTGTTGTGGATGACCTGTGCAATTACTAAGTATTGTACACTATTTAAGGACATTTGTTCGTTTTGGACTACCAGTATAATTACTAAGTATTGTACGCTAAGTCTGTAAGGAAATCTGTTTGTTTTGGACTAACTGTGTAATTTCCATGTATTGTACACTAAGTCGGCAGATTCTTCGTTTAAATTTCTTAAAGCCGAACAAAGAAATGGTTTGACCTTAAAAATCCATATAGTTAATGTTCCCCTTCATCTACGGATCGATGAAAAATAACAAAACAAAGTCTACCTCTCTGTCAAATATTAAGGTCTGCCTGTCTGTCAAATGTTAAGGTTTGCCTGTCTGAATGTCTGTCAAATATTAAGGTCTGTCTGTTGTCAAATACTGTCTGCCTGTCTGTCAAATATTAAGGACTGCATGTCTGTCAAATATTAAGGTCTACCTGTCTGTCAAATATTAAGGACTGCATGTCTGTCAAATAGTATGGTGTGCATGTCTGTCAAATATTAAGGACTGCATGCCTGTCAAATATTAATGCCTGCCTGTCTGTCAGATATGAATGTCTGCCTGTCAGTCAAATATTAATGTCTGTCAGTCAAATATTAAGGTATGCCTGTCTGTCTAATATTAAGGTCTGCCTGTCTCAATGTCTGTCTAATATTAAGGTCTGATTGTCTGTCAAATATTAAGGTCTGCCTGTCTGAATGTCTGTCAAATATTAAGGTTTGAAAAAAGCTTACCTCTACCACTCTGTTATCGATCTCGTCAAATATATGCGGATCTGTGTATATCTCGTTTTTCCTCCAGGTGGGTGGGTGAGGAGCTGGTAGCTGAACAGGCTGTCCCTCCAGAACCTCTAGTGTTTCCACGATCTCCTTTACGGCATCGTCATTTTGTTCAATTTGAAGTATATTCGTCTGTCAGAGGAAAAATGACGAAACGTTAATGTTTGTACAAGCTTATAGACATCTACACTAACCGACCCCATAATGGAAAACAGAGTCCATAGTCCTAAAAAACTGCTAATTTTTTTAAAATAAAAAAAGGATTTGCTCTACATGTACATGTCATATCGTCTATGAAAGCTGCTATATTATTTAAAGGTTTCATAGACATGCTATTTGGCAAGCTGCTAAATCAACAAAAGTAATTTGAATTTCATGTTTACGACGAAATTAAGGGGCCCTGAGTGGCCGAGACGTCTAAAGCGCTCTATGTTACGGATCACTGCCGTCTCACCTCTGTCTGCGTGGGTTCAAGTCTGAGATTCAGCCAATATGGGTATGTGAGAAGGCATGCCAGTAGCTTCTCGTGGGTCGGTGGTTCTTTACAGGTTATTTTCCTTGTTCTTTCTCCACCATTAATACTGGCCGCCATGTACAGCCTATTGTGTGCTGAAAAAATGGCGTTAAAACCTACAGCAACAACATTAACAACAAGAACGACAAAATTAAATATATTGTTGACCTGCTGGTCTGCATACCTCGAGGAGAGTCTATTATGTCCTTCCTTTGAATTTGCCTATCTCTCTCTTATTTTTTGTAGGACCTTTACTTATCTTACCATATATCATACCCATATTTACCGTTTCTGTTCTAGTGCACTTTAGAGTTCTTTTCTCTGGGTGGATCCCCAACATCTGTTGAGCATAAGAATCACTTCCACCTTCATTCGAACGAATTCATAGAAATCTATTTCTGTTTATAGTACAAATTATTGGTTTTCTCAATTATATATGTTTATTCTATCGTGTCTTCTCAATTATATATGTTTATTCTATCGTGTCTTCTCTCTTTTGTTTATGGGATGAGCATTATAGAGCTATACCGTCTGATGAGTCGTTATAAATCAGTGCCGTTTTTGCACTCTTCCTCGGGATTTGTGCATAAAATTGAAAAACATGGACAACCCTCTGAATCTCTAAAGTCTCGTTTCATTTAGAGATTCGCCGGGGAAGGTGTCTACGCAGGAGTCTCCAAAAATAAACAGTAGCGTCATGTAATCACACAAGATCATTCAGAAAAAAAAATTCATCAGCAAGAAACAAACCTAAAAATGTCAGCCATAAGAAAGGCCTCGCATCTGACGACTCAATGGAATGAAGTAAATACTGATAATGCAATGATAACCGCTCAACTGTTCATTGTGTTTTCATTATTGATTCAGACCTGAATAAGAATAAAAATCAAAAATATTAATGAATTAATAACACGTGTACTATTTATTCTAAATTATCTTTTTATTCTGATAAAGTATTTATTCAGATTATAATATTGTTTATTCTAATATAGTATTGATTCAGATTATAATATTGTTTATTCTGATAATATTTATTATGTATTTTTGGGGGGTCCTCAGTAGGATTTCCATTATTTGAAGTACATTTACCCCAACAAATTAAGAAAATCTAAATTGTCGTAAATTTACTTTTAGTACTATTTATTCCATCAAAATTACGACATATTTATTTGTTATGTAATGTTTTATATTTTGGTGAGATTTTCATTATTTTGAATACCATTTATCCCATCAATCTGATGAAATTGTTTGATAATTTGAAAAGATATGGATAGCATACCCATCAATATGAAGAAAATTATTCCGATTATGATTTTTGTTTTCAGAATTAGAATTAAATATATAGAAGCTGATCAAATTTAATGCGCATAATTCAAAATCTGATCTCTGTCACACGTAATCATAATATGTTCTCGCCACAATTCATTAATTGTTCCTGCGTCAACAAAACTTCTTTATTGCCGTATTCATCAGTACTTATATCAAAATTAAATTTTTCTGTCCCGACTGGGGGCAGTGAAAATGTTCTGACGGCATTTTCAAATTTTTCTGTCCCGAATGGGGGCAGTGAAAATGTTCTGACGGCATTCTCAAATTTTTCTGTCCCGACTGGGGGCAGTGAAAATGTTCTGACGGCATTTTCAAATATCTCTTTGTTGTATATAAAAACCCTCACGTGTTGATACTTCAACTTCATAAAAATATCTTTATGATTAAAATTTGTGAAGATTTTACATAGAGATTTAAATTTAAATTTGCGTTTCGTAAATCAAGCAATTGTCCAATCTAGTTACTATGTTTGAAATGTATTCTTGATAATAACAGATTATGACTTCGTAGAATTAATAAGTTCTTGTACAATCAAAAATCCAAGAGGTACATGCGCGGAGTAAATGTAAACAGAATATATCCTTGCTGAACCTGATTTGATTCTTCAAGATTTGTTTGATAGCTGAGATCAATTACATCACATAAAATATAGACTATTATAACATCAACGATCGCAATCACATAAAAGATAGACTGCGATCGTTGATATTATATAAATAATTCCTGGTTAAATATGATGATCTCCACCATATGGATCGTTGTTATATGTCAGAATAATTGCTGGCGGGGCTATTTTTCTCGATGGCTCTACGATTTGTGGCAAATATTCATCGATAAGACCGTTGATTAATTATATTAGTTCGTCGGTGGAAAATCCTGGTAATATAAATGTTGGTAGATCGTTTTCAGTTATTTCATAATAATCAAGAATTATTTTCTTGATTTATATAAAGTCCTCCTTACCACTAAATATTTTCATTGTACAGAATCTAATTTGTTCACGAAATCGCCAATTGACATATTCAATATCTGATATAACCTTATTTAATTGTTGCAGTTTTTGAATAATGTGTTGTTTTAATTCGTTAGAATAGTATTGTATAATACTTTAAAATATTGTTGTACATTTCCAAATATATGTATAAAGTCAGGTTTTATTTCTTCCAGAAAGCTGACAATACATTCTTCATTAATAGATGGATTTTCAGCAGGAATATACCTACATTCTATAAGTGATGTTTTTGGCCATCTGATAATGTTAAATGAAAACGAGGATTTATTTTTTCTAAATAAACCCATGGAAATCTTTTTCTATATACTGACATCTTAATAAATATTTTTGTATCTGTTAAAAATCTCGTTTTGATTATTTGAGCGAAATTTCAGGCCATCCTAACACATTTCGAATCGATGATTGATACATATCAACAGTACAATCTGGTGAATTTATTTCAATCGCAGCTGATAATGTTAGTTCATGAGCAGTAATAGCTAGTTTTTATTCTTTAATTGTGGTAGATTTAATTCTGTGATTAAATTCATCATTTAATTGTGGTAGATTTAATTCTGTGATTAAATTCATCATTTAATTGTGGTAGATTTAATTCTGTGATTAAATTCATCATTTAATTGTGGTAGATTTAATTCTGTGATTAAATTCATCATTTATTTGTTCGATTTGATAACCACCAGTTGGAATTCAAACAGGCTGCTGAATGGGGTTTCATATGTTTAGTTTTTATTTGCAAATACCAAATAATTATTCTCCTGCAACCCACTGCATGATTTTGATGTAATATTTTGGCCAACTATGATGTACTCGTAATTTTGCAAGCGCAAATTCTTTTAATGGAATGGCAGTGGAAAGTTGACAATAAATTCAGGAGTGGTCGAATTTGCTGCTACTATCGCCGTTTTTGTTGCAGTTGTATTAACGAAGATATATTGCAGTAGTTCTTGCGATGACGACATTATTATTATTATTATTATTATTATTATTATTATTATTATTATTATTATTGTCAAAATCAGACGTAGATTCTGATATGGTCATTGCCACGTTGTAAATCTTATTAATTTATGTGAACTCGATATCGGATATTATTCCAGGGCCTGACGATATAATCGAAGATAATTTGGAGTATAAAAGCGTCGCTGTATGTAACTTTATTATATACTCATGCGATTTTGCATTTTGTACATGTAGATATTTCAATGCGATGATGTTGAGAGCACCAGCAATTGTTGCTGCAGCTGCATCACAAATGATTACAACTGCTGCTTATGTCATTGTTATTTGTGATAGCAATACACCGGTTCAGGCGATAACAGAGGACGCCGAATATACAATTATATCACTTACACGTCTGCGATACTTGATTGTATCTTAAACATTGAAAGTTGATTGTGGAATTCATTATACTAAGTAGGAGGTAGTTTAGCGACTAATTCAAGACACCATTCATAAATAAAGCCGAGTTTTTTCTTCAGGTTTCTTCATCGTTTTGATTCAGTACTACTAACACAGATCCAGATGATCCACTAACTGGATAACGACGCGGCTCAAATACGATAGCTACTGTAAATGTTGTAACGCCGAGTACAGAAAACCTATATATACCGGTAACCTCTGCGGGCGATGTTCAATGGATTTATTCAGTGACGACCATAATACTGATCCGAACCTCTCCGGTTGACGAATGGTTAGAGCGTCCGCCGCGGAAGCGGGAGGTCGTGGGTTCGAGCCCCGGCCGAGTTATACCAAAGACTTACAAAAATGGTACTAACAATTGCCTAGCATGCCGCTCAGCATTAAGAGGTTAGTGTTAGGACTGGTCGGCCTGGTATCAGAATAATGTGACTGGGTGGGACATCATGCTAAATGTCTGCGGAATGATGCTCAGTGCTAGACATCACTATAAACTGCCTCACTGCAGTCATCGTAGCTACGTTAAAAATCCTAATCAATCAAACAAAAAATCAAAATAATACTTATTCAAACTCTACCGGATTAAATATCAATGACTGCTGAACTTTCAAAATATGCATTGACGTTTCTATGTATGTTTCTAAGAAAACTCAAAAACATGCTCATGTGAGCAGTATAATCAGATCCAAAATTGATTACTTCACTATTGATTGTTCCTAATGACTCCATCATTGGGAGATTTTTTTTATCTTCGAGGTATTTTGCTTAGTTGCAGCGTCATCGTTTGATTCTTTACTCCAAGGCAGGTAATACTTTCACAAGTCATAATAATGATACTGGACATTGTATTACCGGATTTTCGTACTCGATTGCGAATAATATCTAATATTGTTGACATAACAACACCAGGTTTAACTTTTGCATTACTATTAAACAAAGCGATGCTGTTTTCAATGACTCCATTGATTCTGACGATGTTATCTCGCAAAGAAAGATTACTCGTTATTAATTTTCCCTGCTTATCATGAAAAATAACAACTTCGTTTATATCTATATTTGCAAGATTTAATAATTCAGATATTTTATCAGCAATTTCTCTTTATATTTTTGTGTGATATTCCATCAGTTGTTTTTTATATTTAGTAGAAGATCTTCCGTAAATATATATCATTATATTTTAAGATCTGTTTAAAACGATAGCGGCTACTTGTATAATTGTGCACAACTTTATGAAGTGGTTCGGTTGACATAGCGCAGAGTTCAGAAATTAATTCAAGGCCACGTGTTGGAGGATCGGTTATCGTCTATGTTAGTAATGCTGAATATCAGATCGCAATTTGAAGTAATTTGTACTGTGTCGACATATTTTTAAAAAAATCTTTTGCTGGTGCCAGTCCATACGAATGAAATTAAACAATTCCAATCAAACGTATATGCAACCCAATGAATACCTGGACCAGAACTATTGTCAAGAATAATGTTACCGGTTTCAACATTATTTGGTTGTTTTGGTAACTGATCACGCATAAAAAAACACCTCGAAAGTTTCTATTAGTATTACGTTTTTAGTAGAATTAATTAAATCAGAATTAGACATTGGAAGTATCAACAATATGTCTCGGTAAATCACAGACCGTGTCCTTGCCACGACTGATGAGTTCCTGGTTGTCTGACTCCTTTCCCTCTATTTTTGTATTCCTTTCCCTATTACTTTTTCTGCTAACGTATGACCAGCAAATCCATGTGCAACTGCTTTTGCGACAGCTGGAACAGCAGCAGCGGCTATTAAAGCTGGTAAAGCTTCAATAAGTGGAAATGATGAAGAGTTTAACTGCCGTATTCGATTCTAAAGCTTTGTTAAAATGTTTGAGCTGAGTTTTAGTTAATGATAATTTTTTTTAGACCACCACTAGAAATTTGATCTTTCTTTAATGTTACCTTGTGTTCCGCATTTACTTGCAAGATTTGATTGTAATTGTTTTACCTCACCAGAAGTCAAAATGACATTATAATATCATGAGTGGTTTAATTACATCTTTTCGACTGGAGTATCAATGACTCTCAATCATCCACCAACACCTTCATGTAGCATTGTTTTATCGCTTTTTATAATAGCGATTGCTCCATAATTAGCAATAGCTCGAACATCTCTATTTACGCGAGCTCGAAAGCGTATATCAACGTCCGTTTGTCTAACGTAAATCTAAATAATAAACCATTAACAGTACTTTGAACACTATCTGTGATTAATAGTATCTATGGTAACGCTGATTTACTGCTCTGATCCATATCAGCAAGTAATTTTGTTCTTCAGTCATTTTTGGAGTCATTACCGACACTCACAACGAAAGTTTTGGATTATTACTTTTTTTTTATTTGCGGCTTGATTTATTATTCTACTTACATCTGCAGGAATCAATTCAGAACAGGGTAATTTTACTCTTTTGAGGTTTTCGTAGTATTAATATTGCTAGTCTATCCTCGATTGCTGAGAACGCTTTACCGGCAGCATCACCAACAGCACCAAAACATTTATCAAGAACAAAGTAAATATCTTTCATTCCTAGTTGCATTGCAATCGGTATTGCATTTGAAGCTGTTCTTTTTATATTAAAAAAAAAAACAAACAACTGAATAACATCACCGAGTCATCACCGTAAAATATTTTATAAGTAGGTAATCGTGAATTTATCATCTAACCATTACAGGTCCACGTTGAGCATTATGTATGAAATTAGAAGAAGAAAAAAATGCTGAAAATATTTAAGGTAGGAAACATTATTAGGTCTTTAGGTTTGTTCTTGTAGTCATTAAAGATGAGTTTTAAGAGCACTCTTGAAAGGGACCACTGTGTCTTTGTGTCTAATTTCAATGGGCAATTCATTCCACGTTTCTGTGCCTTGGTATGCAAACGAACGTTGTCCATATGGCTCCGTTTTCATAGTGGGAATAATAAGTATACGATTGTCAGAAGAGGAGCGTAAGTATCTTGGTGTGTATACATAGGTGAAGCCAGATGGGTTTGTTGGACTGGAATCCGTCAGTGAAACGTAGCACCGAGAATATTTTTTTGTTTGATTCTGGATTGAATCAATAGCCAGTGTATGGTACAGAGCAACGGGGAGGTGTGCTCTGATCGTGGTTATCTAAGAATGATCCGAGCACCTGTGTTTTGAACTTTTTGACGTTTCTGGAGTAGATATTGGGACGAACCAGACAGAATTGAGTTAGAGTAGTCCAGTCTTGAAAGTACTATTACACACAAAATTATTTTTAGTGTCATCAACTGAAAGATATTTGTGAATGGAGCTGTTGCGTCTCACCTCAATATATGCCGTCTTTCATATGCACATGACACGTTTGTGCAATGTGAGAGTAATGTTGAGAGTAACACCTATGTTTCGTACTGACTGTGAATTTAATGTTGGTGTTGCTGATATTTATTGTTTGAGGTAAAGGATGTGAATGAGAAAGTCTTTGTGTTGTGATCAGAATGGCTGCATTTTTATCATCATTCATCTGCAGCTTGTTACATATCATCCGTGATTTCACATCAGAAATGCACCTCTCTACACCATGGATTGTAAAATCATCAACTTCGGTTGGGTGGCTAGATGTGTATCTTTGGGTGTCATCAGCGTACAAGTGGTGAGCCACTGTATGATGATCTATGACACTTGAGAGCGACTGAGTGTACATAATGAAGAGAACAGTTCCAAGAACGAACAGACCCCTGTGAAACACCATATAATAGATCAACCCGGTTTGAGTGTCTTCCAGTTGCAGATACAATTTGTG